>VWZL01001108.1:900460-973254 GCA_013396915.1 Stercorarius parasiticus | reverse complement strand
GAGGCTGCGGCGGCGGCAGGCGGCGGGCGCGGGGGGTTGTCGCGGGCCCTGGCCGGGGAGGAGGCTCGCTGCTGCTTCCTGCCGCTGCTGCCCTCGGGATGCAGGCGAGGTTCGGCGGCGGCGGCGCCCCCTGCAGGCGGCTGGCTCATGGCGGCGGCTATCTCCGGGAGACGTCCATCACCGGCGGCGTCCTCCGCCTCCGCCGCCGCCGCCGCCCTGAGAGCTGGGGGAGGGAGGAGAAGCGGAGAAGACGGTCGGGGTGGGGACGGGGAGGGCAGCCCGGCGGCGGCGGGGAGACAGGGTCTCCGTCAAGGCCGGCGGCCAGCGTGCCCGCTCCCGGCCGCCGCCGTGCCCCGTCGGCTCCCGAGCCCTGCCGGCACCTGCGGGCAGAGCGGCGACCGGGGAGAAGCCGGCCGAGGCTGAAGCCCAGCGTCAGTCCGGAGGGAATGGCTTTCGGGAGGGAGCCCACACTGCCCGGCTGAGGCCGAGACCAGTTCCCACTCCGCTTGCATCTAGGGGCGTTTGTCCCCCCTGATGCCGAACCCTTCCCCCTCCGAGCTGCCAAATCAGAGTTAAAATTCCATCCACACACAGCCTTCCCTCTCGTGGTCCTCCGTACCAAGCCCAGTACCAGTCTGGGGTGCTACTGCACCTGTCTGCCTCCTCAAAGGCCTCTTCCAGGTGTCTGTCACAGCCAAGTAGGGGAAGGCTGCTGTACAAATGCCTGCGCACGTGGAAGCAACAACAGATTTCCCTTCAGCATTGACAGGGACTCTTCCAGGACAAGGTTAGGCCTCTGCAACTCGTGAATCGAGGCCCATAAAGGAAAAGGGCCTTCAATCAGCTTCTAAATCCAGATTTGTCCCAATTTATTTTCCAGAGGCACTGTCAGGATTTAAGTCTGATTCAGGTTTGTTACTGATTATGCTGAGGCGTAATCACTCCAGCAGATTTTCAAAACAGAGGAAGCAAGGAATACACCCTCATCCAGTACAAGATATTATGTGGTACTCACCAAAGGGTGCTCAGAAGGCAATTTTCTCCCCATAGGGACAAAAATGTAGTTTTCGTGATCACAACAGATTATTTAAAAGGGCTGTTAAGAGCCATATCATGCTGCAAAGACACTCCTTAGTATATTCTGAAAATAATGGCTATGATCCACAAAGAGTTTTTACATAGCCTTTATTCAACTGTCCTCAAAGGGAAAACGTGGGCAAAAGTAGAAATGACACCATTCCTAACATGGCCTAACGATTCCCTCCTAGAACACGGCTTAACCATTCCCTACTAGAAGAGGGAATAAAGAAAGAAACCCCCCGACTGGGCAAAATCAATGTAGACATTATAACATACCCTGACAATTGGTTTACTCCCTGGAACATACTAGACAATGAGACTGTGTTTGTTCTGCGCTCACTGGCAGGGGCACAGGGTTTCCTCTCAAATGCACTGTCATTATCACTCTGTTTTTAACCAATATGCTGGAAGTTTACGCTCAAAAGAACAAAATTTGGCAAATTTTTCCCAGGCATTAATGAGTAAAAAGGGAACATGGAAGTGTAAACCTATCAAAACTTACACTTGTATCACAACATTTTATAAAAGGTTTGCTTTGCATCTCTATTAACCATCACAAACAGAATTCCCAAACTGCTGTTGTTCAAAGGTACAAAATGTCACTCTTGAAATCCAAACCTAAAGAAACTGCAGAAAGCCAGGACTCAGCTTAAATCCTATATCTTTTACTCATTACTTTGCCTTTTACCTATTGTAAAATTAAAATTACAAAATTAAATTAAAAATAATAATCGGGAACCCTACACTATACCTGGATCTTTTTGGGAAGTTTCACTGCAGCGAAGTCATCAGGTTCAGCCGCGATCTGCAGGGAACACAACCCTCACCATGCATGGCCCCAATTCCAGGACCGGCTGCCGCCTACGGTTCAGTTGCCTTATTTATTTTTTTTTTTCTCTTTTAACTGGCACAACGAAAGCCCCGTTTGAGCCCAAGTCCGAAATCTCCGTCCTCACAAAACTCCTCCGCACAGCCTCCTCCCCAGAGGCAAACCCACGTGGCGCCAGGACCTGGCGTCTCCGCAGGTTTTCCTGTCGGGAACAGCTGTCCAGGCGAAAAAAAAATCCGTAAATAGATGGCAGCAACAAAAGGGAGAAGTCTGGTGGCTCCACCCGCCGGCGTGGGGATCTCCCCTGCCCGGGGCTTCAGGCAAGGGCTTCCCCCGGCCCCGGCCACCCCCTTCCCCTCGCCGGGCGCCCGCCTCTCCCTCTCCGACATCCCAAATCGCAACCGCGGCTTAAGGTTTGGGAGCACTTCTGCCTTTTGTCCGGGTTTTAAAGGCGCGGGAGGATTTTCGCTGGTCTCCCTTTATACCTGATGGGTTTGTTGCATCCGAATCCCGAGTAACATTCCCTTTTTGTAGGAAAAAGAAAAAAGGAAAAAAGAAAAAAGAAATTGATCTAAAGCAGCCGCATTACTCACCACCACTTTGTCTGCTGCCGGGCTGGCGAAACGCATGCACAGGGAGACGGGCACCCGCACACGAGGTACCCGGCGCTGCCAGAGCCTGTCAGGAAAATGAAGCAATATTCATGAGCTGACCTCACTGGGCCTGGGAGACGGAAAGAGGGGGGAGGGAGGAAAGCAGCGAAGGGAAGAGAAAAGAAAAGATTAAACGGGAAGAACCCCGCCCAGGCCTGAAGGCTGAGTTGCGTCTCCTCATCTATCTGCACATAGTGGAATAGGATTACGGCGCCGATGGGGGAAGGAGCAGTCTGCATGCAAGGGATGCGCCCGGTTTCCCTTCCCAACGCATGCAGGCAATCGATTCTGATCAATTATTTAGTGTCCCTTTCAGGGGAGCCTGCTCGGAGCAGGCAGGGATGCCGGGCGCCTTCTGCACCGGCAGCAGCGGGACGGTGCCAGGGTTTTCCTTTGTTCGGTGCCGGGAGCGCGGCGGGTCCTCCCTGCGACCCTGCGGGAAGGGTAGAGACAAAGGCAAAGCCGCTCTGCTCCGTCGAAGGTGATAATCCCCTCGGTGTTATTTATTCGCGTGAACACAGGGGCTAACGGGCCGTTGAGCCCTTACTCGCGTCGTGGGCAAACCGCAGAGGCGGTCATGTTTCACCTGTTTATTTTATCATGAGGTGAATTTATCTTTGCTCTGAAGCACCTTAGAGGGCTCTTAAGATTTCGCGCTTGAAGTCTTTCCCAAATAGAGACAAAGAAAAGCAGAAAAAATGGCTTTGTTTCTTTTCCCTTCCCCTGCCCTCCGAGGAGGGAGTATTTCCAGCTGACGGCCGTGCACGGGCGTGTCCTGCACCCACCTGTGTCTGTGTGTCTGCGTGAACACCCGGCAAGAACAAGCGCAGGGGGAAGCAGTGCTTGGGTTGGGGTCCTTCTCGTTCCTGCTGCAGCAGCTGGCAGGTCCGGATGAGGTCCTGGGCTCTGCCTCAGCCCCCAAAAGTGCTTCCTTGGTGGGAGTGGGATACAACCTGCCACGGGACTTTGCTCCATTTGGGGGGAAACTGGGTTTTTGGGGTGGAAATTCCTCCCAAGGGACAATTAACTGCGCATTTTGTGTCCATAGGTATACCAGCACATACACAGATGCATACATCTATACGTACATCTATATACAAAATATATACACACAAATACACTGTACATACTCTTATATGTAAATGTGTGTGCACACATATAAACACACAGATAAAATATACATATATATATGCATGGTTTCATATATTGCATGTAGATATATATACATATCTGTGAGGTCCGTGTGCAGGCTTTGGGGTAGGGTAAGCTCAGGGGAGACCAGCTGCCCCCTTTCCAGCTGCCCCTACCCCGCAGACCTCTCCACCTCTTCTGGTATGATGAGCAAGAGCCAAAACCTCTGAAACAGCATAGCCTGGGATGGAAAGGTACTCCCCCTACCTGCATGTCCTCCAGCCTTGAGCCCAGGGACTGCATGAGCTAGATATATATAGATTTGATGAGTTGAGGACAATCAGAAAATAGGAAATGGAACATTTATGCTGAAGAAGAAAAAGACCGGGATGATGAACAGTGACTTTTTATATTCATAATACTTAATGCTTTAAGTTAGGCCCTTGAAACCCGTCATAAATATTGACTGCAGTCATACCAACTAAACAGAATAATTGGTTGAAACATGAGGAATGAAAATACAAAATATTTCTGGAGTTGGAGCTGAGAAATAAAACCAGCATATTGTTCTTTTCCGATAAAAGTGGTAGATACATTCTGTTAGAAGAGTATCTAAGCTCCTTCTCTCAGTAAATATATAGAATAACAGTGATGAAACCATCATGATATCATAACATTTCGTCTTTACAATATTCTCCAGAAGGACGAGCACATCAGTCCCTACCTTTACGCACTGGACAGCAACGAGCAGCCTTTCTGCTCTCTCGGTGTTGTCTGGGTGGACTTTCCGTAGTAAAACAAAAATGGGATGTGACAACATCTAATATCACCTACAATGAGTTTTATTGTGCTTTTGGAAAGATGCGTACCCTTATTGTCTCGTAGTAGTGTCCAAATGAAAACCAGGTTATCAGATTATCTTCACACATATTGTCAGGCCATATGTCTGACAGTAGAGACCCATCTTATGGTTGAAAAATTTGCCCATCTCTCAGTGTCATTTGGGATTGTTGCCTTTTTCTCAGAATTTCTATTCTGGGTAAAACTCCAGTGCTGACATAGTTATAAAAACTGACATGGGCCCAAAAATGCTTCTATTAATATAATTTACTTTTTTGGGGGCAGAATGGTGTAATCCACACAAGCTAAAACACTCTTTTGCTAATAAAAGCTGTGTTTCCATTAGGAAATTTGCTGCTAGTTCTCTGTAGGCATTTTACACGACCAACAGGTCATGATATAATAGATATAATAATTATACCTACCCTAGAATAAGTCCAGTATGAAGAGACCTATACAGAAAAGTTAATACAGTAAAAGTTCCATTTCTGACAAGACTTTGTTGTAGGTTCTCTGAAAACCTGTGGGTGGAAATAATACACAGAAAGGTCTTAACTTCATATAGAAGACAAGGGGATCTCAGGTGACTACTACCATTCAGGAATGAAGTACTGACATGATGCTGAACAGTTGTATAAATACATTGGCTCAAATGTCAATGGTAGGCAAAACAATGGAAATAAAATATCAGAGATTATTTAGGGAGAGGCAGAGAACAAAACAGAAAACATCATTATTGCTCCAGTGTACAGACAGATTTTGATTACCTAGAGCAGTTCTGGTCCCCCATCTCAAACCAGGCATGATGGAATGGGGTGGGGTGCAGAAAGGGGCGGCCAGGGTCTGAAGTGGTTCTGCTCAAGGAGTGTCTAGGTATGGTAAGAGTCTTCAGGCAGGAAATGGGGTGACTGAGGAGAAATATGACGCAGGTCCCTACGACCTTTAGTAAGGAAGGTAAACAAGGGTAAAAGGTTCACTGTTATTCACAGTCTCTTCCCACATAAGTACTGCAAAGATGCAAATGTGAATGAAACAAACAAGCAGGCGGTGGATTGCAGTAAAACAGAAAAGAAAAACGGTCCTTGTGATCAAGCTATTCAACTCCCTGACAAAGTTTGTTGTGCATATAAGGATCTATGTGGGTTTAAAAAGAAATTGAATGAAGTCGTGGATGAAAAATCAGTTGGGGACAACACAGGCAAAACATGTAGCTCAAAGAAACTCTCCACTGACAATTTTTTTGATATGGGAAATTGCCTGGGAGAGATATCAGTATGTGTTTTTCTATTTTCTTCTAGCATCCACTGTTGGCCACAGTCAGATACCTATCAGTAAGATAAAAGATCTTTGATCTGGCTCCATATGAAAATTCTTATCCTGTTAGTATCACCCTCTAGTTTTTCCTCTCTCTCTTTTCCACCTTCTTTTTTTTTCTTCTTTTTCGTTCTTCATCCTTAGATTTCTTGTCATGCAGAGCATTGGTAACCTGCTGCACCCTGATTGAGCATACCTATGACTTTTTCAGTACTTTTTTGCCTTCGATAGCTAAAAGTATTTTGTCTCAAACTAGAGCCATGAATACCTTGTTTTCTAGTCCCCATTACTGCTTGCTGATGTAGAGACACATCTTTTTATTCAGCCTACAATTGGATTTAGTTGTATATAGTTGTGCAAGAGATGAAAGGGCACACGACTGAAAGAGGAGAGGAAGAGAAAGGAGAGGAAGAATTTCTCCTCCAAGGAGAGTTTCAGTTTAAGTCATATGGGTTTCTTTTCCTAAGCTATAATGAGAATCTCTTTGCATAACACCCTAAAAGTATGACCCAAGTATGACCTCCTAGCTTTCAGTGGAGAATACTTCAATAAGAGATTTCAGAAGCGGGTTGGCGAGGACGCTTTTCCAGGAGGATGCCTGGATGGCACGCATTTCCTGTACTTCTACCACTTTGCTTACTCACCTCTTCTGCCCTCCTGGGAATATGCTGGGTTATGCTGAGGCAGAAAGAGGAGCTGCTGGACCGTGCTGTGCTAGCTCATGGTATTGGCGCTGACCCAATTGGCCCAGGCTGCAGCTTATCTCCCTGCCCAAGGAGATGTGCTGGGCACAACTAATTATACACTAGACCAGAGCCCTTTTTCTCTGTCCATGAAAAACTGAAAGTTTGAGACTTTAACTCACCAATTTCTAATATGTTGACTAAATGACCCTGATGTCTACTGTACCAAGAAGTAATTTGAGAATAAGCAATGATTACTTTATAACTGTTCTCTTTTCTTACTTACTTGGAAATGGAAAAGCTTTCCAGACATACTGCATAGCAGAATTGCACAGCGCCAAATCATGATATTTCAAAAAAGAAGAGTTCTTTTTTGCTAAAGAAAAAGGAAAGCTAAGGAACAGATAATGTTTTAAGTTCATACAACTCATCAAATAATAGAAATATGCTAGCAGCATCAACTAGTTTGCTAAAACAGGCATATTTTGGCATACATGCTTGACCAGATCATTATATGAAATCATAGTGGTCCTGGTTGTCATGTCTCTCTTCTTTTTCCTCTTCCTCCTCTTTAATGGCAGCTCCTCAGCCAGAGACACCTGTAGCCTCAGTGAGGCTGCATTTTCTGTTCATCCACGTCCTTATACCCACAGACCCCACCAAGCGGATGGGTTGCCTCACCGAAGGGACAGCGATACCATCTGCACTTCACTGACAATTCATCCCAATGGGACAAGTAGGTCATGCTGCATGTAAAGGGAACAGCTTCAGCCTTCGTATCTGCAAGGGATCTCCTGTATCCCAGTTCAGGAACTCTGTATGTCATGCACTGTGTCATACCTGTCTTGGTTTAATCTTTGTGTTCCAACACCTGGATGGTTTCTCAGCCTTACAGGGGGTGAGGAAACATCAATAAAAATGAAATTGTAATGAAAATTAGAGGAATCTTTGGCTCTGTCAATGGAGAATAAAACTAGGTGAAATTAGGTATGTAGCTTATTAGAATTAAATTCTTATAGCTATGAAATAAAAGCTTGGTTCTATTTTTGCTGTCAAGCATTTCATTCAGCCTTTCTGGAGGGTTCAGGAAGTTTTATACTGCTGCTTTTTATTCCTACAGAAATCAATTGTACCTATTGTTCAGAGATAATGACAGAACTGAGCATGCCCTGAAACAGACCAGTGCCATTCAACCATCTCTATTGAGAAAATGACCTCTACCAGTCTCTCTCTGTCTCTCCTGGACTCGCTATAACTTGTTACTGGAACAGTTAAAAAAAAAATTATGAATTTGTAACTTAAGACATTATTTACACTGAAAAAAAGTCTATCTGTGTCACTGTGTTTGCTGCCACTCTACTCTTTCATATTCAGAGGACAGGATTATACCAAACTCGAGTAAATCCTATCACGCGTGCACATATCTGCATAGTCTATATATTGCATTAGTATCTAAAACTCATTGATTACTTAATGAGGCTAACGGGAGAGGAACAGTACAGAAAATTTTATAGCTAAGACTGTAGGAATGAAAGCCAAAATATGAAATTTCTCTAGATTAATCAGTTTTGTACGTTGTCTCATTGCATTTTATATAACATGCTCCCTGGTTACTGAAGAAAAACAATATTCCTGTTTGGGCACTGACACAGTACCAATATGTTCAAATAGCCATTTGCAGGGAGGGTTTTCAAATTGAAAGGACAATGATTGCAGGTAACCTCAGAGTTCTTCTCTAGCATTAAATGGATGATCTTAAAAGAAGTTAGTCATGAACAGGCTGCACTCTGGGGTCTGCAGGCTTCCCCCGTGAGGGAGGTCATGCAACAACCTGTGCATCACACCGGGCGGTGGCCCACGGTCAATATGAAGGTTTTGTTGCTCATCTTAATCTTTAAAGTCCTCACCATGACTTGCTCAAGCAGGCTGCAGAGCTTCTTACCCCGCTGTGCTCCACCACAGCTCAAAGTAGGTGACAAAAGCAGTTCTAGCATCCTAGGGGGTTTACACACTCCTTCCTCTGTGCCTAAAGAGAGTTTGGGAGAAGCAGGGCCATCCCAGTCTCATACATCTGGTGACTAACAAGGCAAATTCCTTTCTAGAGTTTTCCATAGTAGGTGATTTTTCTTCATTAATCTGTTACATTGCATCAGTCAGGCGAGTGTAAAATGAAGCTGCACAACTTTAAAGGCGCACAAGTGCCCAGTTCCCTTTGACTGCTAGGGGACTTAATCCCTTACCTTGAAAAGGCAGGGGCTGAAGTGAGGAAACAGGTGATCAAACAGTCTATGTTTTGTTAGCTGAGAGGCTTAAGAGTGTTTTATTTTTTTATTTATTCCTCATTTAATGTTAATTCAATTTTTATTTCCTCCTTGTTAATTTGGGATGCTTGTTTTGATAACTTATGGACGTGTATAATTGTTTAGGCTGGAACTGTATCTTGCTACTCTGACTTCCAGGGGGCATCACATTACCATACACATAGGCTTCCAGATGTAAAATTCAACATAAATTTTCCAAGACCTGATGTTAGACAATTGATTGCCTTTCCACCTGTGGTGTTTCCTGAATTACTCTCTGCCTTCTTGTCAATCTCTTACTCATAATCTGTCTTTTTATTTTGTCTTTAGTCTCTCTGGTAATTATTCACTACAGCTTGTATTTCAGGATCAGTGGATTTTTGTACAGATCTAAGTCGTTCATGAGCTTAATGCCATTTTCAAGAGGTAACTCGTGGACTAGGAACTTTTGAAAATGTTGGCAAATTTATCTCTCTTCTTTATTCTCCTAAATGCCTGTGAGTAATTTTGGAAATAAGTTTTTTCATTTCTATGTTTTAATGGATTTTGAATATGAGATGCTGGCATTTTATTTCTTAATTTACACTTGCAAAGGCTAGGGAAAAAACACTGTACTTAGGCAAGCTGAAAATTAATAAATCAATAGTGAATCAAATCCTTTGTTCACCAATTTGTTGGGCTTTCTATCATGCCTGTTATGCTGTTATCTACATCCTGGATCATATCCAAGCTTCTTACATAATGCCTTAGTGGTTTTGGAGAAATTAGGGGACTTCTGGCGCATATCAAAATAGTAAAAACAGGATATCAGGTTTTCCACCTGGTACCCGTGCATGGAAAAAGCTCTGTAGGTGTATCGAGAAGTACATGTAACAGGTTCATTGCATGGCTTTTGATTCAGGGATCGCATATTTGAAGAAAACTGAGAAAATTATTTGCTCCAAATATCCTTCCTTGTGTATGCTGACATTGCTTTACATGGTTTTGAACGACAGGCAGTGTCGATTGGCTGTGACTATACCTATAACAGCTTCTGTGCTCTCTCCGGGCTGCAGGAGAGCAGCTCTGTGTGCGAATGAGGCCAGAGTCCCCGTTTCTATGGTGACTTCACCCGGGCGTCACTCCATCAAGCAGCCCCTTGTCAATGCCATCGCGCTGGTGGGGGGCAGGGAAAGGAGATGGAGACGAGGAAGGAGCATTTCCAAGGAGGAGCCTGGGAAATCAGAATTGGCGTGTTATGTTTGTAGCCTTTATGGTAGTCTTGGAGGATCAGAGAATGGAAATAGGAGAGATCTCACTCCTGCAGGGCAAGCTTTGGGAGGATGCTGGGCTCCTCCACCCTAACTCCCTCCTGCACGCTTTGCATCTCGCAGAAGTACAGGAGAGACAAGGTGCTGACAGCCTGATCTTGTTTGGAGTCCCAGTGGAGTAATGTTATTCAGCACAGCACATTTACTCTGGTGTAATTCTATTACAAGCAAAATAACAATCAGGCTTTGTGGAGTAAGGGCAGGGCAGGTGACATTGGAGTCTGTCGACAAGGCTCTGGGTCACATTGACATAGCAAAATGTAAACCCTGGACAGCGGATGCTGCTGCCCACCGAGAATCAGAATGTTGCAGGGCAGATCAGAGATAATCCTTTATTGTTCTGAGGCACTAGACACGATGATCAAAGGGTACCCTTAAGCTTAGCGGTAATGCCTTAGGGTTGGAAAGGATGCTGCTGAGTGAATCTTTCTCTCTCCCCCTTCTCTGAGTCTGAAGTTAAATTGGTATCTATCCCAGCTAAGTCCATAAAAAATCCAAGTGTTTCTGTTTGGCCTAAATAATCAGTTATTAATGAAACATATATATACAAAAGAGGATGCCCCACAGCTTTCACTCATTTCTGAGGGAGAAAGGGCAAGGAAGGCATATAAATTTACCCTGCTGTAAACGCATACTTGCTTAAAAGTGTTGTGATCCACTCGTTCCAAACTCACCCTCTTTTCCCATGCTCCAGGTTGTCTTGTAAATTGTGGAAGAAGCATGTGTAGGAAGCAACAAAACCTCATACTACAGGGATATCTCTTAAAATCTTCTGGGACTAAACTTTGGCTCCACTGAGGTCAATAGCAAACCTCAGATTGTCATTAAAATGGCCAACCCCAAATGTTAGGATTCCTTGGCCATTTTACTCAGTCTCCTCTGAGCTAGCACAGGATTGTTCACAGTGATTTGAGTTCTGACGGATTTAATTTAGAAGCTTTACTAAATAAACTGTTATAAAGCAAATACAACTTTTCAAATCACTGATTATTTCCGTCATGATTAGAAAAAAACAATGTTCTGTTCACTTGAAATGCTTTCTATAACCTGAGAAGTTCTGTGAGTCATAATAATGAATTGTAGTACCCATTCCCAAAGAGATTTTAGGAATGGACTTTATTAAAACAGCAGTTGTCTTTGCTGTCCTTGCATGTAACAAATTTTTGTATTACAGGAAAAAAAACCCACAATATAAAACTCACTTAATCCTGTAAAGTAGAAGTTCCCAATTTTATAGTGAAACTTTTCTTTCCAGAGGAAGTACTGTAGTTACTGGAAATGAAGAGTCTCTGTGCCCAGTTGGGACTGCTGAGGTTCAGGCGCAAAGTAGAGCACTGTACTCCCATCTCCTGTTTGATGCTGGCTATGTACTACACGACCTTCAGTGTCACAGCCTCCTGAAGTTATGGTAATATTCACTGCTGTCTCTTCCCCTCCTACCCTTCAGATCTAATCCTGGAACGAGCTATGAAAAACAGATTAACTCAGGGAAGTTAAATCCCTTCTCTCAGAGAGAATTGAGTTCTGCTTTTTTGGAAAAAAAAAAAAAACAGGGCAGGAGGGCGGGAGGGAAAAAAAGAAGAAGCATTTTTACCAATTTTTCATTTGTATATACTTTCCATTAATCCAATGATAAATTAAAAAAAAGTCTGAGTCAAAGCACAATTCTGGGTTTCTTTTCATTTGCCATACTTTTAATAGCTTAAAATGCTGAAAACTCCAGTGCTGAAAACTTCACTACTATTAAAGCCCACAAAAAGACACGTGTGGGAACTTTTTTTGAGCCCAGAACTAGCTTCTTCAGTGACTGTTGTGGTGATGTTCTCTCCTTGCAGGATGTTTTGTGAACAATTGGGAGTTCAAGCGCTGAAGTATGAATCTGATTTGATTATTTTTATTTTTGTAGCCTTTCAGCCCCATTTTCCAGGCTGTATGTGAGAATTTCATAACTATGATAGAGCAGTTAGATTGGATTGCACATTGGGTACTGTCTGTAAAATGCAACAGAAATTTGTACCCCCAAAAAATGTTGTGGTCCTGAAAGATGAGACATTGAGGAGCTATGAAGCAGTCTCATTATACTACTTCCTGGAGTAAGGGATGTTCCTGCTAACATCCTTCTCGGCATACTGGAAAAATTAAATAGTTTCCCCACATGCCCAAAGGAGGATGTTGATCTCTCCATAAAGCAATTGAAGGCATACAGAGGAAACTGTAAGATAGGTGTTTGATGTGTACTGCTGTTGAAGTAATACTGACGAAACAGAAAATGATGGGCCCAAGTGCACGGAAACCTAATTTCCTATCACAGGAAAGCTGAAGGTGGGTACGGGGAGTAAGTACAAAAGTTCAGCTGTATATTAAAATATTCTTGATGAGGGCGTGAGCTTAATGTGTAACAGATACAAAAGCTTTGCTGAGAATGGGAGTGTCATTAAGTCAGAACTTCTCTAGTTTGTGTGAAAGAGGTAGCAGTTTCTGTTCCCCTGTTACAGTCTTATCATCATACTCAATTGACAGGGACCAGAGCTGCTCTCAGGCTCTAGAAGAGCATTATAAAACCCTGTGCTCTAGTTTAACTTAGTTTTGATTTTAGTTTAGTCTAGTTTCGTTTTTCGCAGGCAGGAGTGTGACTCTTCTGAGGCACTGCAGGCAACGTCCACGCAAATCATCCCACAACAGGAATTGGAACCGGATTCTGCCAAGAGTCCAACAGTGGAGCGTTACTAAACCCAACCCTGTGTCTGATGTTTTTCATATGCATTTTCATGTCTTTTCTTCTTCAACATAGACAGTAAATGAAAAGGAGCTGCAAGAACAGGGTATAAATACAGTCAGAAGTGGCATCTTAGAAGAGATGGATAAGTTGCATACAAGCAGAATTGCTGTACCTCTTTCTCCCTTGTATTCATTTCAGAGTGTGTTCAATAATATATATATTTTCCTAGATACTACAAATGCTTGCTGCATTTTGTCTCTTTCTTGATTTTACATCAGAATCGAGTGAACACTATGATACTAGGTCTCAAATTAGTGAAATGCTGTAAGACTTTTAGCATTTGTGAAAGACAGGAACAACTGTTTTCCCACATATAAAGCAACAGAAACATGCAGATAGATATTTCAATGTCTTAATGACTAGGCAGTAGAAACACCTTCTGTCATTTTACTGTAAAATATCAGTGGTGTTAATGAACGTTTTTATTAACATTTTGCTGTAACTAACAGTATTAATACATTGGGTAGAGTTTGGGGTTTTTTTTTGATACAGCAACAGAAGACTCAAGACATTTGTCAGATGACATCTTTATCTAGGAACGGAGGACATGTGGTTGTTATTTAGCATCATCCCTCTTTGTTGAGTCAAGAACTGAGCATAGACACACAACTCCCCCATGTATCTTCGTGGACAAACCTTGCAAAACAAGACCAGAGCAGCGATGGTGAACCAGGTTCTGTCAGAACTGGGGCATGAAATGCAAACCTTGAAGGGGTAGGGGGCAAAGCCTAACATGGATCCTCACTGCTCCATGCATGTCCCCCTCAGTTCTGGGGGGAATTTAGGATCTGAACTCTTCCTGAACCCCCCTCTGTTCGAGGTTGGGGTAGAAACAGTATGGGAAGCAGGAGATACTGAAGAGATGATGTCTTTTGCCTCTGTCACGTAGGGGCAACACTGAACAGGAGCAGAGGGGGCTGTCAGAAGAAGACTCCTCCCTGGCTCTCCTTTGAGGGAGAAGGAGCAGGGGGATGGAGTAGGCCATTATAGGAATGGCATATGACAAGCAGGGTGTAGGGATGCTGCAAACCTCGACATGTTATCTGGTGTCACTTGAGAACATGCAATGGGTAAATTCTGCCAAGCAAAATAAACAAAATCCAAGGGCATTAGTACTTTTCAACCCTAAGCAAATGAGCAGATTGACTAAATATATTTAGGTATGAAGGAGCAGGTAGTTTTATCCACTAAGACCTCTAATACTTAATCAGGGGTTTATACAACTTGGCTCAGTCACATTCTTGAAAATTAGGAATTTATTGTGCATCCATCTAGCGGATAGAGCGTGTCTCCAAGTAGTGACTTGTAAAGTCCAGAAGACTTCACAAAAGCATGAGACTTCTTTTCACCACTTCAAGACCCCCAAAAAAATGACCAAAAAGATGAAAAGCAATAAGATTTAGGCAGACAACTCACCTTTTGGAAGTGTTTTGCAGCTCTTGGTGATGAACCTTTTCAAGCTACATCTTCTCATCACTACCAAAGCTTTGGAAAAGGATCAGACTCATTCTTCAAGCAAGCTTAAAGCATAATTCAAGCTTATGTGCCCTCATCAGTTACCCTTTAAATTGGTCTGATTCAAGCCATTCAGGTAATGGTGACCTGCACCAGTCATTTGAAATGAGCACATCTATGACAGCAGAGTTATTTCCATGACTGCCTGGTGAGTACATAAGTGCACAGGCAGCATTCCCTGATCAGGAACTTGCGGAAACTGCATGGATCAATACCTCCCTAAGGCAAGAGCAACTGCTAGTCTGCCTCCCAGACAGCAAAATTTGGGATTCTTCCTGTCAGTATTTCTGAAAATGAAGAAAAACTCACAATGTGTGGAAAAGGACTTGTCTGTACCTACAGCTAGATCTATCCCGAGACTCAGATTCACTGGTTGGTGGTTGAACAGTGACACAAAGATGTGAAATATATGAGACATCACACATACAAGGGTCATAGAGATCAGAGGAGCCATTTCATATTAGAAAAATAGGAGAAGTCAGAACAGCACCAAAGCCTTTTCCAGAGCCACAGCCACCTTCTCTGCACCGCCACATAGCACAAGTTTCGTCTGGATCAAAATCAAGCTGATTTAGTTCAAACATGGCTTGTGATGCTTCTGCCAGCTTAAGGCATTATCGTAACTGCTGGAAAAGAGCTAATACCCAATCCAGCATAAAAACTTCTGGGCACAGTTACTTTTTTTACCATTTTTTGAAAGCACCTTTGCTGACAAAGTTTTGTTTAAAAACATTCTGTAGCACATTGCCGCAATATTTTTGACCTAGCACAAGGAGCCCTAAAATCGGAGGTACCCACTTATTACATCCATCTGTCAACAGTTGCTGACTGGGAGAGGAACGTGGATTTTTCACTTAAGTGCTAAGATTTGGCTTACCTGTGTATTTGCCAGTGTATTCAAACCAACCTGTAGTCCACTTTTCAGATTTATTTTTTTTTTTTTTAGTTACATGTGGAAGTAATAGATCGATTGAAAAGTTATATAGCATCATCTAGTGGTCATATATAAATTTACAAAAGCCTGCTGTTTCACCATTCTAAGAAAAAGGGAAAAAAAAGCTTGTTTGGTTAGAAGTTGTGTTATGCACACACAGTTGGCTTTCACAGTTCAGTTGTGGAACAAGAATATAAAATACCTTATTGCAAGTTTTTTTTGCAGATGAGGTTACACCAAAGGATTTTGGTGTGGGATTTTAGTATATAAGGTAAAAGCCCGGGATCAGAGCCTGTCTTTCATTCTGATGTACTCAGTCAGACAAAATAAACTATAATACTTTACTTTGTAATTACTTGTCCAAAGGTAGAGAATCAGAACAGGAATCCAAATCTTCTGGCTCCAAGGCTGAGCTTTTTAAATTAGATTAATTAGAAGAAAATGCAACAGAAATCCAGGAGGAAGTCACAGACTTCAGAAACCTGCCTTCTTTAAGGCTTGGCTGTTATGTTCACTGTTCTGGAGGGGTTTTGTCTTCTGTCTCCTTCTTGTAAGATTAAGTTTTCAATATTTTAAGATCGGTTGTGCTTAATTGTTACACATTACACATTAGTATGTGTAAATTAGCCTGTAGTGAGGTCTATGCTAAGGCAAAAAAATTACCCCTGGTCTTCCATTTAAATCTAGGCTATAGAGTAAGGCTTTTTTATATCTGCGTCAGTGACTTCTAGTCATCTCTAACAGGTCTCATCACTCTCCAGGAAAGGCAACCTTTATTCCTAGGGAGAACAGTAGTTCCCTTCACCACCCAAACAGCAGAAAAAATTGAGATCATCGCTTCCCAGCCTCTGCTGCTGGACAGGTTCCCATGGTCCGCCATCCACTGTGAATAAGGACTGTGTTGTGGCTCCCCACAAAGTCCATAGAGCATGACTCAAGCAATGGTGCAGGAGGGAAAGGATGAACTCAGGTTATATTGGAAATCAAGGTGGCAACAGGACAGAGAGATGGATGGGAAGCTGAAGAAGACGTGCTTTTTTTCAACAAAGCCTATTCTCATCTTCCTGATGAGGATAAAATATGACAATTAAATGACTCAAGCTGAGTAAGGTCATGTACCACATTCATTTGAGGAAATGACGTGTTGGAGAAGGCCAGGAATATTTGGGAAGCTGGACATTTTTTCCAGTGAAATCAGTGAGTCCTCAGAGGTTCTAATTTGATAGGAATTCCCGGGGACTAAAATGAATTCCCTTCAAACTCACTTGAAACAAAACATCTGTTTGTCTTGCCTCCCTTTGATAATCCAAGGCCTAATTTTTTGGTGACATGGGGCAGTGGCCTAGAAAGGCCTGTCCCACAACGGTTGCCTGGCTGTGCGCTGCAGGCCTTTCATTTTGGTCCCAAGCTTGAGGGCCTTTGTGGCACTTAGGCATGTTTTTGTTTGCTGTGTAGTTATCAGCAGATAGCTGTCAGCTACAGGAAATACATTTCACATGAATCTGTATGCATTGGACGCTTGTATTATGGAATCGATAATGCCGTGTATGAAATCACGTCATGTGAGAAATCTCAGAAGCAAAGTCCTTGGGAGCATCCAGGTATTGGAGTTTGTGCTGTGATCTAAAAAGAAATAAAAGTGAAGTGAAACAAAAGCATGAAAAAATGGACAATGGAAACATCTAACGTGTTTTCCAGAAAAATATTCTGTTTTTAAAAATGTGTTTTCTGTCATCTCTCAACTTGGTGATGTGACATCTCTCCATATACTATCATTAGGTCTCTTTTCAAAATAATGCTAGCTTTGTTGTGCAAGTATCCATCAATACCCAGTCATTTCTCTCTCTTAATATCTGTCCATGCATATGTTTGCTCTTTACATACCTTTCCTAGGTCTATAGTATCATGGTTATGTTTCAGAAATTACTGATTTGGTGTAGGGAGTATATGTTAAATATACATCTTAATTTAATCAAATAGGTTTGGAATTTGTTTCTAGTGAGTTATTCACATTTCTCTAAACAAGACCGAAATCCATTTTTCTTGAAAAGCACCCTTATTTCCTCTATTATTGTGAGTGAAACAGCAGAACCAAATTACTGTGTTGTCTACCGACACAGAATATCAATTAGAAACAACAAGAGTGCTATTCTTTCCCATAACAGAAGCAAAATTAGGCAATAAATGTAAGGATGATTTATACCTCCTGTCTTTTATTTTACTACATTTCTTTCCAGTTATCTCGTACCAAAATTTATTTTTCCTGCTTACACAATAAAGATTAATTTATTTCTTTGAGAAACATTTTTGCTAGCTCTCCTTTCCTTTCTTGCAAGGAAGCTTCTCCCTCCCCCTCCTTTTTATTTTTTCAGTCTAAGGAAAATGGCTGCAGATGGAAGAAGATGGATCACAGTTCTCTGAAAATTTTCTCTGCAGTGTCTGAGTTTTAAGAGGTGAAAATATCTCCTGATTTAAATTCCTGAATTAATTGTTTACTCCTTCCAAATGGCAAAAAAGCTGTTTTGGTCCAAGTTTCTAATTGATGCTGTCATTTTAAATACTTCACATCAGTTAATCTGGGCTCTAGCATCTAGCAAAAGATTTACTGCTTTGGATGTTTGTGCCTTTCTTTTAATGAATCTTTGCCATTATGCTGATTTTTTCTAATTAGTTATTCCCACTTATTCTCATTTTCATCTAATTAAAATGCCACGCTAAAAATATAAGTGAAGATTCAGTTAATTTGTCTTATAAATGGATGCATAATTAATGAAAGATTGAAAAAAGGCCAACTCATAATGTGACTCTGGTGCTTTTTTTCTGCGGTTTGCTCTTTCCCTAGTAATATGCAAGCAAACAGCCAAAATATTTCCTTAAATTTATAAGCAGACTTAAGGCTGTATTTGAGTAACTATCTCTGAGACAAAATAGACATTATATTAAAAATTCACTATCATCTTCCTACATTAGCCAATAGTTTACTGGTGCTCTCAGGAATATATGAATCTATTTTGGTTTCACCAGATTTTAAATACGTGTTTCAGTGAGCGGGGATTTTGTGTGGTCTGCCTCAAAGGAATGAATTCCATCATGTTACGAAAATAAGGCTCATGTCTTTTGCGATAAGTGTTGATGAAGAGGTGGTGATGAAGACAATGTATCTGTAGGTGCTAAGTACTACAGATATCTAGCTCCATGATCAGTTTAACCTTCACCTTCTAAGCCAAAGATAACAGAAAGATGTGAAGATCTGAAGATCTGAACTAACCTATAAGGTAAATACACGCCCATAATATCATTATGAAAACGAAAAATGTAAGTTAATTCAAAATTCCCTGTTTCGGGTCTGATGGAGGGGAGCTGGTTTGTTTGTTTGTTTATATATATACCTGCTCAGGAAATTTGAGTATTGCATGTAGTCCTCTGGAGCACTCTGACCTGAAAGTGTACATCTGGGATTGCATCAGGTGCCCATTACACATCTTGTGTGCAGGCTTGCTCCTAAATTAATATGTGCACCTTGCTGGTAGTTCATCTTCTTTTAATATTAGTAATTGGAACTCTAGAAATATTGGATTTACGCTTGTCTTTTTAGCCATTTAAACCATACAGCCATTTGTCCACCCAGCCAGTCTCATGGAAAAATGACTGCTTCATCTGGGAAAGAAAAACTGCATATGCTAAGTATCCTACCTCAGATATGAATCTAGTATTTCCTAAAATAGGAGCCACTGGATTTGATTTGGAACATTATTCATTATCAGTTTATTTATTTAATTTTTTTTAGTGCTACTGTGTATGCCCAATTCAGTAGATTGTTTCTGTTAAAAAAAAGGGGAAAAGTGGGTATTTTTTTATGGCCATCCTTCATCAACAGGATTTATCAGCACAATTTAAAGCCTGAATTGTCAGGATCTGTGGCACAGACTATTCTGTCTGGTGAGGCAAGATCAGCAGATAACATGGGAAGGCTTTTGCTGAGGGGAGAACAGGATTAATCGATAATATGAAGGAGAAATTCCAAAGAAGGAGAAATTTTAGGTCCAAGGATGTATGGAGGAGCCAGGATATGAGGACGCAGCACCTCTTGCTGGGTCCACCACACACCCAATGTCAATTCCCCTTGAATGCCTAATGCTCTTGCCACAACATGCGTTGCTGCATTAGTGGTAGAGTCCACTCATGTGGCCATGGGCTTTGGCTGATGAACTTTACTCCCAGACACACCTAAGAGAAGTGGAGTAGCAATTTAAAATCCCTTTTATAGCCCTGTCATGGGGTTTTGCTGTAGGACACTGGAGCCAGAGAGATCCTCCCTGCCAAATATCAAAGGCCTGTGACAAAAAGAAATAGAAAGCCTGTTCAAAGCAATAGCAACAAAGATTGGTAAGCAATCTAAATATATTCACTGCTACAAGTTTATCCAGTGAAATACATGAAGAATATTTATTTAGCTAGAGTGTGGTCTTTTTTTTCCTGGAACAGCTCGCAGTCAAGCAGCGCTTACAATCATTGGTGAAAAAGTCAGGCATGAAAAAAGGGTGACAGGTGACAGGAAGGCTCATCCAGACCAATATCCCATCTAAATGAAAACTCATTCTTCTTTCCCTTAGGACATTTGCCCTAAAAGAAAGTAGGTGAAGCCTTCCTTCCAGTGCTGTTTTACGTGAGTGAAGGATACTGACATCCCCAGGTTACCTGAAGGTTTTCTCACCTGCAAAGCTCTGTGTCAGTTCCGAGCTCATTCCAGGGAGGGTACTGGTGCCTCTTCCTCACTGACTTGCCAGTTCCTTCCTCAGTGTGTGCCATCAGGACTAAGGAACTTCATGTTTTGATAGTTTTGGAACTTAAACATGGTCTGCCATTTCTTCTTATTAGACACCTCAACTGATGTAGTTGGCGCTCATCAGCTTTGATGCAGTTATCTTGAAGCAAACTCTGCAGCCCAACTGAAAACTACAGTGTTCTCTCTTGAAACTAGACAACAATTACGTATCAAACCTGAATTTACCATGTATCGCTATCTACAATATTTTCCAGGACTCACTTCTGTTACAATGGCTGTAAGAGCACAGCCATACTGAGTAACTGGTAGAGTACTTATTAAGAGAGTGGTGAATAGAATGGTGATGTTGACATTACTAGTAGTCTTCCTTAATCTTCCACTTATTTAAAATGCTGACATGCCTGAAGGGATACTGTGACTCAAGACCTGACACCAACACCACTTCAGTCCAGTTGACGTCACATGAATCCTCCCCTCGTCCTGCTAAGGGCAGCAAACCAACAGGACTGGATTCCAAGCTGGAAACACCAGCACAGAAATTTCTCAAAGGAAAGCTGTTGTCCTTACAGTCTTACAAAAACTTCAGCAACTTATTTGCTTTTCTTGTTTAACATTATTATTTACCATTTAGTGTATTGCACAAACCTTTTTTTTTCTTTATCAAATAGCTCAAAAAATGATATAAGGCAAGCATTATGTCATTAATTTGTCTTAATTCTTTATTATAAGTCTTTTGAGAAAGTATGTTTTTGCCTCCAAACTAGTATTTGATATTTGTATGACTGCCCAGACCAGTGTTAATAGGGTCTGCCTTTCTAGATGGCAGAGCAGGAGGACAGTTTTTCATGCATGATAAAGTTCCACACAAACATCGAACCAGTCAATTTACTACATGTAATCTGCCATGAGAATATAAATATATTGTATCTCTGTGAAAAATGAAGATGTTTATTCACATCTCTTTACCTTAGGCACCTAAAGTGAAATCAGTCATATAGTACGAATGACTAGTATCTCTCACTAGGGGAATTCAAGCTCTCCTCTTTAACCACAGAAAGGAAGAGAGAGTTTAGATTCCCAAACTGGACACTTATTTCAGTGATGGTAAAAACAACCCCCTCTGTCACTCACTTCTTCATGTTCCCAACTGAAAATTCAGGTCTAGTGCAATTATGAGCTCTGTGTCTTTTATTTCATAGAATCACAGGTTTCCTCCATATATCTTGTGCCCTAGTTAATGCCTTTCAGCATCCCTGCTTTTCAGGTGAGCCTAATATAGATAAATACACACACACACACACACACACACAAACAAACACACACACACAAACACAAACACCATCACCATCATTCTTGGCATTTGTCCTCAGGATTATTTTATAGAATATCTTCTTTCAAGAAAAAACAAGTACCTTTGAAAACATTTCTGAAATTATGATATAGAAGTAGTTAAAAACAATATTGGTTTTATTTAATCTAAAAGTATTCTTCTATGTCTAGAATTGCTGTAATTTCAACTCCCTCTACAGTCAGTCAAGAGCAATACATCTCAGTGGTATATTTTAAACCAGTTACATTCTGGACATTCCTGTTTCTCTGCTTTGGCTGTTGAGGCAATCTACATAGTAAGGTTAATGTTTAAATGTCCACAATTAGGTTAGATAAATCCCATCCATAGAAACTTAATGAAAGAACAACTTGATTATTTGAAATCTCTGTGAGGCAACATGATTAGAAAAAGCATTCTCAGGTCCTTGCTAATCTCTGATGAACACTGATTGTTTTTCATTTGAAAGCCTTTGTGTTTCTTTCTCAGTAGTGGAGCCAAGAATAAAAAGTGGCCATTGAAAGATTATGCTATTAACTAGAAATTCTCCATAATAAATAGAGAAGGTGGAAATATTTTGAATTGAACTGATACATTCCTTTTAAATTTACTGTCGAAAGTCTGCAGCCAAATTTGACTTGCTCTCATCCAAGGTTTAAGGTACTTTAAGTACACAAAGGCCAACCAAAACTCACAGAATTACTTCAAAGAAAATAGGCATTTGTGATTTTTCTCATGTGAAAGAAAGACTACAGAGATAAGAAATGATGTGTTTGTTTGCTGAGTGCTCATTTGTAACCATTGCTTATCTGAGAAAAAGCAGCTGAAGATTATAAAGTCCTGGAAGTACGTGAGGTGAAGGTAACTGGACAGTTTCATTTTGTTGGAGTGTAACTTACTCACACACTGATTTTATCAGTGGAGGGGTGACCTTTGTATTCCCTTTGGAGTCTACAAGATCATGGACGTTTAGTAAGAGACTTTAGGTCTTTATAATGACCATTTCCACACAAGACAAACACTAAAAATACAGTTAGCCAAGTGCTGCATGGCCTGCAACCAAGATGATTTGTCTACTTCCAATGCTTTTATGACCTGAGGGCTGTAGACAGTTGTCCCAAGGCCAAAAGACAAAGATGCCAATGGCAGCACCTGCCATATGTCACTGCTCCTTGGTTGGCACCTGGAGCCCTCCTCAGAGCACCTCAGCCCTAACCTAACCCTGCCCGTGCCTCTTTTGGGGTGAGCTCTGTGGCATTGCTGTCCCTTCCTTACCCAAAGGAACTACGAAGGGAAAAGGAGGTGACAGCTAGTAAGAAACACAGAGACAAAAAGGTTGATAAGGCGACTGTGCAATCAGTACTGTAGCACCTCAGCCTTTTGGGCGGGTGGGTATATATCGTGGACACCACAGATTTGGACATTTTCTGGTCAGACTGATCCCTCTAAAACATCTGCTGCTGCTCCCCAGAACCCACAGGGAGGACAGAGCATTACTCACAGTTTGCTAATCTGGCAACTCCACATCAGGGTCACTGGAAAGAGGGAAGGACCTCTGCATCTGAGTCACCCTTTTTTACCCAGCCCTCAACTTTCTTGATAAAAGCCCTGCTGCCACAAACACCTGGGTCACAAACCTTCACAATGTGGCCCTACTTTGGCGCACATGCTCTTCTTATAGTGACTCTTACACTGATTCCAGCAACTGCCGCAGCACAGAGTGAAAATGATGCCACCAGAGAAGATGTCTATCCCCCTCTGTGGGACCGTGCCCCTGAAAGCCTGCTGGATTTCCTAGTAAAGGACAACAAAATTGTCATCAATCCTTGGAACTATCAGGAACGACTGGGAGTGTACAAGAACATGCTAAACTCTTCAGCCAAATATTTTACTGCCTTTGGATCCCAAAATTTTGGCAATATTCTCTGGGGATTACCATTGCAGCATGGGTGGCAATTTCGTACAGGTATGAGTTATGTCCTCAAGCTGCTGGAACAGCTAAGTGTTTACTAGATCCACTTTAGGTCATCCTTTCCAAGGTTTCTGCCTCATAAGCCCAGTATAGCCTCAGACAGTGTAAATTTTGATGTACTGAGCTAAGCTGCCAATTTGAAAAAGAAATCCTGAATGAAGGGAACACCCTTGCCTTGTTGAGCAATAGGTACTAAACTTCGTAACAGGAAAAGGTATTGCTACACGTAGGACTGGTTAGAATCCAGATCTGTGGCTTAGATGGGCAATATTTCAGTTAGCTGCAAATCTTTGAAACTAGAGTTGCTGTAGTTTATAGCAGGTAGGTTTCAGAGTCTGCATTCTGCAGTGCTGTTCTTAAATTGTTAACTAACAGGCTTTTTTTGTTTGTTAATGTTGTGATCCTCTCTTGGTGGTTTAAGTTTCATTTCTAATACAGGTAGTTGAGAGTCTGCCTCTGCCTCTAAGAATTTGATTCCATTTGCCCTTTTTGATCAGTTTAGGAGTAGCCTCATTATTTCTAAATATGTTTTTGACAAAAGTTAAAGTTTATTCTGTTTGTTGGGGGTTTTGTTTGTTTGTTTTGCTGTTTGTTTGTTTGTTTGTTTTTAATTATGACCAAATTCCATTGGTTCATCCCCCAAAAGCTGGTTGTTATCTGGGTCAGTCATTCTTGTTTGCTTGTTGGCCATGCTGGGGAAGCAGACACAGAAATTTGTGTGAAAGGCCCCTTGAGGTTAAGGCTGCAATATCTTATCGAGGGCTTTATCAGAGAACGTGTTCTCCTACATGCGGCTTCACATGCAGCAGGTAGTGAAGCTCTCCATTCAAAGCCGGAGCTGACTTGCTTTGTTCTAGCAACCAGGAGAGGTGTGAAGAAGGGAATGAGAGTCAATGATGTTTTCAGGAACTTTTGCCTGGTGTTAACCAGGCGTAAGCAAAGGCATCTGTCTGCCTGTTCTTTTCTTTATTGGTCATAATCTGTAGTTTCATGAAGTGGTGGTTTGGCTGAAGCTGTATGTTTGGAAGAAGACAGAGGTGCTGCAGCTGGTGGTGAAGGAAGGCTGCCAGCATTTAGTCACACCAAATGGAAAATTAACTGCTAAATCAAAATAAGGAAAAGGAGGTACAGTAAACAAAATCCAAGCAGGCAACTAGCTGTCAAACAGACAGCAGCAAGGAGAATTCGGTTGGAGTTTAGGCAAGCTTTTTCTTCTTTCCCTTCTTTATGTATAGGAAAAGAAAGAGAAAATAAAGAGGATGGCTGATGCAGCAGGAGAGTTGATCCAATGTGTGGCAGAGGCAAAGATAACTGGATGCAAAAGCTACACCTGGGTGGTGACCTGCTGGAAAGGATCTAGTTATGTAGTGTGGCCTCATCCACAAACTGAAGATGTGTCTGGTTGTGGTGACAGTTCCCAAATAGAGATGAGGGACACAGTAGGTGTGAGGAAGATTTGCACCTGGTTGCAGAGACAGGTAAAGACCTACTGTCACCTGCCAAAAAAATCATAGGACTACATATTTTTCAAATTACATCAACAGAATGTTAAAAAAATAGTAGAAGAATCATGTGGCTGGAAAGAGTTTTACAGTAAAAAACATGAGAAGTTGAAAAATAAATGGATAAGGGGGTAAGAAAGACCGAATTTTGGTGCATACAGTAGTGAGGTTAGCAACTGGCTAAACCTAATCCACATAGGCAGCTGGGTAGATTAGTGAGGAATGACTGAAGCATTTGTATATTGACATAATAAGCTTGGGCAAACAAAAGCAGGATTTGAGTTCATGGTGCAAGACAGCAGATCCTTGAAAATACTACAAAAACTGTTGAATTAACAATTCTGTCTGGTCATGAAAGTTATGTTGCTGAGAAAATATTTTTATGGATATGGTCCTATATAAACCACAAAAAGCAAGTGAAGCTGCTACTTAATATAAATGGTATAAAGATTTGCAATAATCTGCTCATGGACATAAGACGGAATCAGTAATTTGCCTAAATTTACAGCAGGGACAAAGATATTGATAGGAATGAGACTGTGGAAATGGAAATAGTCACTTGGGAGATGGAGCTAAACTGAGAGTCCTACCTACACAGACTGAGGAAACTGGATAGCCTCTACACCCACTTGGACGAATTGACATATAGAAGGACTTTAAGGAGCAAGAACTTTAAGATTCAGGTGCTATTGTATGTCTGAAGAGTAGAAAAGGTTGAACTTATATTTAAGAAGAAAGAAAAATGGAGTGAGGACACAAAAATACTTATTTCTCTTACATGACCAGTAGATGAGACATTAGAATAAGTGTAGAGGAAAGAATATTTGGAGACATGGAGCTGAACAGGAAAAGGGATAAAGTACAGCTTATTTGAATCAAAGGTAGATTGTGTTCAGACTAACTCGATATCTTCTTTTATGATATAAGTGATGTTTTACCAAAGTTCAGAAAAGCATTTCCTCCCTTCATAAAATCAAAGCATAGAATGAAAGTTTTTAATGACACTTTACAAAAGAAGAACAAAACAGGGAACTGCAAATCTAGTAAAGGAATACCTGAAGGAGAAATGAGTGATGAGCGTTGCTTAGGGAAATTTACAGCTAAAAGGAGGATGTGCTCAGAGTTCTTCAATTATTCTTGAGAACAACTGCATTTACCTTTTCCATTAGCAACCTTGCCACAAAAAATAACAGAGGGATCTTGCTGATGAGGTTGCACATAGTTGCTAAAGGCATACAGCTGGGAGGCACTGTCAATACAGAGAAAGACAGAGATAGCTTGGGCAGACCTGAAGACTAAAATAACAATCAAGTTAAGCACAGGGAATAGAAGAGAGCAGAGATGACAAAACTGGAGTCTAGTAGGGTTAGCGTTTCCAGCTCCAAGTAGTTTATACATATCTTATAATCAGCATCGATACTGCCTGGGCTTCTTCCTAGGCTAAACCACCTAGGCTAACTTGGTAAATCTCACATACAATTCTACAACATTTTGTCTTCTTTTTTCTTCTTTTCCTGTATTATTCTTATTCGTCCCCTTTGCACACCAGTGAACTACTGCTGCCTATTTCTGACGTGCTGTGTGGAAGTAGAATCTTGAAAAAAAAATCTTTCTGTAAATATTAAAAAATATAATTTTTCAATAAAAAGAAATATCCTGTTGGACTGCATACCTCACCACTGCAAGTTTGTGGTCTCAGTGCTCTGCTACTGAAAGATAGAGGCTTGAGCAGGTAGCAGGCCCCAAAGCACAAAGTCTGTCCAGTCAGCTAGAGAGGGTAATTAGGATAATTTGTATGCACATGGTTCATGATCTTCTCTTCTTCTCCAGTAAAAAGTATCAGAAAATTTGGGTTTGTTTTTAAAGAATGTAATGAGGTTTAGTTTTAATCTGACAGAAATGACACTGTTGTTATTCAGCTGACTTGTCAGAAAATAACTGCTCTGCCGGACAGAGTTTGGGAACTTCTGGAATAGCTCAAGTCATTGGACCTGACCATGGTAATTTCACGTCATACACTTAAAGCAGTCTTCCTGATTCACCACATGACTACTTACCACATAATGTACACTATGCTGTCAAAATTTAGGCTGTTTCTCCAAGTCACGTGCTAAAAGTAAAATATGCCTTACATGCTGTCATTAATAATTGTGAAATGTCTTGCATGCTTGCTGCAGCACAGATGCTTGAAAACCCTGCTAATCAGATACAACAACGTTTGCATGCTTAGCTTCACAGTAAGGTCATGTTTGTATGCATCATTAAACCGGAAGGGATTCTGTATCACACAACCCAATTAGGTGAGACAATTACTAGCACATTTAATTTGTGCTATTCTGCTCATTAAGCAGCTCTCCTACACCAGCAGCCCTACATCTATGGAAAATGATGCATCAGCTACGCATGTGTTTATGTCCGTATATGCATGTATATTTATATCTCCATAAAAATGTCACTGTGATGTCCTACTTTCAGACAGTTCCCTAAATTCTCAGAATACATTTACAGTGAGGAATAAATCGAACTGTAAAACACAATCAAATTACTATGCACTGCATGAAGTATTGACTGAGAAATTCAACTACTCTAGGAACAGTAGTTTATGAAGCACAACAACAGTAATTGTTCTGCTTCTCTGA
This sequence comes from Stercorarius parasiticus, assembly GCA_013396915.1. Classification (NCBI taxonomy): domain Eukaryota; kingdom Metazoa; phylum Chordata; class Aves; order Charadriiformes; family Stercorariidae; genus Stercorarius; species Stercorarius parasiticus. The sequence continues at coordinate 945,660 of VWZL01001108.1, read as the reverse complement.
GCAAAATTCTGCATGCTGTACTCCTCTATATTTTTTTCATCTCTGTGGGAATTCTTGTGTGAAAAAGATTGAGAAGTATTATTTGGTGTATTATTTCATTTGATTCAGGCAGATTAGCAGATCCTTCCAGTGTGACTTCCTGTGGCTATGAAGATGGAGACCTCCTGTGCATATCTGTAAGAAGCTGGTGGTCCTGTAAGTATATGCTATTACACTACTGTTCTCCAAAACATGATAAGTGTCCTAGAAGGCAATTTAGAATCATTCTTCCCCTTAGACTTGTATATTACAAAGTAATTTCGGTGCTACATAATTTTCCATCGAAAACTTGCAGCAAGACACCTAAATGTGAGTGAGTAAATGAAAGTTAATTGATTTTGATGACTTATTTAAGGAAGGAAAAAAACTGCAAATTTGCATCTTTAAAATGTTTACACTGCAAAAATGAATGTAAAAATGTGTGAGAAACACCATGACGGATATCTAGATTTGTAGGCATTTGTAGAAATTACAGTTTTCAATTACTTCAGAGCAGATTTGTTCAGTTTAGATGCTAGTACCCCAAACTAAAATTTAATGTGAGAATGTCAAGCAGGAATATTTGTGGTTCTTGCATCACGCCCAGTAATACAAATCTGACAGGACTTTTACGCCTTCAGTTGCACCTTCACAACTTCACTGTGGTCAGTAGGCTACAGGGAATGAAATAACGGGAGACTTTGTGCCCATGATATTCAAATAACTTCATTATCTTCATACACTGACATTTATCCAGCAGACTTTCAAGTATTCAGTTAAAACTTAGTTAATACTTTGACCTGGTGTACATGAGCTATGAGGCAATTTCTGTTCACTTTAGTATTGGCTTTGGACTTCTAGTACGTTGAAATTATGTTAATTTTTTTTCGTTATTCCAGTAAGTAGCAACAAACTGAAGACTGTGACAGAGAGAGAGAAAAGTGCAAAGATCTGAATTTCTGGTGGCAATACCCCTGATGTTTTCAATGTTTTCCTCAATATCTCAGGATTGCCTCAGTATTTTATCCTCAATACACATCCAAATAATTAAATCTTCCCAAAAATGGAAACATCCAAAATTCCTGGATACTTTTGATAATTCACGTGTTGCCATGTTGAACTGGAGGGATCAAGTTAATACATGGTTTCTCTTAGCCTGAGAGACACAAGAATTTCATTTGTAAAAATGTGTATCATCATAGGTGTAACAGGAGAATGGATCTATCCATTACACCTAAGCAAATATGCATTGCAGGAAGCAATCTGATAGCCTTCTATGATGACATGACTGGCTGGGTAGATGAGGGGAGAGCAGTGGCTGTTGTCCACCTCGACTTTAGCAATGCTTTTGACGCTGTCTCCTATAATATCCTCACAGGTAAGCTTAAGAAGTGTGGGTTAGATACGTGGACAGTGGGGTGGATTGAGAACTGTCCGAATGGCAGAGCTCAGAGAGTTGTGATCAGTGGCACAGAGTCCAGTTGGAGGCCTGTAACTAGCGGTGTTCCTCAGGGGTCAGTATTGGGTGCACTCTTATTCAACATATTCATTAATGACCTGGATGAAGGGACAGGGTGTACCCTCAGCAAGTTTGCTGATGATACAAAACTGGGAGGAGTGGCTGACACAGCAGAAGGCTGTGCCACCATACAGCGAGAGTGTTGTGGGGAGATGAACCCAATGAAGTTCAACAAGGGCAAGTGTAGGGTCCTGCACCTAGGGAGGAATAACCCCATGATCCTGTACAGATTAGGGGTTGACCTGCTGGAAACCAGATCTGCAGAAGACCTGGGAGTCCTGTTGGTCAACAAGTTGACCATGAGCCAGCAACATGTCCTTGTGGCCAAGAATGCCAATGGCATCCTGGGGTGCATTAAAAAAAGTGTGACCAACAAGTTGAGGGAGGTCATCCTCCCCCTCTACTCTGCCCTAGTGAGGCCACATCTGGAGTACTGTGTCTGGTTCTGGGCTTTCCAATTAAAGACAGACAGGGAATTACTGGAGAGAGTCCAGTGGAGGGCTATGAAGAAGATCAGGGGACTGGAGCATGTCTCTTACGAGGAAAGGCTGAGAGACCTGGGTCTGCTTAGGCTGGAGAAGAAAAGACTGAGAGGGGACCTCATCAATGCTCATAAATATCAAAAGGGTGGGTGTAAAGAGGATGGGGCCAGGCTCTTTTCAGTGGTGCCCAGCAACAGGACAAGGGGCAATGGACACACAGGAGATTCCATCAGAACATGAGGAAAAACTTCTCTACCTTGAGAGTGACAGAGCACTGGAACAGGCTGTCCAGAGAGGTTGTGGAGTCTCCTTTTCTGGAGATAATCAAAACCCATCTGGATGCGAATGCGATTCTGTGCAACCTGTTCTAGGTGAATCTGCTTTAGCATGGGGATTGGACTAGATGATCTTTAGAGGGCCCTTCCAACCCCTACCATTCTGTGATTCTGTGAAGCAATGTCATCTCAATGATGGTGGTATCAAATTTGGAACCACCTTTGCACTAGGCAGTGCAGAGGAAGGGCAAAGTGATAAACTCTACTGAAGGACCAGCTGTGAGCTAACTTAGCCATATGCACTGTTGGCATCACTGCTGGTAGATGTGGCAGAGCACCTTATCCTCCTGTGGGACATAAGGGTAAGCCCACTGCCAGGATCATGGGAGAAATTGCAGTGTGTGAGACAGGATACTATAACCAAGTTTTTACAGAGAAAGGAAAAAAAACAGTTATATCCACTTCTAGCTAAGAGCTTTGCAGACGAGGAAAGGAAGGAATCTGGAATGCCAGATGCAACCCAAAGGTATCCATTCATTGTTGCACAGGACAGCCCAATGAATAACACTTGTAGCATCAATAGAAAAAGCACTGATAGTACAACACGCTCTGTCTCAAGTGCAAGACATGTGTAGCCTGTTTCCCTCTGGTACTTTTACAGCCAGTGTCTATATGGAAACACACTCCTCAAAAAACAATGCATACCTAGATTTCCAGCGTTCATCCTACAATTTTTTTTCTGAGCCCCATAAAACCCCATGAAAAACAGTTACATTTTCTCACTTGATTAATCAAAAATATTTAATTAATTTGCCTACACAAATTGAGTAACATATCTCAACCAGTCCAAACTGAATCCCCCAAATGACATTTTTTGTTTCCATTTTTCAAAAGCTGAATAAACACATTGTTTTTAATAAAATAATTCCCTTTTTCTCTGATCTGAGACAAAGTCAATATTTTTAGAGACTCATTTTTTTTCTGAAACCGGAACTCTGACTCTTTTAGAAAGTTTATCTTCTATTTTTAAAGAAATAGAATACCTTGTAAGTCCTCCAGTTTAAATATTCTTTCCCACCCTAGGGAAGAGAAAGCCTCACGTTCTTTTTCCTGTAGCGCGTCTCCCTCCATCACTTCTGTCCCTTGCTCCCTCAGCTTCCCTGTTGTCCCCTTGTCCAAGAGACCTGCTGGCAGGCTGCAGTGAGCGGCTCTGTCTCTCCCCTGCCACACAAGCACTTTGTTGTAGAGGCCCTTTGAATGAAGCTTCTGGCTATTAAATGTATATATTCAGTGAACAAAGTCGTAAGCATAGAGTAAATTTAAAATGTAAATTTAGAGTAAAACCAAAGCTCACTGTGATACTCGCTCCAGCTTCAGTTTCTCATCTCTGTGCGTAGCTAGCACTAGGTGCTCCATGGGAAGGTGTCCCATGCAGTGACAAGTAACAGGGGTCATCGCATAGCCCTGTGCAAGCAGAGGAACTTCCTGGAATAGAAACCACCACCCTTACTTTCTCAGTGTTTGCATTCCTGCTCTTCACTTACTTCTAAACACTGCACATTTGCTTGACACCACTTTTGTTGCCTCCAGAAAATGTATAAACTCAGACTTGATTTACCCTGTTGCAGCAGGAACATGCAAAAAGTCTTTCAGACTGCACAGAAATGTTTGCTATTGTTCTGAGGATGTAAGTGATTTCGACTGGCCTTCAGGGCAGCCCTCTCTGGCATGAGCGGTCATATGAAGCCAGGAATAAGCTTAAACAAGAAACTCACATTTAACAGACCGCAAGGTGTATGAGACACTCCCTGCTTAAGAATTTCAACCTTTTTTGCCTGGAATAATACTCAGTATATTCCATTCCTGCATTGTTTTCTGCCCTCTGAGTCACCCAAGCAGGTACAAATATGTAATATATGCAAGCCTGCTTAAAAGAATGTAAGTATTTTCTGATGTGAAATCCAGGTTTCAACACTTCTCATGAAAATAGTGAACAAGAAGCAAGACCAAGCTTAGCAATGACTCCCAGTGCAACACTGTTTTCTCATCACGTGGGACTTTTCCTTGCTCTTCTTCATACATTTCCTCCTGCATTCCCAACTAGGCCCACAAAGAGGAGATGGAACAATGGTTTCCCGTGAGTAGGACAGGGATACATGGTAGGTGGTCAGGTTTTGATGATTTTGGTCCTCACTGCTGGGACTGTGTACAAGATACGTAGGCAGACTGTGGCCCTGAGACCAAGCACAAGTAAATGACTTCTCAGCGCAATGGCTTGGGAGTATCCACCCAAGAGGGAGAACAGCTGGTCTCCAGGCTCTTCTTCACTGAAAGTTATTAAATTTTATTTCTACAAAGAGGACACGATTAATAGGAGAATTTTAAATCCTCCTTTCAAATGAGGAATATCAAATAACTCCGTGGGCACTCTCACTGGACATGTGGTCCAGACAGGTGAGAAATGAACCTGGTTTTCCTACATGCTGCGTCTGACTGCTCCAGCTTCTGGATCAGACCAAAGGAAGCCATCATCCTGAAATAAATATAAACAAACAAACTGCGGTAATTTCCAGGAAATTTCCAGTGAGCAAAATCTTTTTTAAAAGCAAAATTATTATTTTCCCATAAAATATCACTAGTATTTGCCTTTTTCTTTCTTATACGCCTAGGATGCATAGAAGAGGTATTTTAATGAAAACAACGTTCATGGAATACCCCTTGGTCTTTCTGTACTTAGTTTGCAACTAATATTTGAAAGACTTTTGATGTCCTGTCCATGACAACCTATAAAGGTCTAACTTTTTTCAGTTGTTTGTCCTTTCCTGCAAAATACATCACACTGTCAGCTCATGCAAGGCTATTAAAGGACAATATATAAATTAATATTGCAAATCACATCTAAACTATACAGATATCATCATCAGTGCATTTCAGTACATATGTCCAACTGCTGAACACAGTTGTATCAGTGGCAATTTGAAATGGTTGCATTCGGTACGGGAGAATGTTCATTTTTCTATGCCTGAATTTTTTATTTGCTTGTGATTAAAACCTCCTCCTTTTAAATTATTGTTACAGGTATGAACTACTACCTGGCTGTCATACCCTTTCTGGGGGCAGTGGAGGCTGGTCTCTTTGGGCAGCTGCAGTACGAGATAGAAATATTGCCTCCAGAGGAACGAAGAGCTGATTTCTGTTATAGTGTTGCCGACTGCAGGTCTCACAATCCCAAGCTCATGGATGAGTGGAAGGCCTATTTTGAAGTAAATAATTTTACTGTTTTTTTTTCATATTTTGTAGGAAATGATACCAGAATGTTACTTTTAAAAACTACTATTAGTGTTATTTGTAAGATTCAGAGAGCTTGGTTTGCTGTCAATAGCAGCCTGATATAAAAATAACAATCAGAAAAAAAGAAAAGCATGACATAAAGTGAGTCAGAGAGAAGAAGGTCAGGATTTTCACAGTTATGGATTTTTTTTCTTCCTTTAAGATAATTCTGTATTATTGGGAGTCTGTCCCAAGAGGCCCTTTTGACAACAGTTATATTTGTATTCTTGCTATACGGCTTATGTTAGCAATGCAAAATAAACATGCGAGATAGAACATTACTCTTGAGAAATGGCCTTGTATTGGTTTTATATGGTTCATTTATTCCTTTGAACATCTAAAAAACGGAAAATGCTGAAACTTCATTCAGAAGAACACTTATTTATGCAAGTAGATATTCTCTTTCCTCCTCCTTCAGCTGTTCCCTAATCCCAATATTTCTTACTTTGTAGATTCAATAGCTATTTTTATAGATAGACTTCTATATTAAACATTTTTGTTGGTAGGCAAATAATTGATAATGATCAGAAAATTTAAACCATAAGTCCCTCTTGGCAACTGTGAGTGAAGGTAGAGGTTTTAGGAGCAAGACTGGATTTGTTTTCTTAATATTATTTTTCCTAAGCATTATATTTCAGAAGTTATAATAAAACATCTACTCCTCAAATAGCCATAATGATAACCATTAAGAATAATTTTCTTTCTTTCTGAAAATCTCCAGAAAGCTGTGGCTGAAAGAGCATAAACAGGGTTTCAAGGAACCCAATATTTCAGCTCGGAAGTTTCCATGGCACTCAGATACAAAAGTCAATTGAGTTATTGTGACAGAGTACCTAGATTATGTGGGTAAAACCCTCATTCTGTTGAAGTCAAAGAATGGCAACTCCAGTTGACTTCAGCAGGGATATGTATTCACTTTATAAATCTATGTTAATCATCTTTTTCTCCCTATGTCAGACATTATAGTTACTTAAAAAGCAACACATTCTAACTACTCAAAAGCAATTTCCCTTAGCTTGCAAACTTAGTATTTTGTGAGATAAGTGCATAAATCTGAAAAACTCATTTGGTTTAAACCACCACCCTGTTTCTCTGCCATTTTTCCTCCCCGTTGCTGCAGTATCTGTTGTCTACAGAACACAAAGCTGGGACCCCTGCAACCTTCTCCTCCTTCAAAATGGATGATGCCCTCCGTCTCATGTGGAGAGCGCACGTTTCCTCCATTGCTTACGCGCTGCCCAAGTTCCAGGACAGGTACTGGGATGAGAGAGGTGGCCCAGGAGGATCTTCCCACCTCTATGCCTCTTTGGAAGGATAGTATCCCAACAAAGTCAGCATGAGCTTTCTCACTTTAGGCCTCTGCTCTTTAGGCTCTACTCTTCCTTCCGCTCTCTTGGAGCATGGGATGACCAGTGAGAGATGGCTGCCCAGGCTGCCATGGGTGGTCAGGCTGCAGGTTTAACAGGAGGTGTTGATTCCTCTCTGGGAGCTGCAGCCAGAGTCAGGAGCTGTGTCTAGTCTGGGCAGAGGCAGCCATGCCAGGAGAAATTAGATGTAAAATGATGAAGTAGGCTTTAATTCATTGTGACACTGAGACTGCTCAGGATTTTATAATGAACAAAACATATTTGGGATAAATGTGTTCTACAGTAGATTTCAATTATCTGTTACATTTTTCTTTTTATCTCTTCCAGCTTAAAATATCTCTCTGATCCAGAAGCAAGTTTTGGTGAAGACTGGGCTAATGCTGTAGATTTCATTGCAGCCACACACTTCTCTACAGATTTACAGACCACAAACGAGTTCCAGGCTTTCCTGCCCCAGAGGATGCTCACTGAAGGGGACGTCCTCCCATCCATTAGTGACTTCAGTCCACAGCAAAATCGAGTCCTGCTTTCAATGAGAGCTCTTCACAAAGCAAATCAATTAACAGGTAAAGGCTGATCTACAAATGCCTGTAATCCATAGATATTTAATATCTTGTTCTCCCTTTCTGTACCTTTCTCCATTTGAACACATGATTTTTTGATATACAATAGTATAAACACTTCCCAGAGACTAAAAAAAAAACAATAGAGCTAAAAATACAAACATAGGTAGACAACACACCAGAGAGCAAGTGCGGCAATGGGTTAACACTGTCGACATGCAGTGAGGATTTCACATGAGACAAATGCATCCTTTGTTGGAGCAGATGATCTTAATTATATTTTCCTCCATTTTTCACAGGAACTTTGAAAACACAAAGACTAGTTTGTATTTCACTAGTTACATCTGAAATCATTAAAGCTGTAAATGAAGTTATTAAATCAGTTGAGGTCGTTACAAAAAATAGGCAAATGATCATGAACAACAGTTTGAGTGTCCAAAAGCATTCTGGTTTTGGTTTTGGTTTTTGTTCTTGTCTCAATCTTTGGACTAGCAGAGAATATTCACACTGCCCCAGCAAAATATCTTGTGTCCCAGTAAAACCGTCTTTAGAAAACGTCGGACTTTCACTAAAATAAGTTGTGCATCACCATCCAGTGGTGAGACACAGAATTGCAGCCTTCTGAGGTTTCAGTTCATTCGTAGATATTGCTGCGTTGGATATTTTTGTTTGTCCTTTGTGAAGGAAAGTTATTTTGAATCTCGAAATGAAAATACAATCTAAAAATACACCGAAAAACTATTATCCAGAGCTATGGCATTTTTTTTTGTGATCATCTTCTGTTTGTACATTTCAATCAAAATTCTCTCCCTAGTTGTATTTGTAGCTGAGAAAGATGTGTAATGAAGCTATTCAGTGTCACAAAAGAGCATCCTGGCATCACTGAGTGCTTCCCTCACACCTTCCACATAGCGTTCTTCCTCAAAGCCTGAATAAAGATTTTAACAGCTCTATCTCATTCCTGGTAGTCTATGCCACAGTTCAGGGTTTCTTGACCTTCCTTCAGGAGAGAAGGGGGCAGAGCAAGGAAAAACACCACTAGCAGGGCAGCAAGGAGGGAGCAGAGCACCAGGGCGGCAGACAAGATGAGGGTAGCACTGGAGGGACAAAGGAAAAAGAGGTGTGGGTGCTGAAGATGGTAAGGGAAGGAAAGAGAGGGATGAAGAAGTTTCATGCAGGTGCAGCCATAATGAAGTCCACAGCTGAAATCCTTTGCCTTGCAGGTGGGAGATTTCCCCAACTCTGCTTTAAAGGGATGGGCTTTGCATTCAGCTGAGAGTCAAATGTGAGCTAACTCAACTTGGTGACTGCTTTGCAGATCAGAAAAGGAGCTGTAAACTAAATTTGACTTGAGTCTGGATCCACAGCCTCAGCAGGGACCTGAAAAACTAGATCTTATTGCTACAAAACTCAGATGACAAAGCATGATATACTGGTTTTGTAAAGTCAGATTCCTCAGACTTTTAAATACATCCTGTGAGATGTAGAGTCCTCTTCTGGTGCTGCAAACTTCAACAACAGATAGAGGGTCTTGGTACCTCTTAGGATGGGACCATGTCCAACCCAAACTGAGATTTGATTTCTTGATTGAGAGTTGGATGACTCTTTATTTTCCTCTAGCTGCCTCTGCCAGTCCAGCAGGGACCTATATTGAGAGTGCTGTGCTACCTCTAAAGATTCTCGACCCACAGGCAGCCAGAAGCTTCCCTTTTTATGTTTTAACCTTCACCGATATCCAAAGGCAGAACAGCAGATTCTTTGTTATTGGAGACCTTTCCTGCCATCCTCACCTTTCATGTGGTTCTCCTGTGGTCCTCCTAGGCAAGAGGCCTGTTTGCTGCCTTCTCCTCTTAGCTCCTCATCCCCCTTGTACAATGCTGTGCAAACTCATTTCTTCACTGTTGCCAGTTTTATACAAAAGCATGTTTTGCAGCAGAATAAACTCCTCTTGGTTTTCTAGTAGACTTTTTTCTACCCTCATATTTCCTCTGTGGACCCTTTATCCACCACAGAGATCAGCACTGAGAGGAGTAGGGAACAGGTAATGACTACCCTGCAAACTGGTGCTAATGCCGGACTGGTCAGGCATGCTTCCAAGAGAGCCACTGCTCATTTCCTGGATGAAAGCATCAGGATCATTTGCTGATTTAGCTTGAGGCCTTAGCTGACAGAATTGCAAATTCTTGGTTGCTTTAGAGTGAAAACAAAGAAGTGCACAATGTAACTACCACGCCACTGCTTCATAAGCCATGAAGCTATGTGCAATTGCAGAACAAGACCTTAACGTGCATCTTCAATCATTTTGACTTGCAACACTGGTGACAAGGGAACAAGCCCAGTTGTCCATCAATAACAAAGGATCCTGAGCTGAATGAATGGCCCATGTCTCCCTACAGAGTAGTAGGCAATTATTACTCCATCGGCATGCTCCAGCTTTGTCTACTTTTCACTGTCCACAGAAGAGTGGTGGGTGTTTGTTGCCAGACACGTGCTTCATCCCTTGTGTGCCACAAGCTGTGTGTGCTCCATGTTAATTTGACAATGTCATGTTGTGTTTCTTTCCAAGGAGGATTGCTGCTGAAGCTCTGGCAAAAGGCTATGTCTACTGAAGCAGGAAGAAAACTGGGCCGAAAACTGATTGAAGGCTTGGCTTCGAGCCAGAAGTTTGACCCAGTGGGAATATACAATGATATGAAAGAAGCAGATTTGACAGCGTTCAGTTTCTTAGAGAAAAAGCAGTTCCAACATGGATTAATTTAATCTTTTAGCAGATATGTGTCTGGTAATCTGGTCTTGGTAATTTCTTACAGCAGGATTTCCTGGGTAGCCATGTGTGCATCTCTCTCGTATTAAATCAATATTTTTATCCTTAATTTTCCTAATTAGCTCCTTTGTTTAACTCATTTCCTTATAAATAAAGTTCCTCACAAAAAAACTTACTTTATTACTTTTTCAGACTTTATAAATTATGTATCATTATTGGAGACAAAATTAAATAAAGGCAGACACTGTCTGAAAAATATGCCGTAAATTTCAGGGAGTGCAGTTAGTTAGAAGTGGCTTAGCTGAAAAGTAAAATCACCAAAAAGCAAATTGGTTCTGTTTTACCGCAAACCGGGACAATTCTGTGTTTTTTTCCCTGTATACAGGGGTCCCACCAGATATGTAATTACTCAGGTCCTTGATGGTCTAGCAGACGGTCACCTGAAACTTTTCTTTGAAGTTCTGATCCAAAACCAATGCCTCAACTGTTTCCCACCAAAGCTGTTATTTTGCAGACCAGCTGCAATCAAGTTTGAAGCTTTCAGGCTTTTCAGATTAAATACTTCAGTACAGATGGATCCCTTCGGTATGCTGCTTTGCAACAAGTGTGTGCCTCATGTGGTACTTTGGAGACGGTCCTAAGAAGTCCTGAAGCAAATGAGCTTGTCCTGTAGCAGCTCTCACATGAGCAACAGAGATTTCTGGTATTTGATTCATTTCACTTACCTCAAGAAAACATTGATCCATCTATTGACTTCTGTGATTACATAGTCTGTATAGCCACAGGTTGCTTTTCTGTTCCCCCGTGTCTACCCCTTCTCATTGCAGTGTGTCATACGTTAGATGTGATTACTGAGGAAGAGGTGCATTCACACTGTGTGTCCTCCCAGCGCCTGGCACACTCAGACCCGAGTGCTGAGCCCACGAGTGATAACACATCTTGGGAATTGGTTATAACAACTTGGCATCAGGGGTTGTAGGGAAGTGGGACAAGATGCCCGCAGGCAACCAGGGGTTGAAGTTCCTTAGGAAATTTGCTGATTTGGATCCTCCATCCTTATGAAAAATTCCCCCCAGAGAGTAGGCATGGCTGGAGCTCCCTCTCCGTGGTGGAGAGCAGAGGATGGCAATACAGCCAGTGCCTGCTGCATCCTATCGGTTTACAGCTTGCACTACAGCGTAGTTAAGAATAACACAAGCCTTAGACTCGTAAGTCAAAATAAGGGAAAGGAGCTTTGCTTTACCACCATCTTAGGTCTGCCCCACAGTTTTGGTTGCACCTGGCATCTTGATTAGTAACTGCCCCATACCCCTCACTCAGAAGGAGAGATGCTGGAGCAAAGGGTTTCACTCTGTTGCATGCTCATAATGCATTTCACTCTTAGCTATTGTAGCAACAGCATTCCTGACACGCATACAACAGTCAAAGGTTTTCTATGGACATTAGGGGTGAGATTTGGACTCCCAGCTTTTCCCCAGCATGAGAGTGGCTGAAAGAAACTCTCGCAGCCTCGGTAGCAGCTGAGCAAGGGCCCTTCCAGCAGGGACCCTCAGGCAGGCACCTTCCCAGGCTGCCCCGAGCAGCCCACCCTCCCACCGAGGCAGGAGCTCAGTGTGGGGAAGCATGGCCATGCTTGGGGGAACCACACCAGCCGGGGCTGCTGCAGGGTGTCCCCACGCTTGTGAGGGAGCCCATCAGCAGCCTGAAAGGTGATGCTACACCCAGCAGCGCTTTCCATAGGAAATGGTCAGCCGCTGTGTTCCCATTGGGCACAAGCCCTTGGTCTCTCTTTGTGTTGCTAGTCAAGCTCCAGGCAGCAGGAGAAACATCAGCTCCTCAGGAGTCTCCACACGTCCTGAATTATTAGCTGGATACCAAGTAAACGAAGGAAAAGAAAATTATTTCTGTCCTTCTGTGCCACTTTCCCAATTTGCTTGGTCCTGTCTCCCCAAACTTGCATAATATTTGCACTGCAAATTAAGAAATAATTATCAAGACATTGAGCAGTTAAACACTATTCTGTCCTTTAATGTCTCGGACAAAGGTTTCAATTATTCATTGTCATTTTATAGATAAACTCTTAATGTACCATCATTAGCTAACAATTTTCAAAGGAAATACATTAATGAGGTCTAAGAAAATGTGGGAGTTTTTGCCTTAATTACCTGGTTCATAGATCAGAGTAATTAGATTCCAACAGACTTTAGGTATAATCTAAAAGTAATTACCACAGCTGCCAGCTGTTAAAATATTAAGTTAATTGTGCTCCAGAAAAGTTTGGAAAAAAATTTTGACCTTTTCTGTGGTCAACTTAGATTTAACCTAAGACGTGCTTTGAGAAAACAAAAAGAGCCACTAATACAAGTAGGGAAAACAAACTTACAAATTGTAAACTGCTGCACTTGAGGGGATATTTGTAAAACACATTTTTTAAAAGCTAACGTAACCTTACCAGAATTTATGACTACGCTAGGAATTACTTCAGTATTTTGAAAATGAGCCATCTTTCTTAATACAGCATTGGGCATTTATGTATTTTAGACATTTTTCCCTAGTCCAGCATGCCAACTGGTCAGGTAAAGGCTTTAGAAATTGGCCAGTAATTGCACTTTGGAGGTTGAAGCACAAGTAAGAGTTTAGACAAAACACGGGATGGTTGACTCTTGCCAGTAGAGCAGAGCCAGGTATCTTGAAACAGAATAGATACATCCAAGTAAGAAAACATACGGGTGTCAGAAAATAAGCAGAGGAAAGTACCAAGAGAAGGCAGCTCAGGTATGGTTGGGTGTCTCTGGAGGAGGACAGGAGAGCACTGGAGGAGTCTGATTGCTAGTTAGTGCTAGCAAAAGCTGACACCTACCACAGCAAGGGTTTGCCCAGCAAGGAAGACTTGCAAAGCAGAGGGTGTTTTCTTACTCAGCATTAGTCTGGGGTTTGCAGCCCTGTTTTCATGCCTTTTACATGTACAATTTCTTTGCTGAGAACTGCTTGGCTTTAAGCAGGGCTGGTTTCTGTTTTACAGAGGTGCTGTGAGAAGAAAGCATAAACACAACTGGCTGCAGCTCCAGAAAGCCAGGAAGTTAAACCCCTGTACACACTTGCAAATAACGAGCCTAAGGGGACTGAAACAAACAACATTCAGGAGGGGAGGTTAGAAATGGATACATGATAAAGGAAGAACTTCAGAGAATAAAAATCCACCAGGAAAGAGCCTGACCATCCTCAAAGCTTGGGCAATAGGGCTGAACCCTGCAGCCCTCCCACAGCTCTGCGAGGACGATGGGGAACCACTGCCCTCCTCTCCTGAGTCTACTTTATGCTCTGTGATCCCTAATGCACACGGAATTATTTGTGCCCTCTTCCTTTCCAGCCTATGCTCTCTAACGCATGATTAGATGCATTTTGCTGGTGGAAAAAAGCACTTTCCTCTACACCTGCCAGATATGGAGGGAAAGCAAAGATGTTCTTGCCCAGGGCAGCCTTTAACCTGGCAGCTAGGAGGTTTTGCCGTGAAGCAGAAGATACAGGTTTGGACCCTCTCAGAAACAAAATGGAACCTAGTCTAAATACTTTAACTGTTGGTGCACAACATTAAAAAAAACCTCTGCATTTCCCAAAACCAAACTGCTCAGTTACTTTTTCAGACCAGTGCATGTTGCCTGTCCCCCTCGGCAGGGTGTCGTGAGCTGTGCACGCCCAGGTGAGGGGGTGAGGTTCAAGATGACACACTGTTTTTACATTTCCCTCACCCTAACCTCGATGGCTGCAGGAGGAGCACGTTGCCTTTTTCAGATCTCATGTTGAGCCTTCATATACAGAGGGCAAAGAGCTGCCACCTGAAAAAGGTACGATATTTCCTTCAGTTCAAATTTCAAAGAAAAATCCCAGCTTGGTACCACCTTTCACACTGCTATTTCATTTTTGCAGTGATGCTGGACACCAGAGCATTTGCTGGCCTCTGTTCTGTTTAGGTTTGAAATGCTTACAGCCCATATCCACAGAGGCATTTGGGCTCCTAACACCCAATAGGATGGTTTAAGAATTTGAATATGCTCGCAGATCTGAACCTAAACTCATTTTGGATCTAACCTTCTGTGCTACAGATGAGGCAAAATGAGCCATGAGGCATCTTAAGAACCACTCGCTTGGCGTGAAGTGTAGCACTGCCCCAGGCAGGGGCTGGTAAGGATTTCTAGGAGAGCCCACGGTGGCCCAGGGCTGCAGACCTGCCAGACTGCACCAGCTGGAAAGGGCTGCTCCAGCTGGGAAGCACAGTCAGTCACTCAAAATGGGGCTCAGAGGACAAGGAGTGGAGGCAGGATAACATAAAGACTTGTTACAAGGCATTTATACCTACTTAAAAGATGACTCCATTAATGTAACGTTTACCTAGAAAAAACATGATAATTTGTTAATGTTTTTTAGCTGATTCATGCCTAACCAAACTATCCATGACAGAAGATGTAACGAAAGAAAATCCTTAAATTCTCTCACTTCCTTCTGCAAACCATTTGTAGCCGTGGGAAAGAGCTGCAGAAACCGTTTGTGTGTACTTTTGCAGGAAAGGACTGTGGCAGGTGTGGTGGGACAGATCGCAGCGGTATAAACCGGCCTTGAGGACTGGAGAAAAGTGTCATGTTAGAAAGAAAGGCTGTTTCTACCTTTCCTTTCACGTGATGTTAGGCCCCAAAATGCTAACAGATGTGATCACTGAACCTAAGGAGAACGGGTAGCTGGAATAAGGTGGGAAAAGGAGAAGAGTCTTTTTGCTGACAAAGTAGCAGCAGTACCCCATGGGACAACCCCCTGAGCCCTGCTCAGACCCTTCCTCTGCGCTGTGAGGACCAGGGGGATTATGAAGCAGCCAGTGCATTTGCAAGAATGACGGATTGTAACTTCTGAGGCTGTCCTAGGAAGAGCTAAGCCAGCCTTGCTGCTTTCCAAAGCTGGCCTGAGCCACTGGCTGCTGGCACTTCTGTACCCAAAGCCGCAGGGACGGTGTCACAGACAGCATGGGGATAAGGCACTTGTACGTACAGGCGTTTCTTAAATTCTAGAGGGATCAGGCCCTTGAGACACCATGTAGCCATTTCCACATACTCTCATGTCTTAACATACATGAGGAACTGAGAGTTACATGAGAACATAAAAATGGCTGGACTGAGCTACCCATCCCGGTACCCGCTCTCTGCCGGTGGCCGGCAGCAGCGGAGTGGGGCAAGAGCAGCAGCAGCAAGGCAAGGGCAGGGTAATCCCTCCTCCTGCCCAGCCTGCCGGCGGCTGACAGTCTGCACTTGGATCAGACCCACACGGTTTGTCAGTCCCAGAGAGAGTCATAAAAGGCTACGCTAGAAAATACAAAAACCCAAGAAAAGAGACAGAGGAAGCTCATCAAAGAGATGTATTATTGCAAAGAACAAGAACACTCCCAGCACACAGGCAAACTAAAAAAAGGAGGGAGGAAAATTTAAAAAAAAAAAACAATAAAAAAACAGCAAAAACCTGCCACTAGTACATGAAGTAGAAGCAAGAAAACTCTTTCTCTTCAGAGACTATTGGTTTTAATGTGGTGTCAAGGAGTTGAAAGTTAACAAGGTACAGGCGCATTAAAGTGAAAAAATGTTAGGAAAACACCTGGGCAGTCTTAGGATAGGTAGGAAAAGTATCAAACATGTTAAGTGAAGAGATACCCAGAATAAACAGCGGCTTCTTATTGGGAAGAATGTGGTAGATAAGTGTTTGTTTGACATGTTGTATTTAAACAAAAGAGCTTTTGGCATTTAAAGAAGAATGCAGAGAGAAGGCTCTTCTTATCTTCTCAGACACAAAGGCCGGATATATAAAATATGTGCATGTTGATCATCCAAACAGAAAATGCCATCTCACTAAGGGCTTATGCACACATGGAGTGCTGCGGAAGCAGCTGCTCCTGAGCAGGCCTTCAGTGAGAACACACTGGAAATACTTCTTAGCATTAAAAGAGATAAGCCTTTAAGCTAACAGGTCTGTGCAAAAGCTTATGCCAATCTTTTGCAAAGCAAATACCTTATTATTTAAATACATGTGTATTCTCCTCAGGCGTAGCAATTGTGGTTTGTGTTCAGCTGAAAATGCTTTTCCCCTCTCGAATACAGACTTCTTGAGCAGTAATGTCTGGGAATGATAACCAGGTCCCTCAAGGATCACGGTGACATTATGGCTTTGTCAAACATGTATTAGCAAACAGTACAAAATCACTGTGGTCATCTGTATGGCATAAGGGAATCTCAATACTTATTAAGTCTTAAACATCGAACACGAGCCTTTTACTAGGACTTTATTTCATACCTCCTCCCTCCCTCTGCTTTCCCCAGCAAGGCTATACATCCTTTCCATGCAGCACAGCACCACGGCCTCTATTCCATGCCAAGAACCGAATGCAAATGCCACTGTACCTCTGCACCACGCAAATTGAACAGCCAGGATAGTTCTCATTTCTGTGACAGGATACGATGTTGGCTCGTGTGCCTGGGGAAAAGATACTGGAGACATCTCTGCTACTAATATATTTACAAGGTTCATAAAATCTGCCACCTTTACTCACATGAATAAAACTCATTGAACTCAATGAGGCTGAATATACAAGACAGGATTGTTGCATGTGACAACGGTGGCAGAACCAGATTCCTTATGTGACGGGACCTATGCAAAGAAGAGAAATTGCTTCTTTGGAAGCATTTTAAAGGGAAAAAGTTGCAAAAAGAGCTAATAAGTCTCGGTTTTGTTCACAAACGAGTTCCCAGATGCTTTTATAGAATGTCTGAAAGAAGCTTAGGTTTGTTGGGAAAGTGACTGCATCCTACACCGTTCACACCCATCCTAACACCTAGGGCAACTAATGAGAGCCTTGTTTTCCTAGGCTGTCTCAGCCTCTCCTTGCATGTCTGTTGCTCCAAGTCCTCAGTCATCTTCATGGCCCTTTGTTGGACTCACTCCAGTATGTCCACATCCTTCTTGTCCTGGGGAGCCCAGAACTGAACACAGTGGTCCCTGTGTGGCCTCACTAGTGCTGAGCAGAGGGGAAGGGTCACCTCCCTCGACCTGCTGGCACCGCTCTAATGCAGCCCAGGAGGCTGTTGGATTTCTTCTCCCCCTTCCTAGCTGCAGAAGTCAGGCTTCTGGTACTTTAGTGAAGAAAAATTGTGATAGCAACGTATCATATCTTTCAGACATCCAGCAGAGGACATCACCACATTCAGCAGAAAAAGAAAAAAAAAGTCAGTAAAATACACAACAAATTCCTTTTATTTAAATACCAGACTACATTTGCTGGCATAACAAACCTACAAAGAGAAATACAGATTTTTATGGAAAATGCTTAAAATGTATTTCAAATACCCACAAGTGATGTGCCAGCCAGTTACAAGTTTTGTACACACCTGCAAGCCTCCGTATTAACTAGTGATATGCAAAATGCCGTATGCTACATATGCATGGAATCAAAGCACTCTGAGCGATATTCTTAATACTTACATCGCAATTGATTTTAATGAGGATGAACATTTATCTTGAATAAATTAATGTGAGACAATATTGAGAAATTCTAAATTAATTTGCATTAGTGAAAATTAATCATTCAGTAGAATTTTAATAGGCAATTCTGAAGATACTATACTGTCTGCTTGAAAGGACTTTTTCTTTAAAGTGTATTAAGGCATTTTTGTGAGCATTTGCTTTTTAACTCCTCAGTAGGACTAAAAATACGGTATGTCTAGGCTTTCTAAACATGTTCCCTTCCTCCACCCTGCTGTCCGGGATTTATGAATATGCCACTCTGATCAAGCTGCTGTTGAGTCTGGAAACTCTTGGCACGTCAACGGTGTATTTACACATCAGTCTTCAGGAGTTTTCCCTGAGAGTCAAAGCACTGCCAGAGGGATATGCACTTGCCCTAGATCTAACACTTCCGGATACACAGCGCTCGCTATGCATGCACTGCCCAGTTCTTATTCTTACATCCTGTAAATGATGGGTATCAGACTCGCTCTGCCAGAACACAAGGACTAGGTCCAGTGCCAACCAAAGATGTTAAGGATGTGATTCCACACAGCGATCCCAGACAGGAATATGACAGCTCTAATATCAACACCAATTATGTGCTCACTGCCAAGCCCGCTGAGATGCTCGTCTGTGTAAGCAGAGGGTCTCCCTGCCGCTGCTTGGCATTTGGACGGTAGGGGCAGGGCACAAAAGGAAGTCCCTCCTTCTGGGCCAAGGAGGTCTTGTATCCTTTCAGATGCCGTGTAACCATTTGGCTCTCATTTTTCGTTTTCAGAACTATAAAGTAAAAGGAAATCCTTCAAAGCAAACATTTGTTTTGTTTAAAAAAGGAGAAGAGACCATGTTGCTCTTCCTGTGCCCCCTCTCCAGCGGGGCAGTGTAGGCCATTCACACGTCATGCTGAGAGGCCCCTGGGGCTGCCTCTTGCCCCAGACTCTTGAGTGGGAATACGAGGTACCACGAAGTGCAGGTAAAGCCCGTCAGCACTGCTTTTCCCAGACCTCTTAAAGAGGGCAGCATGTGCCTTTTTCTCCAGCTTCTGTCCTTCCTGACTGTGTTTTCATCAAATTGCTGAACATAATAGCAAAATATGTGTCTCTCGTGTGATTCTAAATAACTTAAGCTGTGCAAGGTGTTATGGAGATGGCAATGCTATCTAATTTAGGCACCCTGGGTCCTTCTGAGTAGCACTTCCCTCTAGGAGGAGTGGCATTGCTTTGTAGGGTGAATTACTTGTCGTGCAACAGTACTACTTGTGCAATAAAGCACTGATCATCATTTGAAAGAGTGGTAGAACCTGTCTGTTTGCATTTTTGAGCCTTAATCTGAACCATATGTGACTAAAGAAGTGGACATTCACCTTAGACAACCCTTTATTCCCCTCTCTACCCTTCCCTCCTCCAAAAAACAAAGGAAACAACAATACAGATATTTCAGTAAGGGATGTTCCTTTTGCATATGCCCTATGGTTCAGAAAATCAACTGGTATTTCAGGTGCAATGAGAATGAAGGATTGGACTTGGCATCATTATCTGAATTCATGAATAAGTATGTGCGGAAGAACTTTGTCCCTTCAAAGGGTCATGAGACATTAGCTGGTTTGACTTCTTATTTAGGACGAGTAAGCCGTTTAGTTTCTCAGGGGATTATTATAGTTAAGTTACAGCCTCATATGCTCTTCATGAGACAAGAAGGACATTTTCATGAGCAGCTTTTTCTTACAGTTGCAGTCGATCTTAATATGTGAAGGACACAGCTTCCTATTTGTTTCCAGTTAATTTCAGAATTATTTTGCTTCAGATGTCTCTGAAAACAAACAAAACAAAATGACAGGGTGAAACAGAAAATCTACACTTGGATTTAAAAATTACACAGAGAGTGCAGGTGAATGAGCCCTTGAGTCAAATTAATGGCTGCAAGTTAGGGCTCATCTGTGCTGTAAAATGGTTTGTCAGTACAATTATACCAGCAATCCCAAGATAACAGCAAAAATAAAGCTAATATATGACTCCAACCCAGCTATGCCAGCAACTTTGCCTAAGTGTGTGAAACTCATACTAGTAAATTTTTCTTTTACTAGTATAGCTTATGCAGTTTAGGGAAATGTTTGACCTATATGGGGCGAAAGAGTTCATTTAGTCAGTGTAAGCTGTGACTCCAGCAAAAAGCTTTCCCGGTGTTTCTCCGGTGTGACTACACCCATAATGCCTGTGTCATGTTGCTGGTCTGTCAGACATGGGAGAGAGAGAGGCTTGGAAAGAGGCTTCCAACAGGTGTGGCCAAGGGCTGGGGTAAGAGAGGTGGAGACCTGGAGGGAAGTTAATTGATAATTTAATTTATATTTAATGGCAATATGCCAGAGTGCTAAGACTTCACCAGTGGGCTCTGTTCCCAGCTCTTTGCCACACTACAAAAACACCTGTTTTAATGGGCCCTTTAGGGTGCAGGTAAGAAGAACTTCTACATAATGGTAGTCTGGTAGTCTTAGAGTCTCTGAACCTACAACTGCTTTGAGACAGGCTGCTTGAAGTCCTGCCTGTGTCAAAGCTAAGAACTGAATTGCAGCTCTCGGAGCAGCACATTATTTATTTGCTCCCTCTCGACTCCTCCTTCCTTTGTAATCACCATTGCTTGCACCCTGGGAAAAACGCTTCCGTTTGCACATCAGGGAAAAGCGAAAACACCAGGCAGTAGAAAAAAGACCTAACAATGAAAATTAGCAAAGCAGGTGATGCTCCCAAATCTGCATTGAAAACTACTTAAGAGGAGAGGGATTTTCAGAAGTGCTGAGAACATTCGACTCCAGTCACAGATTTGAGTTCCTCACTTCACTATCCCGGAGGCTGCAAAGTTTGCCTCAGCCTTTCAGCTAGAGGCAAGGGGAGCTACAAAAGAAAGAGCTAGCTTAAAGGGTCAGTGGTATGAAAGCTCCAGACAAATGTTGTGGAAAAATAGTACAAAAAGATTAATGAAGATGCAATGGGGTCAGAAAGGTTGGGTTTCAATTGTAGCATTGTCTGTAACCTTCTGTTACGGAGGAACCTACTTCTTGGCATAACCAAGGTAAAAAATGAAAAAAAGTTCCACCTCAGTCTGTTTCATACAATTACTTTTAAAAAAATCAGTACGAATTGAAAAATATACAAAAGTACTGTGTTCAAACAAAACTGCCTCAACTGCTGGGTTCATGACAAGAGCAAAACACAGCTGTGTAGTTTTTTCATTCCCTATTGCATTTCTACTTTTCCTTTTTCAGCTCCCACTTAACAAGTGCCCAGGCTTAGTCAGCTGAGGCCATTCTTTTTCCAGCACTTGTGTGAAGTTCAAGTCCAGAGAGCAACGTCCTGAAACAGCCTGACACCAGTACTCATTTTCAGCTCCCTGAGTGGCTGAACTGTGTTGCTTCTGTCCTTTTCCAGCCATGAGTTTAATAGGTTATCAGCAGTGGAGACAGAAACTGCCTTCTCTGGTTTTGCTGTTGTTGTTGTTGCTGCTCCTGCATGCCTCCACCCCATTTTTGTTTGCAGGGACATGGGATGAGACATTTCAACAGCACCAGAGCTATTCCAGTTCATTACAATGAACCTTCTCTCTCCCCATTTTTCTCACACCAGAGAAAAACTGCTATTGACATCTTTAATGCCGTCTAAAAGACTGTCACACTGAAGGCTTTCCCTATCAAAAAAAACCAAACCAAAACAACAAAAAAAACAAAACAAAAAGAAAAATGAAAAACAAAAAACCCCAAACAATTCATGGCAATAAAGGGAAAGAAAATTGTGTTGTTGAAAAGAAAGGCACACATTTTAAATACGCTCAGGGTTTTTTCCTACTTTCTGTTGAATCTTTCATGAAAGTTTAAAATATGTTAATGGTGGCTGTTGCTATAGCAAGCTCAGGCATCTGTAGTCAAGTCCCTTGTTTCATTGCTTATTGTTCTGGAGCGATGAGGTCATGTTAACATCATTGACCCTCTGGGCACATTTATTCTATGAAAATTAACATAGCAATGACCTGAGCAATAGCAATAGCAATCTTACCCCACAATGATCTCTTAGGGTGAGGACTAGCTCTTACTAATATCATCCTGGCATGCTTTGGCCCAGACTGTGGAAAGATTTTTTGAGGGCACTGAGGAAACACTGCAAATAATAAATAATGATATTCTGAAAGTACACCTGACTGTTGAGGTTTACTTCTATACATTTAAACAATTTTCCCCTCCAATAACTCCATTTTAAAGTAATTTGGATTAATACACTTCATTTTGATAGATCATATATATCAAATAATTAAAAGTGGATATTAATAAATAGCATAAACATCCTGAGGAAGGGAGGGACTATGGGTGGGAAATGGTTGACTGCTCAGTTCTTGAAGTAGAACTAACATGATCAGATGTTAAGCATTTGGCACAGATGAAAGAGACAACTCATTTTTGTGCATTATTTGCTTGTAAGTAAGCCTAAAACAGCTAATTTCATTATTTTTAATAGCCCCTTCAACCACCTGTATAGCATACATGCTCAAAAGCTGATTTTTAAAAGTCCATTTTACTTGTCTAGATATTTTATAGGGCTTTTGATCACATTAAAGGTTAATTTTGTATGCCCACATTGAATCCATGTTTCTCAAAAACGCTCACAAGTGCAAGCACAGAAGCTTGATAGAAATTTTAAGTGCCAGACAAAAGCCATAATGGAGGATTTCTGATGTCGACGGGGGAGACTAGCAGGCTGGAGGAGCTACATACTCCTTGGCTAGCTAATGATTTCAGAGGTCAGCCACTGAGGATGATAATTTATGGTATTGCCTCATAATCCAAGACAGACAGTGATCTCCCTCAAGGCGGCAAAGGTCCTTTCTTTCATGTTTTGCTAGAGCCCTCAAAGAAGACAACTAATAAAGTGAAAACTTACCTCTATTGATAGGGAGTTTAAAGGGCAGGTGGATAAAGACTTAAAGGAGATAATGCCATGACTGTAAGTAATATAATTAGAGACTGATCCCCCAGGCTGGCATTGCTTCTTGAAACCACGCTTTTCCCTTAATGCTATAGTCAAAGAACTATTTTGGTCAAAAGAGAGTTACATGCTCTCTTTCTTGACTTCCTTATGTGATAGAGCAAGTCTCCCGTCCGCAGCGGCATGTGGACTGCGGAAGTAATGCATTATGTGAAACGCCCTACTTTCTTTCATTTTTCAGTCTGTCTTGTAACTTTGGAGTTTCTGTGGCTGTGAACAGGGGAAGAGATGGCCACGCAGATACCAGACATATGTCATGTTTCTGAGGGGTTTGAGCATTTCGGAAAAAAAATAACAGCTTATTTCAGATTCAATACCCAACTAGAATAGAAACGTTGCATTCCATTTTAAAATAAATACAAAGTACATTTTGAAATAAAATACCGCTTCATAATAAAATGATTTTTTTAATCTCTGAAACACAGCATTTGAAGTTTTGCTGTGTTTTCAGGGGTTTCTCTTAACAAGATAAACTATTCGGCTGAATCAAGTGAAGTTCATAGGTTTAGCTATGAGAAAAAAGAGCTGGGACTACACAGTGTCACTCAGATCTAGAAAAAAGGTCTAATCTGTGTTTAGCTGGAAATGATGCTTGGAACTTTTCAGAAGCAAAGGCCCTCTTCACTAGCACTTTATGTCTCTTCAGACTGCCAGAGCAGAACCTCGAGGATTTAATGAAAACACAGATAATTTCTGAAAGCTTTTTAAGAGACAAACCTTAGTCATGCACAACAGGGCATCCACTTCTAAAAAGAGAAAAAGGATTGCATTCAGCGTACTATAATTTGTTGTAGCAAACTGGCACAAATCAGAAAAATCAGACAGGCTTTCTGAGACAAAGCCTTTCTCTGGGTTTCTGTGTATTTTTGTAAGGAGAACTGTTGGTCTAATTAAGGTTTTATCTCCACCTGCAAACCTGGTTTTGCCTGCGCACTTTTATCATCAGACCATAGACAAACCATAGAACAACGACTTTGACAAAAGTGACGTTGCCAAGAGCAACAAGGGCTCATAGGCAGCAGCTCAGAGGTGCCCCTCCCGCATTGTTGACAGAAGACTTGGGGCAACAGTGGCAGCCCCTGTAAACCCTCCCTCATTTTGGGGAGTGAAGGTTACCAGCCAGTCTGAAAAATCACTCTGCCCACGCTTGTTTGCATCTGTAAGTGATCATAGGTCTCACTCACCTTCTTCCTTCAGAGAGTGCATGCTTATTTCTAACTGTGGCATCTTGAAATACTTTTCTTATGTTTTCAATTAGGTTTTCATCCACATAGTCGTAGTTGTGCTCTTCTTCCTCTTCCTTTTCTGCCTCACAGTTTCCAAGTCCCTGATTTGTTAGATCTGAGTAATTAGCAAAAAATAACTGTAAGGAAATGGAAGACTCTGCCCTTGCCCCAAAAAATGTACAATTCATACAGACAACCACAAACGCAAAAAACAAAGGAAGCAATGTTCTCCTCACTTTTCTGATTTTCACAGAGGTCCTAAATGACTTGCTCAAGTTCCTGAACAATATCTGTGGCAGATCAAGAATGAAACCCAGTTGAGCATTTTATAAAAGAGTCTTCACTCTTAAGAATTTCTTTTTCAGTTTTCACATAATACTTGTACCTCCAAGTCTGTCATCAAAACCGGTAATCTGTTGTCCGTTCCCTTCTACCTGTTCACAGATAATTCTAAGGTTTAGTAAAATGGTTAAAAAGTGTAATCGCTGACAGTGTAAAAGCAAGCAGTGAAAATTGTCTGATCATATTGAGAGAAGAGCAGTCCACCTGCCATGTGCAGCACTGATGGTCCCTATCACAGATTTGCTCCCAATACTCTTGTGTTTCGTTGCCTGAAGAGATGGGTCTCTGCAGCTAGGAAACTGAAATTTCCTAGAGCCATAACCCCCAGTTTCTTCTTAATCAGAAGGTGATATAACAGAGATGCAGGCTTGAAAGTGGTTTGAGGTTAAACTGAAAAGTTTTGAAGTACATTTCATGTCCACCTAGACCAACCTAGCCAATACTGAGGACAAACCTTCCAAAAAGCAGCAGGTTACAAGGACAGAGACACTCATGGGAGGCCTCTTTGCAACTTTAGAGCCAGGCTGGGTTCTGCTTTGAATATTGGCACAGCAACAGCTTCGCATTACAGCTCCTATCGAGAGCTGCAGGACCCAGGGTCTCCTCCCCTGCTCGGTGGTCCTACTGCGCCCCTGGGGCTAGAGGTAGCTCCACAAGACACATGGGACTACTGGACCTGCAAGGAACAGTCATTGAGTGCCTCACGTCCCCTTTCCCTTGGCCCAGGCTTGTGGTGGGGAAGAGCCAGGTGGCAGTAGGACCAGTCAGGGCTGAGGCAGAAGTACAGATGTTCCCCTGCCAGGAGCAAGTCACCCTTGGGGTTTGTCAGGAAGCCTCATATTAATAGAGCTGAGAGAATACTGCATTTTTAATGCAAAAAGTTTCACCTGAAATGGCAAAACAGTGTGAAACACGCCTTTAGTGCAGTGGTTTTGGTTCCTGTTTGGTTCATTTGCTATGACATAACCTGAAACAACCTGCAAGTGTGCACAAGGCCTCACAGCCTATCTGACCTCCCAGCAAGGCCACGCTTGTCAAACAGGTCCTTATTCATGGGACCGAGCTTCTCAGACAAGAATCCTCCAAAGCTTACTCTTGCGACCACTGTGTGCCCCTTCACCAAGGAAATAGCTGTATATTCTCTCAGCGGTCTCCAAACCCGGCTTGTGTTCTTCCTGAGACTCCATGGCTGAGGCATCTCTCCCTGAAAAACTGTGTAGGACTCATTTCTTTCTGAAGTTATGATCCTCTCCTTGATAGGTTTTTTTTAAGGCCTAAAATAATCATTAAGTTAATCAAGCAGCTGTCTGTCCACACCTGAACAGAGTTTATTTAAAAAGAGCAATTTACCCACAAGTTCATCTGCTACTTTTGACGAATATGTAAATTAGCAAAATATTTCCAGATCCAGGCATCAAAAGCAAAAAAATAAGCCCAAACCCCAGACCTATGATGGGAAATTCAATGAAGATCTCACCCACACATGTGGCCACTATCTTCTTAATAAGAATTTCCAGGTTTGTAGTTAGTTTGCAAGTTGGCTGTGTTTGACATCAGTAGAAGTAAACTAATGAATAAAACAGTCACTGAAAGAATAAGCTAATCCCTGTGATTCGGCAAGGGAAATACTGTTTGTGTGCTTAGACTTGCTAATACGGATATAAAGTACAGATTGCTCATGGATGGCATATCTAGACTTTCTTCTTTCCCAAACGCACGCAAACAAAATGATACGCTTCTAAGCAAGACAGCTCAAGGAGAAACGAAATTAATGTCATCAGACCAGACTAAATCACAGCTGTCCCCAGTCCCAAACCTGTGTAGGATGTCTTCTGAAATGTATATATTTACACTTCAATAAAGCATTAAGCAATGAATAGGACAAGCTGAACGATCTCAAGGGAACTCTGAACAGTGAAATCAATGCAATTTGCTTCCCTGCTTGAAAAAAAATCTATTAGCCTCAACACTGAATTACTGAATCATATATGTCATCTCAGCCTGCTAAGAAAACAAGGCTTATGTCATCGTGCTGTCTGTCCATCCGTCAGTCTCTTCAGTACTTTTAAAAGTTTTTTGTGCCAATTTCAGTCAGATTTGAAAAGGGGGCAGAAGTCTCGATGTGGTTACAAAAGCGAGAGTTGAATTAGTTCCTCTATTGAAAGAAAAGCATGCGGAACACAGCTGTTATACACTCCATTTGGCAGCAGACAGCAGGATAAATCGACATGTGCATATTGGTTGGCCACTCAACACACACACAGCTCCAGACCTGCTCTTTTTCATTTTTTTAGGAGTGCCATAAGGAGAGTTTTGGTTATTATCAGCGAAGGAGGAGAGGAGCAGTAGGGGACAACAGACCTGAATACTTATTAAACCAAATTCCATTAATTCTGCTCTTCCTGGAACAATTTGTATAATTATGTTTGCCTTTATAGTGGAAGGGTAGTGCTCTGCAGACTAAAAATTTCCATTTATCTCACTTGTATCATCAAGCGTGTAGGATTTGGGTTTTTTTTCCTTGGAATATACTTGCTGTTTTTTCACAAATTTCAAGGTCACAAACAGTTGTCATAATTGCCCATTCTGCCCTCCTTCGAAATGGGCAACAGAAGTAACCCAAACCATCAGGATCCCTGCCTGAACGCAGCCAGTGCTAGAAACCCCAACTCACGTACATACAAGGTCGCACACCTAAACGCCCCTGGCCGTGACCATAACACAGTTTTATAGCTGTGATAAACATCTCCATTCAGGATTTATGCTGCGAAAATTAACATTCAACCACATAATAACATTTAGTGTTTATTTATGCCTAACTTGAAAAGAGTAGTTGTGAATTATTATGTGCAATAATATTCTGAACTAAACAAAGTAGAACCCCATCCTTATTTCTGCACATCATTCTTAAGTGAAAATACACAGAACTGAAGGCATTCGCATAAGCCAAATCTATGAACAGCAGCATCTTATTTGCTGTGGGTCTGGTTCTGATGCTCCTCAGTGCTAATGAGAATTAAATCCATAGGGAGTGCTACCGAAAGCTATTGAGTGATAGCAGAATCAGAGCCCACGATACTAATGGACTGTACCTTGAGCTGGTATCCATCAACCTTCACGTGATGATGTAGCATATCTTTAAAAGCTGATAAGTGCCGCAATCAAAATATTTCATATGCACCGTAGGGTTGCAATTCACGTGTGGGCAATATTCATCTCCCTCTGGAATCTATTAAGCTGCTGTTTGGAAAAGTTTACTCTTAAATTTAATTTGTTAAAAAATTTTAAATTTCCTGAAAGTGACATCTGTTGACCTCTTTCACTGTCCTTTTATGTTTTCGTTTTCTTCTTTGTCACTTCTTTTCTGATCTATCTTGCTGGTTCTATTGAATTCTTAGAGGCACTAATTTCCACTGTTGCGCTACTGCCTCTTTTCGTAAATCAAATTCTCAGTGCATCAACAGCTCTTACAGATGAGAAACTGTTGCACAAGTTTGTAACAATCCCATATTTCAGGGCCCATCATACCTTCCTGCAAGAGGTTAAGGAGAAGGGTGCAGGGCACTGTCACGCACCCCCCAGGCTCCCAGGTGCTGCTCTGCATAGGGCTGGTGGAGCAGAGACAGCCAGAACTGCCAGAGAGCAGGACAGGTGACTCATGTGAAGTCCCCTTCAGTTACCTTACACATAACACTGTGATACCTCCTCCTTCGAGCCACTTCTACAAGCTCCTGCCTGGAACCTCTGCGTATTACTGAAATTAAAATCAGTCAAATCTAATAAACGAGGGAAATATGTAAACCTATGCTCTCTTTCCCTTGCTGTACAACAAGTTAGAGCTTAGTTAAGAAGAAAGCTGATTGAAAATGTTTAAATATAATTTACTAAAGTGTACTCACCATCCTTTTTTTAATTCATTTTCTTACCTTTTTTAAAACTTATCTCAGAAGATGTGTCAGCCAAGAATAACTTTTGTGTTCAAGTGAAAAAAACAGGAAAAAGAGTCCAATTATTTTTTTAAAGATAGTTAAAGGACCATAGGAGCCAAAGGATCTAAAAACAGTTTTGCCCTAATCAAAGACTGACTTGAAGTGTAGAAGCTGGAAAGAGTTGTCATACATGCATACAGCAAAGGATTCTTATTGCTTATCCCTCTGCGCCTAATTCAGAGTGCTAGTATGAAATCCGTGTGACATCATCGAATAAAGAAGAGCTTTTTTTGAAATAATTCAGAATTCTATGTTTTGTTTTAAGTTTTTGGGGATATTATGTTTAATTCATTTTAATATTTGTTTTAGAGCACAGCCCCATAACCAAATGTTATGCTGATGGGACAGCAAGCTACAGCACCGGGCCAGAAATTTCTTAAACCATCTTCGTTGCCAAATTTAGTAGAATTTATATGTGCATCCTAAACTGCAATCAGAAGGCCCTTTCCCTTTTTTCTTTCTCCAGCTTACTAGCCTCTTAAATCAAGTGCCTAAAGTCAGAATATATAAATATCTCCCCTAAAACATCCCGACATCAATAAACAAAATCAGCATAAACACTTTTTTATTGCAGACTGTAACAATTCCAGAAACCTAAGCCATGAGCTGGAAGATTAGGTAGTGTTTTAGAAACCTCACTTAGAATAAATTTCAAGGTTAAAGAAAAACTGATACAGCAGGTTTCTGATGAGAGTTATTATCCTGCAGATATTGCTATTATTTCTAATGAATTCAAATTCAGTCAAATATAAGATAATATCTTTGGTGGCCAATTCAAGTTGAATTGCAAGAGAGGAAAAAGATTCAATTTCTTAGAAACAAAGATAATAAATCCTATCTTTATTAACATGAGCTCTGCAAGAGAACACAATAGAGGCCTTAAAATGTTGCTTTTCTTTTCGGAATTATCTAGCCTTTGGTAAGAAATAGTAATTGTCTCTGTAACTGTTTTTTTTTGAGAGCACAGATTCAACATCCTTATTAGGAATTTGAAACAGGTTGGTGCTTTGGAGGGTGGCTTAACATTCACCAGTAGAAGTTTAAAGATTAGTCAGTGAATGGTGCATTTCCTCCCACTCAAAACCCACAGGAGTGTGTCTGTGTTATTAGTTTTGACATATTTTCTAATCCATTATCTTGTGAATTAGCAGAGCAGAGTATACTCTCTGGAACAGGCAAGCTCGCTGCACGCAACAGTGGACTCATGGGGATCCCTTGGCTGGCCAGGAAGAACTGCCGTATCATCTAATACAATCTCCTGTATAATTCTACAGTTATCTTTGAATTAAACCCAATAATTTTGGGCTACACTAACACACATCTTTCAGAAAAACCTTTAGCTTTGATTTTGGTATGTCAGCATACAATCCATCACTGCTCTTTGGTCTAGGTTATATCCGCCTAGCTCAAACTCACTCTATACTCAAATTTAGACAAAGCTTGTACGGAGATATACTCCAAGGCAATTAAACAAGAAGCAATTTCTTAGCCTTGCAAAAGAAGAAACATTATGATACTACCACTTGATTTTCTTTGTGTGTACTAAGCAGAGGTATTAAGAGTTTGTTTGAGAACCCTCAGTAACAAAGGCTACTCTTTATCTGATCTTTTGTGAGTAGTCTAAGCTAATACAGTATATAGAGTGAACTTAAAATTAACTGATTGCAGCTTTCATGAGGAATGAGGCAGGAAACACAATCAGTGGGCTTTGAAATCAAAAACATGGCTAAGAACTGGGCCAGCTGGGAAGAGTTAGTGCTGAGAATCTTTGCAGGACCAGCAGCAAGCAAACCTTCAGCAGCCCCATCACCATTTTTTCTCTAATGCTTTTGGCCGTACACCTAGGGCTACTTGCAAAGCACAGGTCTCTAGCCATAAACTCAGGGAAATAGGTAGGAAAAATTGAACCTGATTGATACCTAAAGTTTAAACAAAACGCATCTATTGAAAGCAGGAAGAAATAAGTCAGTAATCTACCATTATGATTGATGGTTCACAACCAGCGTATAAGAAAATTCTGCTTTCACAGAAGGGATACCACAGCAAAGGTTGGGATTTTAATGGAATGAAGGCCAAAGGAAATAGAGCAAGAAGAGCTAAGGGAAGATAATTTAAAACTTGAAAATGTCACTAGAAGAAGCTTTCTTCTCAACTAGAGTGTTTCAGAATTAAAAACAAATTAAGAATTGGATAAGAAAAATAGACTTGTGCTAGAATGTGAAAAATAGTTTTAAAAAATATCAGATGCTCCTGGAGATTCTGAAAAAGGTTTATATAAAGCGTATACATAAGGCTCAATGCTACTAAATAAGACTAATGCTACTGGCCCAGAATGAAGGGAGAGAAGGCAGGCAGACTCCAACTGGGGCAGATGAGACAGTCATCATCGTTCCTTTGTTTCACTGCAGTGCTGAAACATGTTCAGTAGAAGGTCCAAATCAAGAACATTTGCAAGAAGTCCAAGTCTGTTTTCTAGTGTCCAGAACTGCAAACTGCATGACCTAACAAACAGCGTGAAGGAGAAGGAAGAAACTTTGCTGGTAGTGTGGCTAACAGAGACAGCCCTCTACCTGGGGACAGGTGAAGAGCCTTCTGAGAGCTTCTGGGTCAGGATTTAGTGAACAGATCAACATAGGTGATGTTGTTGGTGGTGTCTGCTACAGACACAGTGATAATCATTAAGAGCGTGGATAATGGCACAGAGCGTACCCTCAGTAAGTCTGCAGACTTACAGACAAAACTGGGAGGAATGGCTGAGATGGTTGTGCTGCCATTCAGAGGGACCTGGACAGGCTAGAGGACTAGGCAGAGAGGAATCTCATGAAGTTCAGTGAAGGAAAATGCACTGTCCTGCACCTGGGGAAGAATAACCCCATGCACCAGTACAGGCTGAGCTGGACTGGCTGGGAAGCGGCTTTGCAGAGAAAAACATGGTCCTGGTAGACAAGCTGACCATGAGCCATCAATACGTCCTTGTGGCAAAGAAGTCCAACAGCCTTCTGGGCTGCATTAGGCAAGGCAGTGTCGGCAGATATCCTTCCCCTCTCTGCTCAGCACTGGTGAGAGCACACCTGGAGTTCTGGGTCCAGATCTTGTCTCCTGAGTACAAGAGGGAGCTGGACATTCTGGAGTGAGCCCAGCAAAGGGCCATGAAGATGATTAAGGACTGAAATGGAAGGGGAGGCTGAGAGGACTTGGACTGTTCAGCCTGGTAAAGAGAAGGCTCAGGGAGGATCTTATCACTGGGTATAAATACCTGATGGGAAGATGTGAAGATGGAGCCGGACTCTTTTCAGTGGTACACAGTGGCAAAAGAAACACAAGTGGTAACAAATACTTTCACAGTAGGAAGATGGTTCCAATACAAAGAGTGGAAATACTGGTCACCTCCCAGTCCTGTTACTGAGCTGAAGCCTTAGAAATTGTAGCTCCAAATTTCTTTTCTCAGCCAAGGGATCTCAGTGTAGAAACTACTGCAGATTTCCTCTAAGAGGCAAAGGGAGTGACTGCACGACACTGCTTCTCACTGCATAAACTGAGTGGCTGCATTGAGAAAAATCTTAGAAAAATCTTGACGTTATGTGACTTTAGCCTGTGCGGCTTTCCCTGTCTGTGAGGATTCTAAACCCATCAAGTAAAACACCTACATGAGCACTGACCCCAGTGCATGAGAATACGCCAGTCCTCAGCACAAACTTTAAGTCTGACTTACTTCAGTTAAGAGTGCATTTGTCATGTTTTCTTCAGGTGCATCCCCCAGTTCCCATGCCTGCTTCACCCCACAGAGGCTAACCCATGCAAGTGATCCGACTGATCTCTGTAGCATGGACAGCAGTTTTCAAAGTCAAGCCCCAGTGATTTGCGGGTAGTTCCCTTGGCATAAAAGGGTACATCTTTAACCCTTCTCGGTACCAATTATCTTCCGGGGTTTAAACAGAGAATACCATTCTCCATAGCTTCACCATTTAGCTACTATAAACTCTAATCAAATCATTAAGCAGTGACAAAATGGAGCCTGTAAAGAGATTTTTCAAAGCCACAAAATAGCAAATTTGGGATTATCTTTCAAAGCAGCCAGATACCAAAATACCTTTCAAAAACCAGTTCCCAAATAATCAGCTTCCACAGCAATAAGGATTAGTGAATATTCAACACACCACAGTAATTCACTTAAATAAAAGTTGTTTCTGCTGCATTTGGAAGCTTCAATATGCATAGTTTCAGATAGGCAGTCCTTTTTAGGAGTCTCACTGAATGACAATACAATAAAGAGAAACTTTAAGGGAAGTTCTTGTATTGATATCAATTATCAGTTAACAAATGCTGTGAGGATGAGTATTTGTGCCTTAGTCTTCCAAATTTTCCAGTGTTATAATTAATGGGATGTGTTCATATTTCAGAAAAAAAAACTGTGACAAACAGATTAATGAAATCAATTGAATTTTTTTATATTAACTGCAAAGTATTTCATATTTGTCCCTTATCATCCAGCTTCTCGACTTGAGTACATTCTGAAAAAGGAAAAACTTGAAAGATAAGTAGAAAAACCAGCCAACTATCAAAAACCGTTGGGAAATTCAAGCAAACGGTGATTTTAAAAACAATTATCAATCAAATAATTTGCTCAATATTATTTTTTTCTTCAAAATACAGAAGTGTGAGTTGAAGATGTCTTCATATCTTTAATGTAAATTGTTTGCTCATCTTTAATACCTGTTGGAATCCGCATTTTTTATAACAGATGATGTGTAAGCATCATCCAAAAGCAAAAGGAAAGTGCATCTTTTTCCGCATGTCCGTTCCTAAAAACTACTGAATATTCATGCTGTGGTGTCAAACAGAGTTTAATACCATGTTGCTGTTGAGAGCTTGGATTAATTTGCCTTATGGCATTTATGGAGAAAGAACAGAAATGTTCACTTTTCAACTCTTTTGACTAAGCCGCAGATTCCAAGTGAAATCATGCAAGATAACCCTGTATGTAAATTATTTGTCAGGGCTAGGGTTAAGTTTTGTTATATTAATAACTCAAACCATAGAGCTTAACTGACCTTTAATCTCACTGGTGTCCACTAATGTAGCTTTCCCAGTCGTGTCCTTCTTATTCTCATGATGCACCAAATCATTTTGACAACTAACTTGTAATTCCGAAACACGAGCAGCTTGATTTGAGCACAATTTCTTGGTGGTGTCTACACAGACATTCTGAAATTACATAGAAGAGCACATTGACTTCACACGTAAATTGTTACTCCAAACTGGATGCTTTCAGAGATATGAAACGTAAGAGCAATATTCTTTGGGTTACTTCTGTGAATTTTAACCACAAATCTTCCATTTGTCAAAGTCAGTCATCAATCACATTTACCAGAATACTTGTCTTTGAGGCATGTACATCACAAAATAACATGACCAGAAGGCACTCTAGGTGAAGAAATTACCTTTAAAACATATCTCCAGTCTCTCTTTTCTGTGTTTGGGGATATGGACTCATGTAAACACAAGGAGGGAGATTTATGTGTGCCTTTTGGTTGATACAGGTTTCTTTCTGATTAACTATTTTTATTGTATCAATTATTCATTTAATGAGTTCTATTATATATTACATCACAAATTCATATAAAATCTGACATTTCGATTACATTTATCCAGTAGCATTTATAGCATAGAGATTATAGTTAGATGATAGGAACAGGTAATTATGGAGCAATTAATTATAGTGTTATTACATTGCAGAAAGTAAGTTACGTGGCTGCAATACTTGCACCCCTTGAATATCATGCTTGATACATACATTTTCATAATTCGGTGGGTTTTTTTAACTGTGAGGTATTTATGTCACAAATACTTTCAGTCAAATACATATTTTTCACCTGTGTAAACAAGAGTCAATTCAAAGTGTCAAAAAGTATATCTTCAGTGAAACCATATAGTAGCTGCAGCAGAGTTATAGTCCAATTGTAATCACTATACCAGAAAGTATATATTTTTTAAAATAATCAATACAGATTTTGCATTCAAAATCAAATGTAGATTTTGCTCAGCCATCCTATTCGGAGAGAGAAGGTCATGTAGGTAAAACTGACAGTAGTTACACAGTAATAGTGCCTGATCTTTTCAGAATCAGCCCACAATTTGCAAAAGCACAACATGAGCCCACCTTTTATGACAATCTGCCCCTTTTGAAAAAAGTATCAACTAGCAATGATAAAGTCACTGGTAATTGAAATGGAAAATTTGAGAGAGTATATTAAGCAGAACAGCTGAGGATGAAATCTGTAAAAAATGTGGACAATTTTCCTCAGTGGGTGAGGCATGACGTGACATAAGTGGAAGATCCTAATTTTTCAGTTAGAGGAACCTACAGTAGTTTTATCCATTTTCTAAAATAAACACTGTGAGCTCAATCTGCAGGGGTTGACTGAGTTACAGCATTCAATGCAAGTTTGCGCAGTACAGGCTGTACAATGCTGGCTAGTGCTCTCTTTGATTGCAAAAGAGCTTCTGAGGTCAAGCAAGGCTTTAGGCAGTGTTGTAAATCACAGAAACCTCAGGGATTTGTACAAAAAGAAACACGGCTGAGAAACATTTGGCAAAGAGGACAGAAATGTCAGAAAAAGTTCTTCACAGCAGAGAATTAAAATAACCCAATGGAAAAGGCACTGGTCAAAGAGGACGATGCTCGGCTGGTGTGTTGTGGAATAACTTCACTGAGGTTATGGGACCTTTGCCTTTCTTTCACCAGCTCAGCATGGCCTTTCTTTCTTCTCTAGTTCTTTTCTCAATCATCTTCACCTAAACATGCCTGTATGCACCACCTGTTTATTGCCAGTCTGGCCCGGTAATACGAATGCACACTTGGCAGGTAGTTACTGAGAAATGTCCACCTTTTGCTCAGGGAAAATACATGCTTAAATAACCATTTTTCAAAGCTGTCACTAAACTTGTCCTATTCTCAGTATCAGTCATACCCATTTATCACAAAGGAAAGGTCTTGGGAATGGCAGGGAAACATTATTATTCATAGGCAGATTCTTCCTGTGTTCGAGTTATTGGGCATACTTAGCACACGGAAAGCTTTCACTTAAAAGTCAGCTTTCAGGTAACTAGGGAACCTTAAATAGTAGACATAAAAAATACTTTTTTTTAAAATCATTAATTCCTTTATTTTCTAGTCAGCTCCTTATTTAACATAAAAGTCCTAGCAATAATTATAATCAATGAGTATATTGAGATTATTTATTTTGCATTGCTTTAACTAACTAAAAGCAGTCCTTGCCATCAAAACAGAAAGATCCCCTCATTAAGAAGAATTTAACTGAAGTTCGTGCTAATCTTATCAGCTGCCAGCAAAACCACACACTGTGATACAATGGTTACCTGGGGCACCCTGCAAACAAATTAAAATATGCAGAACTCAAACATTTAAAAACAAACAGGATTACACAAACTGGATTGTCACTTCACTATATGCTGAAATCTGATATCGCTTTAATGTTCTTAATAGTACTATTGATAATAATTATACTAGAGACCAACAGAGATAACACGTAGTTTTTTAAACTGTACAAGATTGAAGTCTTACAGTTGTCTTTCAAATACTAGGCAGGCTCAACAGCACACGGTTTCCATCTATGTGGAGTCATTTTTCCACCAATTTAAAGAAGTCAGGATATCAGTACTGTTACTGCCAGAAGAAACACTTAATTCAGTTAAAAACCCATGATCTGAATCGCAGTCATTTGTTGTAACAGCCTACTCATGAGGAAACCCTGAATCTCAACATTTGGAAAATCCAACCAACAGCTACAGATGCGTAAACTGAAAAATTTACCCCAATGGCTAAGCACGGCCCATTGCATCTCGAGGTTTGCCCATTGTCCAGAAACAACTCAGAAGCCAAAGTACAATGCTGCAAAGGTAAGGTAGCATACGACTGCGCAGCCCCTCTCAGGAAACAGGAGGTGTTATATCAAACAGGATACAAAGAAGCGTGAGAGCTAAGGTGAGAACTAAAGGGCTGGAGGTGCGTCCCTTTAGTAAGAACAGAAGTTTCAGCATTCTGCAGAAGTTGTAAGTCAGTGCAGAGTTTATCTAAGGTGCACAAACTGAAAGCACTGCAGTGGCAAACTGAGTTTCAGAGGGAACGGTTTGAATTAATTTCCCTTGATTACCTGAAAAGCTTAAAGC
Source organism: Stercorarius parasiticus (assembly GCA_013396915.1). NCBI lineage: Eukaryota > Metazoa > Chordata > Aves > Charadriiformes > Stercorariidae > Stercorarius > Stercorarius parasiticus. Next base: position 909,032 of record VWZL01001108.1, on the reverse strand, counting down.
ACTGGATTTGTGTGCATGTGTGCATGAGCTCTCTTCTGCAAGCAAGGCTTCCCTCTGCTTGTCTGCTCCAGAAGCAGTGAAAGCTGACAGCAGTTCTTATTCTTACAAATGGCACTGCACAAATAGTAACGCTTTGCCTGTCTACAGCCCCAGTCACACAAAACCGGTTCCAAAAATGCCAGTTTCCCCTGTAATTTAAGCGTATGTTAGCAATCCCTTCTCACAGCTCCAGGGTGTGCTCTCCTCTGACTTAAAAAATTCATGCTATTGATAGTTGTCTCCCTGTGACATTTCTTTCATTGCTATGTCTAATTGCTTTTTGAACAGAATTTTGAATCATAATTTACATTTCTGATATCAACATCATGTGGCGATGAGTTCCAGAGTTTACTTCTGCATTCTGTAAAATTTCCTTTGGGTTGTTTTTTTTTTTACTGTCCTTCCTCATAATTTCCTGCTGCTTCTGTAATCCCTCTCTATTCATTTTCTCCCTGCATTCAGGTTTTTACTCTTTTTCCTGTGTCACCTCTTCCTCAGGCTGAAGAGTTTCTAGTCTATTTAATCTTTCCTCTTACAGGAGCCAAATTGCAATCCACTTGCAAGATACAACCCAAAACTATTGAAGGCAGTCCATATACCACTCATACTTCAGACAGCAGTATTTGGTCACAACTACTCAGTAAGCCAAGAAATAGCACAAGAGTTCTTAGAATTCAAAAAAAACCCCCAACTTCGGAGGGACCCAGCAAAACTAGAGTAAGCTCTGAGATAGAATAGCAGAAAGAGAAGCTCTTAGGGCAAGTAAGAAAAACAAGGCTGTTAAATCTGTTTACAAAAAAAAGAAAATAATACATGTATTCATAATACACATTATTGGTTTGGTTGCTTTTCTTCTATTTTTTTTTTTAATGAAAGAAAGCCTCAATAGCATCTAGAACATTCAGAGTAAAGGAGAAACAACATTTGTTTAAAGTACAGAAAAATGTGGGAGTAAATATAAAACCAACAGCTGTCATAGTCTCTGAAAATGCTGTGAGAGATGTAGTGGCATAAACCAATCTGACAAAACTACTCTTTTCCAGACAGAAAGTCAAGTTGTTATATGATTACAAATGACTCTAGTGAAGAGGAGTACTCATTTGTCGGAGCAATCAGGGCTGGACATGGCACTACACCTTTGGAGTACATTTATTATGAGTCACCCATGCTAGTAGATACAGATCATAAACCTTTTACTGCAATCTTTAAAGACAGCTTGGAGTGGCACTCTTTGCTGCCTTCAGAAACTGAAGCCAAACTCTAGATATATATCTTTGCTTTGGCATATACTGCACTGGTATATTTATCTGTAAAATGCTTAATTGCTGCACGCACCTTTCCACCAGAAAAAAAAGCTGTATACGTAGAATGAAAGTGTGAAAAATGCTTTTGCAGTTCAAACACATTTCACTGTTTCCAGACAAAAAAAGTCAATTTATCCCCACAAGCTACAAATGAAGATTCTGTAAGAGAGCACTGTATTGATGGGGAAGCTCAAACCAGGCTGAATGAAGCTTTAGCTTTTAATATTTTTGAGAATATTTTAAGGAAATTATGAGAGGGGTGTAGGGAGAGACATATCAGGCTAAGCGAGACCGGGTATTCATAGTTGTTGATTTATAGAGAAGACTTCATGAGTTTCAGAGCAACCTACAGAATGACAACCTACCTATATCATTTTGCTCCAACCTTCATTATATCTGCATGACGTTCTACAGGGACAGTTTGGACTGCAGTGAATCAGAGAAGAATCACAGGTTTTGATTCCTATATTGTATCCATACAGAACCAGGGGAAGTGCTATCACAATCAGAGCCTTAGACCATCCTGCAACATGATCTGAATTATTTTCTGGTTTGCAAGAGCACAGGCTGGAGTAACTATGTTCTGGAGTAACTACATTGGTCCAGATTTGTACCAATGTTAGACAAAATAAAATTTCGCCCACCGTATGACTAGAACTAGGGATGGGTACTTCCATCTAACAGATGGGAAACACAAATTCCAATAATGGGAATACACACATGGAAACTGCTGACACCTCTTAGGAAATTTGCAGTATTACGGCAGACAGTTAGGACTGATTTATTCCACTTGAAAGGAAACAATTACCTTTATATTATTACCCATTTGTATCCCAAGGTAGTCTTCTTGCATGATCTACTGGCCAGCCAACTTACCTTGCACATCAAGGTAATTTTTGCAAGGGCACAGTGTACCCATAGTTAAGGGTACTGACAAGGGTCTATGATTTTGTAGTGAAGAATTTTAACAGTCTTCCCCATTGCACTGATTCCACTACATGATATCAAGCCTTCATTTTCCACAGTCCATTGGAGTGTGGAAAAGGAGAAGAGCTAGTTAGAAGACGCTTCAGAAAGGCCATGGGCAATAAAAAGGATCCTCATTTAGCCTCATTAACATACAGGACGGGAGCACTTTGGAGAATTATTATTTGCCTGCAGAACTCATGAGGTACTATAAACTACAGATGAACTATTTTTGCCAAAGAAGGGGTCAAGGTTATATCATTTCAAAGACAGGAACAAAATTACTTCAGTTCATGAGATCTTCTCTGCCTAAAAGGGACATGAAACATCTGATCAAATTAAATTTTTTTGATCAGGGTTCAAGCTCTAACAAGTTTCTCCCTTACAAGGTACTTTCTGTACATGCCTACAATATCACAATTAATTTCACTTTCATTGTTAGTAGTCTCAGTTTTCCCAAAGATTAAAAAAGGGGAGGCAATGTAATAAATTCATGATAGGTTGTAGGCGGCTGCCACTGTAGGCTCATTTTAGTGTTCAAACAACATATTTAAAAAGTGGTATTTTCCTCACAGTAGGGAGAGAATTAGTTAATCCCTGTTCAGAGCTTGAATAAGAATATTTGGATTTTAAAAAAAAACACAAACAAACAAAAAACAGAGCAGAAAGTCGTGTTCTGGCTATATACATTTCTACAAATATAAAAGCAAATAGCGCATCAGACCGAATGGTCTTAGAGAAATCAACGGTCCGTGGACTGCTCTGCGTTTTGCCCGACACGCCGTTTATCTGTGAGGTCGACCAAATATTCCGACGACATAGTAACTAAAAAAGAATAAAAGGCTAAAGGAAACGACAATTCTGCGAGCCGTTCTGCTCCAGGGGGTGCTGCTCGGGGCGCCAGGCACCACTAGATGGCTGCATCCCCCGCCTCATCCCGCGCAGCCTGCCCGCGGGAAACGGCTCCAAGGGCTCCCAATTCCACGGTGAAACAATAGGTAAGAATTTAGCATGCAAACTCATCTGACAAAGATTTCTCCTCCTGGTCCACCCCTTCCCCTTCCCCACCCCCTATATGAAACCACAAGGACAACACGTTTCACGGTTGTATCTGGGACCAGTCAGAAAGAAAATGTTGTTGGTCAGATTTGTTGATTTCTTGGGGTAATGCTGTGTGGCGAAATGTTAAAATCTGATTATTAAACAGGCTGAGGTTTAATAATTTGGGGGGACCCGCAAGCAGGGGAAAAAAAGGGATCCAGCCAATAGGATTACCTTTAAAGAAGGGCTGTTGTATGTGCACGGTACACATTTTTCAAGGAAATTTCATGAGGGCTTTTAAGGAGGTAATTAGATACTGCCACTCTTCACTGACAGTTCCCACAGTTCAGGTAAATTCTCTACAGCTAATTGAGACAAAATAAGTTCCATTATGTTATCAATAAAAAACACGCAAGAGTGTACTGCTATTTCATTCTACTAAAATCCTCTGTTTGCTCCAGAAATTCAGAGCCCCAAGCTTTTTGTTCTTAATCCAATGACTTTTATGTACTCAGTCACTGCTCACAGTACTCATTTAATCTTTTATTGTTGAATGAGATCTTTCTCTTTTCCAAAATCTGTCCCAGAATAGTACAGAGTACGTCTCAAGAGACTTTAAAATGAAGCTTTGCTACCAAAGGGTCTTTTATGTCAATGGGTAACCAGAGCTGTCAGCCTCTTTTCCCAGACATTTTTCTCCTGCTCTGTGTGTGTACAAGCAAAAGAGAACCGAAAATGGTGTTGGGCACCCTTGAGTGGCCTGGGACAAAACAATGTTATACTAGCCAGCACAGAATCACCAGGCTTACACATTCAGTTATTAGTGTTACAAATCAAAAAGAATATTTTAGATTTTTTTTTAACAATAGTTCAAGTGCAAAATACAGAACTGCATAATGCCCTCCCAGGTCCAGCTCTTCCCTCTCCTCTCCCTGCTAAATACGTAATGGGGGGGAGTGCACTTGGTGACCAGAGTCTCAGAGCAGAAACCAGTCTTTTCATCTTTACTGTAATGTATATGATGTCAGCATTACATTTATTTTTTCAGATATGTAATTATCTTAAGGCTTGTCTTTTTCCTAAGTACTTTGTCTTGAACAGCACTTCCCTTATTCAACACACTGTGCAGTGAAAGGAAAGTGTTATTCTGCGCATTTTACACGCTGGCAAATTGAAATGTGCTCTTTTCCACGGAGCTTCAAAAAGTGGTTGGGAACTGGTGAGGTGCCCCCCAGCTGTCACCTTTCCATACACCCTGTCTCTCCAAAACCCTGCCTTCGCTGCCAGGCACCGCCTGCCCACCCTGCCCAGCGATTGCAGCCACGCTCAGGAGCACTCAGCTACAGAAATTAGGCCTGGGCTGTCTCAGACCGGGCAATGAAATGCAGCTGGTAGCCACCTGTGAAAATCCTGGTTTCCATGGCACTCGCGGCGTGAGAAGGCAACCGTGAAAGGAAGTGAGAAGAGGACCCCATTGTTTGATGGTGAGTCCAATGCCTTAACCCCAATGCAGGATTTGCTCTTCTCCTGGGCTACTCATCCACTAAGCACTGGAGTTCTCGGGAGACAAAAAAAAGTACATCTGAAGATGTAAATTATTAAGATCTGCTTCTCTATTACAAATACATCTCACCTCGGCAAATGGAGGTGCTTGTTTGTTCAGAGACTATGAAATGTTGCATTTTGTGAAATCACCACTTAAGCAGAAGATGCGAATTCTTCTCATTTATCTTAATGGGACATTAACTGGAAATTTAATTACAAGGGAGAGCTAATTAGCTGCAGGTTTGCCAAACTGCAGATGGAATCTACTCAATAGAATGACATCTGAATGCTGAAGCCGATGTGAACGTAAGTGCAGTTTAGTGAGGGGAAAATTTGAACTGAAACCAAATGAAAAGAACGAAATTTCCTGTAACTCCTGACACAGAACCTCAAATGAGGCACCCTTTGCTGCACCGTCCCTCCAGCTGTCTCTCCCTCCATCCTCAGATCTCTTCTGGCCCTAAAAAATGAAATAACAGCCACACTGGTTCAGATCACAATGCATCTCACTCAGTACTTTTTCTTCACCATTGCCCTAAGCAGGCGCCAAGGAAGAGTAAGGACGGAGAAAGGCGATCTGCTACCTCCAAATACGCTCTCAGCCTCTTACTATTTTCAGCATAGGGAATTTCCTGAGTTTGACATAGTTTGTCTATTAGTAACCCTCAAAGGGTCTCTCTTCCAACTTTTTGTCCAGTCTCCCCTTGAACTCCTGATCCGCTTCCAGCCTTGTTCTGTCTGCCCTTGCTCTGAATGTATCCTGCCCCATTTCCTCTAATTGTGGCCCTGCAGAGAGTGGGGAGAGGGAGGAGGGGGAGGGGGCAAGATTTTTTAAATAAATTGTTTTCAAGTTCTTACTGCTGTGCTGCCCTTCCTAGCCTGAGTCTGCAAGTCCAGCTGCAGAGCTCACACTGTGCTTCCTCTTACTGCATGACAGAAAATGCTGTGCGTGGCAGACAGCAGCCTCGGGAAAGCAGCAGGATGCTGCGTTGGTAGGAATTAAATACTTCAGACCGGATTCGTATCTCGGAAACTGGGTGTAAATCTGGAGTCACGCGGTGCAGTTGGGAAGCGTTACTCTGGATTTACACAGTCATGGCTGAATTCAGCATCAGGCCGCTTGTTTTTCAAAATCATCTGGTTTCTAGGCCACAGTGGGGAACGTAACAGAAGGTGCAAAAGGAAAAATGGGTTATTTTATTAGTAAAATACATTTCTATTCTAACAAGTACTTCTGTAACGTCTGGATCCCTTCAAGAATTTTGCCTTCTCACACACATATAAAGGTACACAGAGGTATGAGTGTACAAATATTTCAGCTTGCCCACTAGAAGCTAGTCTGTTTTGGCAGAAAGAAACTATTCTGCCCCATTTTTCACTCCCCTCTTTGTTCTTTATTCTCTGACATAATTTCGAGGCTCTGACACTGAATTCACTCGCAGCTGTGTTAAACTGCACACCGGTGGTTAGCAAACCTGGCCGAGTCACTGAGGGGTTTGGTTTGTTGGCAATACTGAAAAATGTCCTGGGGAGGAGCTGGGTTCTTCCTCATCAGAAATGATATTCATATCCTGGCACTTCTGGCAAATTAGGAAGTGCCTATCCCCCAGAAAAGTTTAACTTCTATTTACAAGTACTTACGAAAACTATTTAAAGGGGACTTTTTGGTCTGTTTCTGTCTGTTGGCATCTTAGATTTTGAATTTCTTCGATTCAGCGTGGGGAACAAAAAGTAAGGGGAGGGAAGGCTTGCAAGGGCATTTGCTCCCCAGTATCAAAATGAGACCGTGTCATACAATGTGCCCACTTCTGCCTCACCCCCAGCCTCCCCGAGCCACCCTCCTTCCTGAGCGCTGGAGCTGGCTGGAGCTATGGGAAGTCTGAGAGCTCTCTCTGGGTTATCTCTATGGTAAATGGCAGGCCCTGGTCACCAGCTGAGTTCAGAGCCAGGCTGTAGGTTCAAACTCTGAGCTCAATAAGCCTCAATACCAAGCTCATAGCTGTTTTCCAGTGCTTTTGTTACATCCACACCATTTCTAGGGTCTTCAGAATTCTGCCTCTGTGGCATTTATAAGGCCTTTCTCGCCCACTCAAAAAGAGACAGGTAAGAAGAGAGGATCTGTACAAATCCTTTCCTGGCTTGCAGAAAAACAACTGGAAAGTCATCCTAGTAAGCAGCATGGAAAACAGTGCTGGTGGTACTTTGCTCATACGCTAAGAAATGCCGAATAGCAGAAAAAGGTTCATATTCAGTCATTTTACATTTCATCGTGGAAGTCAAGGCCTGTAATGCACATATTCATATTAATGCATAATGATGTAGTTCATAGGGCATAGATGGATGCACCATACCACAGGCTTCTTCCAACACAGCACCACTGTGCTTTGCCTCCTACATCTTCTTCCCAGTGGTTATGTGGTAATTATGTGTTTTCTTCCCTTGCGGCAACTGTGATGGTATCCTTGACACTCATTTCTGTGATTCCTAAAGGAACTATTCTGGAGACAGTAGTCACTCATTTTCAATGTATTCTGTTTATTTAGGATACTATTAAAAAGATTAGCATAGAAATGTACCCGCCATCTGTACTGCAGAACTATGGCTTAAGTTACGGATAAAGTAAAATACAGGTAAACTAAAATTCTCCCAGTATTGCCTCTTAAAATTATACTGGCTTTCACACTGAAACTGGAGCTAAATCAGATGAGAAAGGACTAAGTGCAATCTAAAATTGTTTCACAACTGCAACACACATAAAACAACGGAAAAACTCTATATGGGAGAGAAGAAAGAAGAAGTCAGGAAAGAGAGGTTTTTTCCTTTTACATAATTCCTCCAAGTTATTTCAACTGTGAAATAAACCACATATTATTTTTGTGAACACAAACACTCTTGTGTCAACCAAATGCATGTACTATTCCACGTTTGGAATTGAAAAATTCAGAAAGGGAGCGGAAAACTGACCTCCAAACTGTTCGCCACTTACTCCTCCTCCTCCCTCCAACTCTTGCAAATTCTACATATGTGTATTGTATGATCAATAACATGAGTTGGCAGACGTGCTCGCCAAGCCACTTTCCATTATTTACCTGAAGTCATGGTTAACTGGGGAGGTCCCAATGGACTGGAGGGTAGCAAATGTAGCACCCATCTACAAGAAAGGTAGAAAGGAGGATCCGGGAAACTATAGACCTGCCTGTCTGACCTCGGTACCAGGGAAGGTCATGGAGCAGATAATCTTGAGTGCCATTACAAGCCATATAATGGACAACCAGGGGATCAGGCCTAGTCAGCATGGGTTTATGAAAGGCAGGTCCCATGACAAGATGACTCAATTATTGGACGAGGGAAAGGCTGTGGATATTGTCTACCTGGACTTTCAAAAAGCATTTGACAATGTTCCCCATAGAATTCTCATGGAAAAACTGGCTGCTCGTGGCCTGGATGAGCATATGATCTGCTGATCAAGCACTGGCTGGATGGACGGTCCCAAAGAATGGTGGTCAAGAGTTAAATCCAGCTGGCAACCAGTCACAAGTGGTGTTCTTCAGGCCTCAGTGTTGTGACCATTTCTGTTTAACGTCTTTATTGATAAGGACATAGAGTGTATCATCAGTAAGTTTGCAGATGACACCAAGTTAAGCAGGAGTGTTGATCTGCATGAGGATAGGGAGGCT
>VWZL01001108.1:565427-900151 GCA_013396915.1 Stercorarius parasiticus | reverse complement strand
AGGCTGCCCAGGGAGGTGGTGGAGTCACCATCCCTGAATGTGTTTAAGAGTTGTTTAGATGTGGTGTTAGGGGATATGGTGTAGGGGAGAACTCTGTAGAGTGGGGTTGATGGTTGGACTCGATGATCCCAAGGGTCTTTCCAACCTGAATGATTCTATGATTCTATGATTCTATATGTCACACTCCCTCACCCAGCTCATGGTAAAAAGCAAAGGCTGTGTTCACTGCGAGGGACTGCCAACGCGGGTCTCAGAGCTAACAAGATCTCTTCAGCAGGTCTGTGAGGAGACATGTCAGCAACTCAGGTGGACTGTCTAAAGCAGTGTGGTGTGTTATCATTTATTAGCCTGTTACTCCAAGCCATTGTGTTATCGTTCTTGAAGAGGATCAGGGACATATGGTTTAAGCTCTTAGGGGAGCTGTCAGAACTGGGGTATTGGAAGCATCCATTCATGAACGTTGGACAATGCCACCTTGGGCCTTCATGGCTACTGCTGCTGCTGAAACTCGGTTCAGACTCCCTCTGAAGCAGTTTGGAGAGGATCAGTAATGGCACAGTCCTTTGCAAGTAGGTAACAAACTCTCTGAGGAGTTTTGAGTTGTAGCCAGTCTTCAGCCCAGATCAGTTGATTTTTCAAGATTGCCTGGCTCAAGATAGCACGCTCAGTGGTGAGACATGAGAGGGTACCCCTGACGGGTCAGTTGAAACAGGTCAGCCCCTACAGACCACCAAGACAAACTCAAAGGTGTAAGAAATTTGTCTTCATTGCTCTGATTGTTTGGATGTAGCATGAAGGGCAGGCAAGTACTTCCAGTTGAGACAAAAGGCCTGGGTGAATCACATGGTGCATATAAGGTCTATATTTGATGATCTTGTTAATGTTCTCGCACAGTCCTTGGGGAATATCAGTCTTCAAGCTTACAGGAAGGACCAAAAGATCTCTTTCAGTCTCAGTTCCTGGGGCAATCTCTTGCTTATGTTCTCAGTGCATGCCATAACAAGGACACATCTAGTCTCCTGGTGAGCTCCTGGCACTGATGACGAAGCTGACAAAACTGTGTTCAAATCAAGCAGATTTCAGCAAACTGATTGCTACTGCCTGTTTTGCATGCACAGTCATGCTCTCAGTCACTTGCCTTGAGCAGTTTCTTTGTAGTCCACCTACCGGTGACAATGGTCTTTCCACAGCTATGGTAGATTGGATGTGAACAGTCCATTAAGCAAATATTGATGCTTTGCAACTATAACTAAGCGAATTATGCTTTTACAGGAGCCAACACCCGTGGTTTATTTTCACTGGACACAGAAAGGTCTGTGATTAAATCTTTTAAGGTATTTAAACATTTAGGTAATTTTTAGACTTTTAAGGCAGATTTTATTCTCAGCCAGACAGCATGCTTGACAAATAGGTCTCCTCTCACTGCTTGTCTGTTTCTGATATGGGACAATTTCTTCATTATAGAATGATACTTCAGTTATAATAATGGTTGGCTTGCTTGGGTTAAAAATAGGAGAATTGGGATTTCTTTAATCTCGCTGAAGGTTTTTTCTCACATCTGTTCATTGAGTGTAGTATCTCAAAAGGAGCGCATGAAATTTTAGTCATGTTAAATATGCATTTGTCTTACAAAGTAATGATACCCCGTTACAACTTCGATTGTTAGTTCTGCCACTCTGCAGATGGCACTAATGACTACGCAGCCTCAAAAGTGGATGTTGCTTCTCTCCAGTTCACATTCATTTGTGTTCAGAACATGTCCAACTTCATGAAATATTGTCTGAACTTTGCATATAGTCTCAATGTACTAAACCAGGCCTTTTATACCACTTGTTTGATATTTTTCTGAAAGACCCTATGTGCAGAAGACATTCTAAATTATAAGTACCTGCACGTCCTAACCAAAATAATGAAGTAAATAATTCCTATACCACATTTACAAAGCCCAAGAAGATATCCACATCGATGGTTTTTTAAGCACCATTGCAGCTGACCAATGCATTAAACAGCTATTGGCACGGATAGTCCTGCTGCGTCCTGTGTCTAGTCACAGACACAGCCGTTAAATTCTGAGCTGTCAGGGCAACCACATACATGTTCAGAGGGCTTTGCCATAATAATTGCAGGTATACACTAGACAGAAGATTCTTTGAGCAAATAAATAATTGCTTGGTGGACAATGCTTCAAACTATTATCAAGAAAGTGCTTTTCATTTTGCTCTGAGGACAAAGAGATGTGTAACCCTCATGAGTTTGATCACACAGAACTGCTTTGGTTTCCTCAGTCCACTGGATTAGCTTGGGAATTTAGAAAAGACTTTATTTCTGCAGCCTAAAATTTGATCTCATTCAGTCTTTGAACCAAGCTTAATTGTTTATTTGCTTTTCAGTTCAACAGCCAGCTAAAAATATAATGTTATCTTCTCCTGAGGCTTCATGCTCAACATTCAGATGGTCAGACGGGTCTTTTTTTTCTGGTGTGAATACTTTTTTTCTCAGGAAATGGAAATTGAGGTGACCCCAAGCAAGTTCACAGATGGTTTTAAAAGAGATTATTATGACATCAATCTTGTACCAGTCTTGAGAGGTAATATTTGTAGTCCTATTACCTGCACAAGAAAGACAACTTTCTCACTCTTACCAACAGCAAGTAGTTCAAACATGCAGACTAGACCTCCCCTCAATGGTATGGGTCACACGTCAGACTATTAGTAGATCTTCCACGCCCCGTGTCGCAGAGGAGTTTTAAGCAGCATCGCAGGCTCGTCTACCAGATCTACCAACTCAGCTCTTGTGCTTCAGTTCCAGGAGCAAAAACACACTCAGCCTAAACAAACTGACAGTGTTGTCAGCAGCAGGACTTTGGTTTTTTCTCAGCTGAAATGACTGTTGATCTCCAACCTCCCCTCATTTCCTTCATCTGTTTTGCAAAATGGTGGCAGGCAGGAGAGGAGGTCAGCCTCTTGGCTGAAGTGGCAGGAGTTAGTCGTTGCTGCCTCAGGAAGCTGCCCAGCACAGCCAGCCAGAAAGCTGGGGCTCGGGGAAGACAAACTCAGCACAGCCAGCTGTGAGTAGTGATTTCTTTCTTCAGAGCTGCTCTTTTCTGTCTTTCACCAAAAACATAGATGGGAAGTATGGCGCTGTAGAGGGGCAAGGTATTGAGCAGATGCAGAAATCATAGAATCGTCTAGGTTGGAAGGCACCTTTGACATCATTGAGTCCAACCATTAACCTAACACTGCCAAAAACCACCACTAAACCATGTCCCTCAGCATTACATCTACCCATCTTTTAAATGCTTCCAGGGATGATGACTCAACTATCCCTAGGCAGCCTGTTCCAATGTTTGATAACCCTTTCTGTGAAGAAATTTTTCCTAATATTCATCCTAAACCTTCCTGGCACAACTGGAGGCCATTTCCTCTAATCCTATCTTAATCTTCCAGCACCAGAAAGGCTGGGCTGTCTCCCAGTCGTACCTTCAGCCAACTACCGTGAGCAGATCAGAGCTGCTGTAGATCATGCAAAGAGTCATGTGGCAGAAGTGAAGTTGTCCGAGCTGAAACCAAATGGCAAACCTGAAATGACCCCTGCCAAGTTGCAGAAAGATGAGGTGGCTGGTGCTTGGTTCAAGCTGGCTGAAAAATGACTTGCTGAGAGTTTAATGAAAGCAACACAAATTCTCAAAAGCATTTGGCTGGGTTTGGCTATTGTTGTCTTCTTGCCCCAGTGAGAAACAGATTAATTCAAGAAAAATATCTAATCAGCTGGAGTGAATTAAAATCAGTCTGCATCCTCATGTGAGTACAGTTATGCACATGTGTAGGTGTTTACAGGAGCAGCGCCTTAGAGGCTTTGACCCTGCCAACACATTCACACATACTTAAGTTTACTATGGCGAGCAATCCCATTTGGCAAGTGGAAAATCTCACCGTGGTATTGTACAAGCCTGAGAGTTGGCAAGATACGGACCTTGGACTCGATGTTTTCTACAACAAAGCATGTTTTTTGGCGCTAAGAAAATGATAGAACATAGATGAATAATCTATCAGATACACAAATCCTGTATGTCTTAAACCGAAAAATATTCAGAGAAGGAACTATGTTTTCCCACAGATGAGGTCGGTGTTTAATATATTGTGGGTGCTAACAAAATTCATATAATAAATAGAGAAAATATCTTGGCATCATTTATTTATTTGCTTCTTTGTGGAAGGCTAAGAAGAATAAAAGAAGAATGAACAGCTTGTTATCATTAAGTCTATGGTTTAATAGCCTTTTATTTACTTAGGTGCAGAAAACTTCAAAACCAATAAATCCATCTAAGTTTTCTAAGTGCCTTGTAACATTTGAAAGCTTATATAAATAATGCAGATCTCAGGTTAGCCTCACCCTCCAACGCTTATTTTGGATTCTTGGATAGCAAATAAGCTCAACAGCAGGCAACACTGCATGTGACAATGGCTCTTGGGAGAAAATTCTCTAATCTACCTGGAGTTGGACTAAAATCTCTCATTAATTTCATATGGATCATCAGAGAGCATCTGTGAGGAAGCAACAGTTTGTGGATGACACAACCCCACTTGCCTGCAGAAGCCTTCCCTTCGGCACATTTCCTAAGACACACAGTCCCAAATTCTTCGTTCTTGATTGAAATCATGGAAACAAAATGCTGTGCATTAAAAAGTTGTGTCATAGGCAACCTGAGGATACCCCCAGTGCTTTCTTTTGAGCCAGAACTTATCGGGTCAGCAACTTCTGACTCCTCCTAGCCCATTTGGCTACCTCTATAACCAGCATGTTAGCAACAGGAAAACATACCCCTCTTTGACAGTAACTGGCTCCTTTTTGAGGCCCCATTTTACATTGTCATAGCAAAAAGAGATTTCAATGCAAGCAAGAGCTAGACACAGGGAGGAGAAAGAAGCCACACGTACAGTGTAGAACTCTTTGAAGCCAGTGAGTTTCACCATACTCTGGTTTTAGCAAACCTTTGCAGGAGGTGGTCTGTGTGATTTTGTGACGCAAAAGTTTCATTTTAAGTTTGGGGGTCTGGGTGAAAAAAGACATTTGGGAAGAAATTGAGTGAAAGATTTACGCAAATCTTTGAAAGCTTCAGGAAATCTTCACTGAGCTGCCTGGTTTCTAGTCTAAAGTAGGATTTCACTGGAATTCTCCAGTAAAATTTCTAAGAGCTTGCATTTTGTTCCATTTCACTTATGTTTGAGATTAAAATATATCAGAAAGAAAAGATCATGTATTTTAAACCAGTTTATTTCAATATTTTTAGTAGTTTATCAGTTTTGAAGATTAATTTAGTAAATGTTGCATAAACATTTTCTAATGTCTTAGACTCAATATCAGTAAGACTGCAGTTACAAAGTTTCCTTTTTCTTTTTTTTTTTTTTTTTCCAGAATAAATGTCTGCAACACACATGTAGTGAGAGGAAGAAAGCAGAGTCTATAAAATACTCTGCTGATAAAAGCAGTATTACTGATGGAAATTTCTAGGTTTAAATAGTCCTCATCTCATTTCTCTTACAAACTTAAAAATATTCTTTATAGCAATTTCATAATGTAGCTATCTGAAGCTTCTATATTAAGCCCTGGATTCAAGCAGGTATTCATTTTTTGTAACTTTACAGGTACAATTGGTACATTGCTCCTGGCAGACTGGCAAGATAGCACACAGGAATTATCTCATTTAACTGTAGATCAATGCCGTGACTGCAACTATAAAATTGTAGGCAAATTGTACAGTAACTACAAGGTTATTATCAATCACTTTTAGCTCTGCAGTGGCACAGGAGAGAGGACAGATACCGTAATAGGCTCTCTGCTGAGTACATTTCATTAACATACTCTGTTTTCTTCCAGAGTCTTGCACATCTCTTGCTCCCAATGGCTACTTTTGTCTTGCTAGTGATAAAAGTAGGGAAATCAGCCCAGGTTCAAGTACATATATCAGGATCAGTGGTGCTTTTCTTCTTGGATGGGGAACTCACTGACAGGCTGCACCGAGAGGGTGGTGGTAAATAGTTCCTTTTCAAACTGGCAACCTGTCACAAGTGGGGTCCCCCAGGGATCAATACTGGGCCCAACACTGTTTACTATCTTCATAAGTGATCTGGATGATGGGATCAAATGTACCCTGATGAAGTTTGCTGATGAACCAAGCTGACTGGGGAAGTGGATACTTCAGAAGGGAGAGACATCCTTCAGGAAGACCTGGGTAGGCTGGAATAGTGGGCTAACAAGAACCTTGTGAAGTTCAACAAGGACAAGTGTAAGGTCTTGCACCCAGGAAAACATAATCCAGCAGTGCGGCATAGGCTGGGATCTACGTGGCTGAGGAGCAGCTCTGTGGAAATTGACTTGGGGGTCCTGGTGGACAACAAGCCCAATATGAAGAGTGTGCTGCTGCGGCAATGAAAGCCAACAGGACGCTGGGTTGCATCAACAAGGGCATCACCAGCAAAGATAAGGAAGTCATTTTCCTACTCTACTAAGCACTTGTCAGGCCACACCTGGAATACCGTGTTCAGTTTTGGTCCCTGCTAGACATAAAAGATGTGGACAGGCTGGAGAGGGTCCAGAGAAGGGCCACAGAGATGATCAAAGGACTGGGAAGCCTGCCATATGAGGAAAGGCTGAGAGAATTGGGTTTGTGCAGCCTTGAGTAAAGAAGACTTAGGTGAGACCTTATCGCCACATTCCAGTATTTAAAGGGGGGCTACACCCTTTAAGGGATGGAGACTCCCTTTTTATAAGGACTCACATGGAAAAGACGAGGGGTAACGGGTACAAGTTACTCCAGGAGAGATTCTGATTGAACACACGAGGAAAATTTTTCACACTGAGAACAATCAGCCATTGGAATAATCTCCCCAGAGAAGTGGTGGATTCCCCATCATTGGACACTTTTAAGATTCAGCTGGACAGGGTGCTGGGCCATCTTGTTTATACCGTGGTTTTGCCAAGATAGGTTGGACCAGATGATCCTTGAGGTCCCTTCCAAGCTGGTATTCTATCATTCTCTGATTCTATGATTACAGAGGAAAAGGTTTATTTAATTATTTATTATTTGTTAGAAATGTATCACATGGGCATTTGATAAAATCAACCAGTATCCTTCTGCTTTCACTTGGTAATAATTAGGTCACAGCCCTAAGTGGAAGACAAAGCAAAACCAGAGGTCCACAGTGGATTTCCAGTGTAGGCAGGTTTTACTTTACTGAAAAGAGTTACTTTGCTCAACATTACAGACGCACAAAATCAAGAGTCTGGTCAAGCCCCAATACTGTTCCTCAACCACTGATCAGATTTTAACAGTTAACGCAGAGGCAGGAATAGAGCCCCATGCTTTGTCACTGCTGTTCACTATCAATGGCTGCAAAGTCATTTAAAGATTTAAAGCAGCAGTACAGGAAAGCAGACTTTACCCTTTGCTAAAATAACCTTTTTTTGCCCATCTCAAATATTTTCTTTTAAAATTACCATTTTTAAAACACTTATTTCATTCCTGACCAAAATCCTTCATTTCAGGTAGTCCTCTGACTTCAGCTCTCTCATGGCAATGGTGGAATTGAATGTTCTGGGCCAGGGAAACAGTTGTAATACATACTGTCATAAAAATCTCTTGAGGATTTTACTGCAGAGGAGAACTGAGTACAGCCGTTGCTTGCATCAGGATTTCTTCTTTCCTGCCTATATTTCATCTTTCCACCATAAACAGAGGAAGAGGAGGGGCTTCCAGGAGAGTAAGGTGGCAAATTTATTCCTGCTATCAGTGCAAAAGTGGGCGTCATTCAAGAAAAAGCTGTCTGGTGATGATCTCCAACTACTTCAGAATCATTTTGCAAAAATAATATCTAATAATATTTCACAAGGCTATTCTAACAAAACACTTCTCACTAGGCTTACATGTAAATGTACAGGGACGCGTTACATCCTTGTGACAAGTGCATCCTCTCAAGGATAGCATTAATTCAACCTGAACAACAAACTGTTGACTTTAAAAATACTATGGTTGTTGTGAATGCATTTTGTAGGCTGATGATTCGAGAAATCCGGGATCTGAGTCTATTTTTGTCCCCCAAAACCACAGAGAAAAACTCCTGTCCAGAGATTTAGTTCAGGACAAAACAGGTCTGCTAGCCAAGAAACCTAGCCACTAACCTGTTGAGTGACTGCAGGCTAGTCATCTGCTGTCTGTTCCCTCTGCTTTGCGTTCTCCATCTATTTAGAGCGTGAGGATGTCTGCTGGGGCTGCAGCTCACCATGTGCTTCTGCAGGGCGCAAAGACCCCAAGACCCTCCCTCCACACAGGCCTGTAGGTATTACAATGGCTGTCAATATCCACGCGAGGGGTCTTTACCATCACACCATTTCCTAGAGGAATTTCATTTCATCCAAATATCCCACTATTATTTTCCAGTGATGGGTCAAAGCAAGTCCCTGAGTGTAAGAAGCCCTCCAGCTGCCTAGAAACTGAAGCTACAGACAGCTGCAATAGTATTAAATACCTCCCAGGATCCTTACAGCTAGCAGTAGTCTTTTGTTCTTTCCTCTTCTCTTTTTGTATTATGCTTATACAGTCTTCTTGTATAGCCAATGCAAAACCAACGTGGAAAAAAACAGCCCCTTGCCCTAGTTCATTTGTCTTGGTAAAATAGACAAGCGCAACCACAAATATTTGTATGTTTATAAAATATACATATTTTGAATATCGAATGCTGGAAACTTTTTAAATGAAGCAGGAGTCTGAGGTCAGAAAAATTCTACTAAGTTATGGTTAAGGATGCAAAGATGTGTTGATTTAAATATAGTCTGCCAATAAAGAAAACTGTTTTCATCCCCGTACACACTATTGGCTGAAAACATGTGAGGCTGGGGGACCTGGCCATGTTTAGTTTGGAGAAGAGGAGGCTGAGGGGAGACCTCATTGCCCTCTANAGATTCTATGATTCTATTGCAAGAACCCAATATTGCAAGAACTTCAGCAACCAACTTCTCTATGATCAAAAAATGGTGTCCTTGCAGAAGTGTGTTTATCTGAACCCCAATATATTAAAACCTCTGAGAAAATGTAAAATTGATTCCTGAAGACAAAGAGGGTTCCTTTTTTGAGGGTTCACCATATATTCTGGTCACCATGACAATAATTTCCAACTGGCTCACGGTGTTATCTGAGACACCGCGGGGACCTGACTTACACAAAATAGAAAGCAGAATGCAGTACACTGTATTCCACTGGGCTGTACGGCAGGTAAGCATTGCTGAATATCAAGATTAAATGGCAGGCACAGAAACAAATACTAATAAGTAATAGGATCAGTTTGTGGCTTCCCCCGCTGTCCATGTTCCACGTAAGCTTTCCATTTCAGTTACATCAACTATAACGCCAGCCTTAACCTTGATACAATTTTTTTCTGCAGATTTTTCTTTTTCAAATGGCAAGCTCTTTCAACAAGAATCATCTCTTCTTCACTGCAGACAAGGAAGCCCTCTCTCATGATTAGCAGCATTTACATACATACACAGCTGTCCTGCTGACTCCAAATTATTTTGTCAGAAGGAAAGGCTAGTGTG
The DNA here is from genome assembly GCA_013396915.1 of Stercorarius parasiticus. Taxonomy (NCBI): domain Eukaryota; kingdom Metazoa; phylum Chordata; class Aves; order Charadriiformes; family Stercorariidae; genus Stercorarius; species Stercorarius parasiticus. The sequence goes on along the minus strand of VWZL01001108.1, from coordinate 890,560 downwards.
TAATAATGGCAGCATCAGAACTGGACCATGGAAACATGCCTCAGGTACAGCTAAGGCAAATATACCAGCAATTAATGCTGAGGAGAAAACTGACCACTGAAAACTGAACACGGTCCTTACCAAATTACTAACACGAGACCTGAAAAGTAGAAGCACATCAGCTAGCTTAATTGCATGGTCCCTCTGAAATGAAGTGCGCCGTTAATGGTTACATGTCCAGTGTGCAGGTGATGCTGTTGTCAAATCCATCATTATTCAGTCAAAAAACCCTAGGGTGAAATTCTCTGCTGTGCAACAAAAAACTTACAGCTGAGAAAGAGGGAGCTTTAGTGGCTTAAAACAGTCTTATCATCCAACTTTTAGCTGTCCCAGGAGCTATAGCTGACATCGACCACTTTTATGCCCTACTACCTTGTTTTTTACCGAGGCCCTTCAGAATAGAGGGAACATTGCAATGAAGTACACACGCTACTGTCCAAGGATGTATTTATTTCAGTCAGATGTAGTGAAGAAGGCATGCTCAGTGGAGGAGGGACAGGAGATAAGAGAGAGAACAAAATTAGGGAAGTGAAGAGGGGCTGTTCAAATTAACTCGTTGCGTCTGTCTGAAGCCAGACAAAAAGATATCATTTCACCCAAGAGCAAGCCTTCCAAATGGCAATTTATTTTCTCAAAATTATTTAATGGCACACCACTACTTGAGTGCCTGGTACTTTACATACAAATAAAAATGGCAAGTCCCTGCACTTCAGCGCTGTCATCTAAATTAGACTTTTGAGACCAAGTCCTCTGTGGGTATAAATTAGCAGAGCTCTGCTGATGCTGGAGGAATTATTTATGCAGCAGAAGGGGAAATAGTATGGGGAAAAGACATTTTTTGACCATAAATGATATGGTAAAAAGACATTTCTTGACTGTAAAACACCAACCCAGTCCTGATTGTTTCTATTTAAATTATTAATCCTCTGGGCTTCTCCAGTGACTCAATGATTTTATAACATTTGCAGATCTGGAGAATCCATATCTAGATTCATAAAGTAATAGGAACAGACCTTTCAGCTCTCACGCAGAGGAAACAGAGGGATGAGCAACGTAAAACAAGGGAATTCTATAACCAAGGCTTCTAGGCTGCTTATATAAAACGCCTGCAATTTTGGCTTTAAAGACCACAAATGCCAGGACAGAAAATGATCATAAAAATTAGATATGCTCCCATTTAAACCAAAAAAATTCCTTAACTATTAATTATTGTCAGGACCGGTATATTCTCCGAGCTTTCAGCTCCCTTGGTGGAGATTGCAAATCTTGCTAAAGAGAAGAAACAGCAGTAGAGTAAGTATGAGCATGCTCCTCACTCCACTGGTATGTGCTGTTAGTATCCACACATGGAATGTAATCTCCTGCCTGAGTGCATATCAGTCACAAAAGGGTAGTAAAAAATTAATTTTTGCTGTAATGGAATTTAAAGCCTTGTCCGAAAAAAAATTAAAGCAGTACAAATGGCAGCCAGAAGGAATGGTGCCTCTAAACTCTTAGAGAAGAGCATCCGAGTCGTTATCCATCAAGATCACTGGACTCAACGGCATGGCTGCCTGCATTCAACGTTGCCTTGGAGCCAAAGCATTTGTACTTTATTGCAACCAGTTATGATCCCTTCAAACAGAGGGACTACAACTGGGCTATTCATCTTTCAATGATACATNTTTTTTTTTTTTCTTCTCAGGAGACATTAGTTAATGGTACTTTTACCTGCTGACATGCATCAAGGCAGTTTGCTCTTGAAATATTCCTTGGGAATGTTGGGAAGCCAACAGCTATGCTCCTATTTTCTTACCGCTGATATTTAAAAATACTGCTGATGCATTCTCTCTTCTCAAAAAATATATCCAAATGGGCCCACAAAAAGCAAATCAAAAAAGCAAGACATATATGATGTTAAAAATATACATTTAATTATTTAAAGAGAAAGAAATCTGCAGTAGTAGGACTCATCAGTCATGTTCTGCAAGTTGAATGACAGTGATGCTTTCACAGATTGCTCAGTTTATTAAATCGGGATTTTATATCACCCCATTTATTGCAAAGTATAAAACATAGGCTAAGTGGCTAAAAACCTTTCTACAGATGAATATTGCATTTATTATTAGAATAGGCAGAAGTGAATCAAATTCAGTCATGAAAAAGCATGCTTTTTCTGGGTTTGGTTTCTTTCTCCACAAAAGCGTTGTTTGAAACAGCAGAGATGGCATCCTTCCTTAACTGAACAAGCTTTTAAATGCAATGCAATGATAGGTGCACAAAAATGCTCCGGTGGTTGTACATCAGTAGATAATCCTACCAGGTTTGAAAAAAAGTCTTATCCAAGGTTATCTCAGTCTGTAATCTACGACCATTTCAAATCAATAAATAGAAAACCCTAACTTACTTGTCTTTAGGGGAGGGTTCCCAATACAGTGTGGTGTTTTGTAAATCATAATTTTCTGTAAATTAAATCTATTCACATGCATCTTCCAGATGAAAGAGAAATGTTAGTGAAAGAAAGATCAGAAGGTAACATGAAAGAGAAATAAATTTGCTTTATTGCACCTATTAATGAAATATGGACCCTGTGCGGTTACTAGCTGGGGACATATTTATTAAATACTGAAGGAAAAAAGAAATTCAGTACAAAACTATTCTGTGGATCATTGCTTTTATCTACCATTGAAAATTATCTAGGATAGAAGTTCAATACAGTGAGATGCTTGTGTAATAAGCACAAATGAAATAGATTGGTAATATTCAAAAAGAAAAGGAAAGTTCAAGAATTTTGTACTTCTGTCGTGGTACATTTGGCAATATCCAGTGAGGAAGGAGAGGGAGAGGGAGACGAGAGGACCTGTTCAATTATACAACCCTATATGTCTAGGGCAGAATTTTAGCTAAAACTGTTAGAATTTATTTACCAATGAGGAATGGAAAACCATGACACATGGATACTCTTTTGTAGTTGAAATGGAAGCTGAACAGACACATTGACATGTGCAATGTTTCAGTATATAGGAATCAAAATTTATGGCAGGAATACGAACCATACACATTTCTTCCAATGTAAATGGATTTTTCAAATGTAAATTCATGTTAGTAAAGGGTGTTTTTGTCACAACAAAGCTATTAAAAAATTACTGGAATTGTTTTTTTAATTCAAACTCATACTTTACACCTTCACCAGAAGTCAAGGTTAAGTCTTCAGAAATCCCTATTATTCATCTTGTAAGAAAAGCATGGGGCATGCTATAGGGTTTGACTGTCAAAAAAACCACTTTCTATATTTTCTGACTTATGGTGTGCGTGTAAGTTTGCAGAGGGCAAAGGATACTCTTCAAGAATTTCAAGATGTCAAAGAAAGATGCAGTCACTAAGCAAACACAATCTGTTTTAAATAAGAGTTTGGGGAAAAGAAAAAAAAAGTCCATAGCTGTCACTTGTGAGTGGTCAGTATTTCTCATGCCTTTGAAACATGCATGGATCTTCCCATCTGTGCCCCTAGCTCCTGTTATAAAAAAAGCTACAAAAGCAGAGTGGTGGATGAAAATGAGGATCTGTTAGACATCCTACAATCCAGTGTGCCCTTCAATTACTGGCGTAGCAAGAGCTGTGGAAATGGGAGGGCTAGCTTACATTTGAATTCTTACTTTATCTCTTTGTCAAGAGAGAATTGGCACAACAATATTTAGTTTTACTTAAGAGAAGCAAATCTGAGAAACACAAAAATTTTCCAGCCCTATTAAGTAATTCTGTTAATGCTTATTTATGCATTTTCCCTCATCTTCTCACTTCAGTAGGAATGAAATGTGCATAACAGGAAAGCATGGATACTCAAACCTTTCTTTTGCATGTGTGCGTGTAAATTAAATTATGTATATGCCTGTTTCTGTGCAGGAACGAACTCCATCCTTGATATATACATGGCCAAATTCCAGACTCCATAAGACTCCTGAAGAAGACTGAGAAACTAAGACACATGCCACATACCTGGGAGAGCCAAAAAGGCAAGACACTAGACCAGCTCATAGGCTGGGGCTGAACACAATCCGCTGAGAATGTGATTTTTCCACCACAGGTGGGTGTGTTGTAGGTTCCTGGATGACACAGGGAGACCTGAGCCTCAGCCTTTTCCGCCAAAGCCCTTCTTCCTGAACGAGGGTTGCACCTCATCCCTCAGACCTTGTGCCTGCACAACCCTGCAGCATCCCAGTCGCACAGCCACGGCATCAGGGGCTTCACCTGAACTGCTGACAGGCCTCATGTGTACCAGCAGCCATGATGTGGTGACCTTTGCCCTATGCAAAGGCACTAATCACAGCTCTATCATGTAAAAGAGATGCCTGTTAATTCAGTTTGGGTTAATTACTATGCTATGGGTGGAGTTCAGCTCCAGATCAAGGCACAAAAATATACATAACTACGTGTACCTACCTACATGCCTCACAAGTCCTTGGTCTGACTACAGTCAGGAAACCTCATCAATACAGTTAAAAAGTGATTCAGCTAACCGCAAAGCGTCTACTTAGCTCTCTAGGTGCCGTTGAGGCCATAACGGAGGCTTAGAGCCATAGCACGCATGTGGCCACCTAACCAAAGGCACCTTTCCCTGGAGCTGGGCTCTCCCAGCCCATTGGTTACTGCAGCATGCAGGCCCAGCTCTGAAGAAAGACACATGCCATCTTCTTCTCCCAAAACTAATCTTCCAAATTCACACTTCTTGGAAGAAGTTTAAATTCCATTAATGTGAATGGAGCTGTATTTCCTTAAACTAAGTCTGCATGCATCCCGGGAGGTCCATCTATCTGAGCACAGACAGCCTGAGACAGAACATAGGCGTCAAAATGTAGTCACAGCTGAGCAGCTAGACAAACAGCAGAGCAGTCGAAAGAGCACTCATAGTATGGGTTTCGGAAAGGAAACCATTTGGCACTGCCTAATGAACAGCATCAGCTAGAAAACCAAGCGCTCTGACAGGCATTTTCATATCAGAGCGGAGGTTTCTTTGTGGTTACATCTGAACAGCACTACACGTTGAGAGAAACCCAAGCACAGCGTTTTGGTTAGGGGTGCATGCAATGTGTAAGCACGTTAAAGATTTGTAAAGGATTTTTTAAATCAACAAATTACTGTCACAGACTGTCGTTTTATTACAACTGTGCTGTACCTGCAATGAGGGTGAAAAGTTGTATTTGCATTTGAAAATTGTAAATACAAATTACATTTGTACATTTTAAAATGGATTTACACTTGAAAAAGTTATGAAAAATATGATGGCAGTGCTTGGCAATGTGTCTTTTGAAGTAAGCTGGAAATGCCCATTAATTTGAAATTGTTAGCATAATATTTTATGCCATTAGGTATCAAATCTCTTTTTGTAATTATGTAAGAGATCACAACCAACAAATAAAGAAAATGTGTTTAGGTTGCTCAGGAAAAACAAATTAATTTAATCTACAGTCCATAGAAATCCTAGATTCATATATTATTGTTGTTGTTGTTATTTTTGAAAGCCGCTATGATTTATTACTCTAAACATATAGCCACAAATTGAAAACATGGATTAAAATGTCTCCTACTTGACCTTTTCTCAGGTACTCCATGAATATAAATATTAATTTTATGCATTCAACAGCTGCTGATCAAGTTATGTGTTGTGAAAAGTATTGTTTGAAATATTATTCTGCTGTACAAATTACATCATTCCATGGCAAATTTTATGGGGTTTTTATGGTAATAGGCACTTCACAAACCATTGCATAACCTCCACAAATTTACACTATGTGAGTGGTTGTAGAGGCCTATGGTGAATTCTGGTCTATGACTGTATGATCTTTGCACTTTGTCGATACAAGAAATCCACTTTGACGTTAACTCTTGACTTTTATTTATCCATTCAGAGATGAGAAATCATTCAGCTACTCACGCATAAAATTTTAAAAATCAATGCATAGCAACAAAACCAAAACAACCCCTTTCCACTTTCTCTTGGAATTTTATTCCTGTTCACCTTTGCAGCACTTTCACTCTTAGCCGTGCCCTTATTTCTCTCAGGCACTGCAGTCTCAGCGGAGACTAAGTTGTCTCTGCTTGACACAAAGCAAAGTAAAAGATAGCATTGAGCTGCAATGATTGAAGACAAATAATAGAAGCACGCATATTGTCTCAGTACGGTTACTAAATTCTGGTATGGGTTGCAGCCTATTCTCCCTTCTGTGACTCATCTGGTTGAGGCACTGAGGGAGAAAAGATTGCTTACTCTCTTCTTCCCAGTGCGTATATCTGCCAGAGGATCAAGCACACAAAAAGTAAGTCCTTACACTCGTGCAATGAATTCCATTAAATCAAACTTACACAAGCCTTAAAAGACACAGTTCATGTGTACTCTGAAAAATAGGTATCTCTTGTATCGCTGCACATGAAGGTCCCAGAATGGCATATTAATTCGCAAAATACTAGATATTCCTAAACTTTGTCTAGGTTTTGGGTGAAAAATGAGAAATAAACAATTAAAATAATTTTATGGTTTCTTTTTCACACCCAACACCTACTAGATGTTAACAGCATTGTTGAATGTTTAGTTTATCACAAAATCATTCTCATCCTGCATCAGAATACTAGTACTTTTCATCATTTGGTTTCTTAGGGAGACTTTACGCGTAAATTGAGGAAGACTGGCTTTGTTGCAGTTAGGACTACTTGCCTTCTAGCCCCGCTGGACTTGTAGGTCATGTCATGAATAAAAAGCTCTTTGGACAAAATAAGAAAACGTTCACTGTCACTACTGCAAAGACTCAAATGGCTCTGATATCCCAGCATGTTGGTGACCCAAAACTGTGTATTTTGAAGGAGGGTTGGGTGCTGCTTGAAGTTGCCATAAATTTGCTTGCCCATCAAGTAATCAATCAGGCAGATGCATGTCCAAAATGAGAGCTGCAAAAGGACATGCCATGCCCTTTACAGTAGCTGCAACAGCTTCCCATCAGCTACTTCACCTCTCTTTATTTTCTGCCAGAGCAAACTGGTGATTTTTTCCAACTTCTGTTTTCTTCAAAACAAGTCGCATCAAAAATTACACTTCAGGTCCCCCTATGATTTCTTGTAGGGAGTGCTTACTATTCATATCTATAAAGGACAGCTTTCTTTCCTAGTTTATAACCATTTTCTGATCTGTGCATTGGCCTGATGTTATCAGATTATTTGCTACTTGTCCTACAAGGCAGTGAAAACAAATTTGTGTCTCCATGTTTCCTGGCGTTATACTACTCATTAGAAAGTTCATTTAAGTTCACATTGGTTTATCAGTGAACAAGAACACTTTCTGAGAATTATCATTTCAGCTGCCCTAGAGAAAAGCAACCTGTACAAACTTTATTTTTTAACTTGAGTCTAATACTTACCCTGTGGCTTCTGTGTCATTAATTAATTGTGGCCTTCATGGAAATACATCGCCTCCCTCTGCTACACCCATGGAATTGGGGCCTCCAATATGCCATTTATAGATTCTACCTACAGAATCTCCTCTAAAGGGCATTTATTTGAGATGCTTTTCCAAATGCTTTCAGTCTCAGCTTGAATATTTGTCTGCCTTTATAACCCTCTCAACTGTTTGCCCTGTGTCTGGCCTTGTTTATAAAGATAGTGCACAGTAAGTTAGTGTATGAATTTATGGTTCCGTGCCACTAACTCTCTTTGTAAACACTCCTACAGCTTACTGAATTGCCTTGGTTTGCAGCAACTTAATCCCCTCTCAATGTCACGTGAAATATCGAATACTTCCTGCATACTGAGTGACCACAAAAAAGGCCATGCAGAAAACCAAATGAACTGTAACCAAATTCATAGCCTAGCACACTTCTTTATGTAGACAAGCCACCTATTCCAGTTAATTCTTTGCAACTAGGCCGTAGTGATGATATACCAGCATCCCTGAGAAAAAGTTTCATTTACTCTTCCTGCTTTCACTTTCACTGTCATGACTCTAGAGCTGGTGTCTAGGCAGTGAGAGAATCTTATTACAGCAACGACCAAATGTGACACACAGCAAGGATTAAAGTGTTATCCAACTTGTATATGCATAAGCAGGCTCCCTGGAAACAGAATTCAGACTGATATTTTCATTTTCAAACCTGTATTTTCCTCCATCTGAGCAGTCAATGGACCATCTTCCTTTCTAAGTAAGATCCAATTATAATGAGAGCTTGGATTGACAGGAAACATTATTATAACTGAATGAGCTGTCAAATCCATGATTAATAAGGTTTTTCATTTAGGTTCAACAATAGCAACATCAGACCACTGGCATATTATTATTCAATAACTCATAACAGTCATAAGAAGGCTTACTTTCCTTTTTGGAGGGTAGAGGGAGATCTCTCACATTCAGATGTTCATATGGGGCAGAAGTGGTTTCAATATTTCATGAGAGGATTTTATCTCTGTGTTTTCTGAAGATGCAAACTAACAAAAAGCCTTATGCAAAATCTAAGCCTGCAATTTAAGGACTTAGTTTCTGTTTTCCTCCTAGCTTCCATATTTTTGCATCCACATTCTTATTGCTTGAACCATGAGAACAGGAAGGGAATATCAGTACGAGGGTGTCCACATTGCCAAATGTTGACAGTATGGAGCATAAGTAGGAGGTAAACCAAGACCTCTATGGTCCATCTCTATTCAGTGAGGTGCAAACCAACAGATAAAGAGCAGATATTTCATGCTAACCACAGTGTATGCATGCATTTTAAAAACATTGTGTGTAGTGCAAGCAGAGCAGATTTTTTTTTACAGTACACCACTTTTCATTTTTATGTGAGAGACAACGAAGTTAGGATAGTTATGAATTAGGACATTAACAAGGGGAAAAGAACATATTTAGAAAGAAAAATCTTCCCCCTTAAAAAAGCTTTTTTATAACAAAAATGCAATTCCCTCCATCCTACATAAATTCTGCTTTCCTGTCCCATTTCACAGTTTGATGGAAGATAACTGGATATCCCATTTTTCTCTTTCACTAGTTCTCAGTTTCACTTTCCTAGCCTACCTCCTTAATCCGCTCTTCCATCCAAGTGGTGGTGCTGCTCCATCACTGCAAGTAATATAAATGATTTGGCTGTAAAAGCGGTGTGCTAGGGTTGACTTCGAAAAATGGCCTTTCAGTCCAGCATTCATTTATACCTCATCAGTTACATCCCACTACTTTTTATCCAAATATGATCTATCAATAAAAAAATATACATAACCCATACTGTAGCGGTTTCTTTTCTCATTTTTTCCCCTTGCTGACACCTTGCGTGCTTGCACAAACTAACCTTTAACATGCAACTTTCAGTTTAACGTTATCATCTATCAAAGTCCCACAAACTGGGGAAATTTATGGAGGCATTCTGAGAAGTGTTTGGGTTTCCATCCATAACCCTTCGTGTCTTGAAACCATCTGCTACCTTCTGTAAGCCGCCAGGTGAAGACAAGGCTTAAGACACTGGATATACCACAGCAGATGCAGAAGCCAAGCACAAAGACTGATGTCTACTATGAGAATAAACTATGAAGTGGTTAACAAAAAACCAAGCTTACAAAGGTGTTAGTGAGCCTCAAGGTTAACACCTTGCAATGTTAAATGGGACAAGTTCACGCCTCTCTTCTTTCCTGTTACTTCCTCTTTCAAATATCCACACTTCAGAATCCAGCTGTCCTAAACAAGAGTCACTTGCTTTTTGCACATCCTCTGTAAATTAACATTCAGTTGAAAATTTTTAAGCAAGGTTAAAATGTACACTAGTGTCCAGGAATTTCATTGTTGTTATTATTTTTATGTTGTTACTGTTGTTCCTATTGTGGTAGTGATTGCAAAAAGCACTGCATACATACATAAATGATGCTTGTCTTTATAAATATCCAAGATGGGAAAATGAAGCATTGTGTCCCATTTCATAGACAGCAGAGACAGCTACATGAACAAGTTGCCACCAAGTAAATGAGCGTGGATTTACAGCTCATTAACTACTCCATGGCAACTGTCTGTGTGGTTATTGCTCCAGAGTAAATGTGAGGTAGCTCTGACCCTTACTGAAAGCAAGGCAACCTATCTTGCATTTACCTGAGATTTAAGCATCCATATAAAGTAGCTAATGAGCTGTAAATCCACACTCTCTCTTCACACATGGCAGTTTCTTCAGGTATCTTGTGGCAATGATATTTATGCGATTTGTCTGGTATCACCGAAGCAGCACATGACAGAAGTGGGAATGTAAACCAGACCTACTGAGCTCCTGCAAACCCCACTCCTCCCGTGGCCAGAATTTTCTCGTAGAGCTGCTGTTCAATTGCTTGGCACATCTCCCTTCAAAGGAGAGCAATTCACAAGTAAACTCAGCCACTCTTTTCCTCATTAATACTGCAGAACATGCATATTCCGATTATGTAAAACAGACGGATTGGTAAAAGTAGCTTCCAGATACAGTTTCTTCATTTCACATAAAATATTATTTACTTTATCAAAGACTCTAAATTTAAACTTTTTTTAAAAAAAGCAACAAACTGGGAATAGATTTATCCTTTTTTGTTAATCAGATTTCAACCTTAGCTAATCTAGAGTCCAATTTACTGCAGAGTCTAAGCAATTTTTAGCCACTGTGTTGTCCATCAGTGCGGTGCATGGTTTGCCACAAACTAGCAAGGAGGTTTCTTTCTTTCCCTTTTTTTTCTTCAGTGACTCCTACCAACTGATGCTCTATTAAGACCCCAACACACTCATTCTGGTGGACCACTGATACAAGCCACTGCCTACAGTCATTGCAAGCCTGAGATCCTTGCTCTGATTTTTCAGTGGCACCACAGAAATCGCAGCAGAATAGACTACCCCGTGCCACGTCAAACCCCTTGTTACTTTCTATTAAAAAAAAAGAAAAGAGAAAAAGAAACCCATGGGAGGTAAATCTGAATCACAGCATCTCAACATATTGCCATTTAAAATATTTAGCAGTAAAATCATTTCAAGTCCTGAGGTAGAACAAGAACATAATGCTGTTAAATACCCTGACAAGGTTCACTGTAAATTATACACCTCTATCCATAAAGAAGGGAAATTAATTTTCTCAGTATGGACATTAAATACATAGTTTTTCAGCCTTTAAAAGCTCCCTCATACTAATTGATAAACCTCACTATTCATTTTATTATCACCATGCTTTTTATTTCAAGTCTATGGACTAACACATTCAAAAAGCAGAGAGGAAAAGCCCAGGACTTGGACTGTCTTTTCAAATTTTAATGGATTTGATGAGTCTCTTCACATCACACTCTGTTTCCCGATAATCACTCAATTGCTCCCTGCAAGAACTCACTGGAAAACTTGAGTTGTGCCTACAGATCCTTTGGGATTTGACCCTGCCGTCACACTGACAGCAACTTTCTCATTTCATTTCATGGGGCAATATATTTCAAAGCATAATCCCAACCTTCTGGGATGCTTTCAGTTCTGGGATGCCCAGCTCTGACAGTACTGCAAAAGCTTGAATTTCATGAAGGAAGGCATAATGTAAATGGGAAATGTCAGTGCTTTCTTTTACGTCGACCGCATACAACACCTTAGTGATGCTGATGAGCACCCTTTGGTTTGTTTTTTTCTTTTTTAGCAGAGGCTACATCAACACTGGTTGATTAAACAGCGCCTGTAAACATCCTTGGGCTCAGTTTCAACATGTGCCAACTAGCGCTTTCCCAAACAGTTCCCAGGCATGATCTGGGGGTTAGAGCACCCCAAGGCTCATTCCTAGTGCACAGTTTGCAAGCAACCCCACAGATCTGAAGACCGAAAGAGTTGCTAGCAGAGACATCAGCCACCTCATGCCAGTTGACTTTCAGAGCCCGGAGAAGTCCCTGAAGGCATTTGAGCGGGGATGGAGTCAGAGAGCCTGGTGGCTGCCTGGAGCTCCAGCAGCTGGCTCTGCAGGAGCCCTGGGAGCTGCCCGGCACCTTACTGCTGGTACTGCAGACGGGCATCGCAGGAGTACAGGGACTGTGGAAATTCATTGTGGTGTAGATTACCTCTGGCCAGTTCAAACTGGAAAACTCTTCGGTGATTTCCAAACAGACCAAAATATATGCCATAATAGGTAGCACTTCAGTAACCAACTATCCATGGACTTAATTTTCCAACCTTCTTGATGTGAGGAGAAGGGCAAACAATAGAGTGCAGCCCGGAGAACAGTCTCATTGGAAGACAGGCTGCTTGGAACCCCAGATGAAAAAAAAAATCAATTTCAAATCCCCCCCCAAATTGTATTTTTGGAGAGTTATTCTGCTGCAGTGCTTCCTAGAAGTTTTGATTTATTTTCTTATTTTTTTGTCCTATTTCATAATTATACATAATTGTGTGATTTTGTTATGATATGTGTTATGTTATGTACTTTCTACAAGAGAGAAAACAAATGTGCCAGCCAGTTCTCCCCTTACTGACATCAATGGCTTTCGGCTCAAACTCCCATGCAAGATTTTCCTTCCTCTTATCAGGGGTTCCATATTTTTATGTGGTCCAATTTTTTATTTCTTCTGGGCATCCTTTTTATTTTGGTATTTCTTCTCTCTTTGTTCTCCAAGTAATTCATTTTTAGCTCTAAATTAAGCAATTTGCTTTTAACCAGTTGGCATTTTCATCAGTCAGCATATCCAAATGTTCATCTGTACCTCCCTTAATTTCATGTACTATATCAGCATTTCCTGTAACAGTAATGGCTTTCTGCAATGAGACTTACACCTCAGATTGCCCTGCTAGTTTTTCAGGCAATTATCTACTGCCTGCCCTTCTGGCAGGCACATTGCTATCTTCCCCACTGTATTTTGGTTTTGAGAGTAACATCAATCCGCAGTAAGTGCCTACTACAGACTTGATGCTTCTCTGTGGAAATGTTAAGCTTTTAGTGATGTTTAAAAGAGAAAGAGGTCTTAATGCCAGCTCTCCAAACTGAAAATATCAGGAAAACTCCAATTGTTTATTATCTGGGACTTTAGGGTTTCCTGCTCCTCTAACTCCTTCCTGTTCATTCACACAGGGTCTATAGGGTACCCTGCGGTCCTGGCCCCCATCATCCAGATAAGAGCACTTCTCCAGCCACCATTGCTTGACTTCTTTTGCAGAAAACCCCACGACATGACATGGGATGGCACACATGCAGGCGTCAGCTCAGCATGGCATCAGGATGAATATAGGGTTCCCAGAAAATGGTCATGACCCCTGGATACAGACATAGCTATAAGGATCTCTGCAACAGAGTACCAATACAAAGTCCTTCATCTCGGACTGTCCAACATACAAAAGAATTAAGTGGCTTGGCACTTGTTAGCTCCAGTTTTGCTCCTAAAAATCTAGCTGAAGACCAATGCTCCGCTGAGGTTTGGAACAGGTGCTGCTGGGGAAGGAGATATGTGTAACCTGGGATGTCCCTGCAACTCCTACACGATAGTGCCTGTGGGCTTGGCTTCAGCTCACTGCATGAGAGAAGAGCAAGTAGGGGAGATGAGTTGGGAAGAAGCAGGAAAGAAAAAAAGACAAGCCTGTCTGAAAACAGTAGAGAGGACTGGGGAACCAAGGTCATATAAGTTGTAGGGGCTGAAGGGCACACAACAAATGCAGTGCTGGAGGGTCCAAGACACATGGGTCTGGGTGTTAGGAGGAAACAGACCCTGTGGCACAGTGTGGACACGGTGCTTGAAGGAGCTAGAAGCTGCAGCACAAGGAGTTGGGGGGATCTGGGGCCTGATTCACTTAGCTGGGGATGGGATTTTGAGAGACTTCAAGAACTTGGCCACAATGACAATGTGAAGGGGCTGTGCTTCCAGCCTTCCCATGCTATTTATTAGGATCTTACAAAGCTATTGGAAAGAGACAGGGAGATGTGGGGAAGGAGGGGGAAAGAGAAGGTGGAAGTGGAGACTCCAGGGAGAGGGAAATCTCCTCTTCAGTGGGGACAGAGAAAAAGAGAGAAAGGAAGCCCAGCTGCAGCCTCAGCAGCCACAATGCTGCACCTGTCAGAGAGAAACCCTCTTTCTTACATTTGCATATGCACATTTTTGCATCTGCTAATGAACCACATTTTCCTCCCTCATCTCCATCCAGTGCCAACAGATTATTAACTGCTGAAGTTTGTTCCTACCTATTCCTTCCTGGCTGTCCTGCATGTATTTTCGAATACGTATTTATTTAGGAAGGTTAGTTTCTTGCTACACAGCAGAAATATTTGTGTTAAATCTACTCTATAAAGGCCCTAAAAACATGAAAAATGCTCTGGAAGCAGAAAAGGAATAGTTATGAGGTAGGAAAGGAGGCGCTGCAGGAAAACTCATTTGTTGAAAAATGCAGCTTATGTCTTATCAATTTAATTCCAGATAAGTCTTCATTTTGCTGTGAAGACAGATGCGATAAATATGTTAATGGCAGATTTCGATAGTTCAGTTTGTAGAACTGCAAAGCCAGATGGAAGTGATGATTTTTCTTTCATTTTAATTTTGAAATAAAAAGCAAGAAAGCAAGAAAGTTCCTGATATCATAACACTGTAATGACTTTTTGAAGGATAATGGACCTTAGCACAGAATGAAGATTAACTGTCATGCCCTGATACTTACTATTTTATTAAATTCCAGTTTCCCTGGCTGGAATTCTCTCAGCTTTCTTAATGGATTACTGCCTGTGACTGACTTTTCCAGTTCCACATTTGTAAAGGTATTTAGCAGCAATCCTAACTTGAAGCTTGTGAGTATTTTACTGATTCTACTATTGCTCAGGCTAGATACATGCCGAAGTAGACCACTGAAAATGGCCTTGGAAGGAGCTAACCTCTGTGACTGTTCGTTAGGAGCCAAATATTGCCTTTTTTAATTCCTTCAGCAGTACATTTATTGCCCTTGGGGTATTAGGAGTACCGGGACCAAACCATGGCCTTCCATGCCTTGATTATGGTTCCCCCAGTATTAACATGCACTTAGCAATATTTGGTGTGGGGTCTTTGTTTCAATTTAAAAGAAAGCCATTGAGGGACATACATTAACACCTTCTTAAATCTGTAGGATATTTACTGCTTGAACTGATAGGCAAAAAGAAAGCTAGAAAACTTCCTGCTTGGATCCCCTTGAAGGGGAGAAAATTGTGGGTAGGAGGTAAAAAGCCTAAGGAAATTTTAGGAAACAATTTTCAAGCCTCTTCTCTTCAAGGTCCCACCTGGAACATTACTCTGGAGTTACTAAGTGAAAACTTGGGTTTTTATATTCAGCATGGTGATTCTAACCGTGGACAGAACAAGCACATATGGCTCGTTCTTTTTAAATGAATTTTAATTTCAAGAAGGTGGTGTCCTGAGTGGTTCCTCCCACAGGAACTTTTCTCCAGGAACAACTTGGCAAGAGAAGAGTGAGGTGCTCCATTCTCAAATCAGTAACATTCACTTTTAGGGCTTTATTAGGTCATTCTCATTTTCTAGCTAAGGTCACAAATCGGAAACTGAATGACTTAAACTATTTAATACAACATGGCAGTTAGACTCCCCTGAGGACTTTATTCCAATGATTCCAGAGAGGAAAATGTGGATTTCTTGTGAATGTGTGCTTGTATCCTAAGTTTTACAATTAGACAAAGGGTACAATTGTTGTTTGACCATCACCGTCCTCAGCTGGGGGTGCAAAGCTGGTAGGGTGTATGAGTACAGGTGTTATTGGTTATTAGATAGATATGATATTTATATTGGATATATATCTGATGTCTGAAATATCAGATTAATTTTATCTTTCAATACATGCTATTTTGTTTCATTTATTTAGTTTGCATATGTTTTCTTGGGGGTTTTCTTTCTTTATTCAATTAACAATGAATGCAAAATTGCACACATATGTGGTCTGGATGTTTCTTATCCAAATAAAATGATCAGATGAGAGGGAAAGGGAAAGTCTACACTGCACTGTGGAGGGGAGGGGAGAGATCCCCAGGCTCTGGAAGTGAAAGCTGTGTCAGCAGGAGCCAAGCCAACTTAATTAGCCCTGTGAAGGGACTGGGCAGAGTGCTTGGTTAATGCAGCAATATTATGTTTGAGGATTCATCTGATGTCTCTGGACTTTGCTGAACTGTGCAAACATACGTGTCTCTGCAGCATTGCACCTTGCATGCAAGCGGGGGCAGTTCTTGACTCATCTGAGGTTCCAGTCCATGCTGGCTGCTAATCTTATACAATTCAGTGATTAACATGACCAAAAGTGCACAGTGAAACATACACTGCCTAGTGCCTCTCCTGGCCCTAGTGTTCCCTTACCAAGGTCAGGGAACAGCAGGCAGAGACAGCTGGAGCCTCTCTGCCCTCACAGCCTTGCTGTGAGCTAAGAGGCGATCAAAGCACAAGCCGTAGCTAGAGGTGACCCACCCTTGCAGAGCATCCTCAGGTATTGGCATAAAACCAGCCAGATCTTAGTCCTCTGTGGACTCATGCAGGAGCATCATTTAATCCTGGAGCACCAAGCCAAGCAGAGCTTCCCAACTGGTGGCCAAGGAAGCCATTCACCACCCTCCAGCAAACAGCCAGAGCTCCCTAAGCACCAGGCAGGGAGCTGCCTGCAGGAGGAGCATGGCAATTCATGCAGCACTAAAGCTTATTCCAGGCTGCCACCTTGTCAGGCTTAAGTTCAGCTCATTAGGACGTTCGTCTGTTATTTATGCAAATAAGCCTATGCATAGTCACAAAATATGCAGAGGGCCATTTATCAGTTTGGCACAGTCTCCAACTTTCTGAACCCTCAGACATCCCTGATACACGTAGAAGAATATGTGGTCTTCCCTATCACTGTCGCTGGCAGAGAGGCCAAGGCAGAGCTTATCCGCTACCATCCACATCCTCTCAGAGGATTTGTGGTGCTCAGGATCGAAAAGGTAATGCATTCTGTATGACTTTAAACTTATTATGTGACAGTTCAGGATATTTAATCTTATGAATAAGGGCTCTCTACTTGTTTCACCTTTCTAGGGAAGGAGATTTACGAATCTGCATAGCTCAAAACATTCTGACTGCAGTTTATTATTTATTTATAACAAGCAAGTGACAAAAAAATGTCCTTTGGAACAGCCTGCTTAAATGTGCTTCTTTGTCTGGACATCTGCAGTCTAAGGTCACTCTCACTCATGAATGTGCATAGGAACCTCAGCTCATCCCCCTCCTGCACTTTTTGCTCTCTCCTCACTTTAGGAAAATATTCTGCACAAGTCTAGTCTAGAGTCAGCATCTACCTGTTGCTCTCCACACACAGACATCAGTAACTGCAGGAGGTCTGAGTCCTCCTGAGAAGGGTACGGGTCTACCAGAAACACAACTTTAGGGAATTCTTCCCCAGTTCTGTACCCCAGGCCAGTACTAGGCTGGTGGCTTGCCTGTTAGCTCCAGGGACCAGTTTCTCATGTAAGGTCCCTAACAGGATGGCTTATTTAAGCTGCTACAAGGTTCACCGTACAAACTAACAGAAAAGAGGTTTCCATAATAGAAGTAAAGACAGAAGAAAATGACACAGATTTTTGCTGTATTACCCTTATCTGAGGGACCCGCCTTACCCATTCACTTCTATGGTCTGTGGTAACCATCTCCCAGGACCCATGTGGAGCTGTGGACCTGCATGTGGTCTTGGAACTGTCACTGGGGGGAGGAACACTTCCACCAGGCAAGGAGAGGTACTCACAAAGGCTCCCCTTCACAAAGGCTCCCTTCCAGAGTGGCTACAATTGGACCTTAATTTGACAGCAACACATAAAACAACTTTCCCTAAACCCCTCAAAATATAAGTTACAATTGCAAGTTACATTGCATTTAAAGTGCAGTACAATCACAGTGCAGAGGCCTGAAAGTATTTCCAATGTTTTCCCTTCTTCCCCTTTAGGGAATTTCTATTTGCACATGAGAACAACTGCAATCTAAATTAAATACCTCCTGGACAGTCTCTCTTATTAAAGTCCATCAAAGTGCCTTTCTTTGATTCTTTCAATATATGCAAAAAAATTGGGGTGGGTTGACCCCAGCCAGTAGCTAAGCACCCACACACATGCTCACTCACTCCCCCTGACATCAGGGTGACGATCTCATCAGGAGAGGGAATGGTAAGAGCAAAAGCAAGAAAACTCATGGGTTGAGATAAAGTGACGGAAAGAGGAAAAATCCCCAGCGATGCAAAGGCAATCACTCACCACCTCCCACAAGCAGGCTGACGTCCATCCGATCTCTGAGCTATGGCTACCTTCCCAGAGCAACCACCTCCTCAGTTTTTATTGCTGAGCATGGCATTCTATGGCATGGGACATCCCTTTGGTTAGCTGGGGTCAGCTGTCCCATTTGTGTCCCCTCCCAACCTCTTGCCCACCCCCAACCTGCTTGCTGGGGAGGGGGGTGCAGCCTGGGAGAAAGAAAAGGTCTTGACACTGTGGGTGCACTGCTGTGCAATAGCCAAAAAACTGGTGTGTTATCAATGCTGTTTTAGTCACAAATCCAAAACACAATATCTTACAGGCTGCTGTGAAGAAAATAAACTACATCTCAGCTAGACTCAACACAAAAAAATAATGAACAAATGCATTGCCTTAGGTTAACTGTGAAGCAAATTGTCCTAGAAGGGACACTTCTTTCTTAACATCAAGTGCTATTGTAAAACAGCTGCCCTTTTTATTCCAAATCTATTTGCCACTTGGGTAAGTGCAAAATCACGCAGTCAAAATATCTGTGCAACTTGACTTTCTGTGAATTTAATTCTGCCGTTTCCAGCTGAGCAAAATTATCTTTTCATCATGAAAACATATGCTTCCCCTTAATAAAGATTTAAATACAGCCACTTCAAGTCTCTCCCTTCACTTTTGCATTGGTACAGTAAAGGATTATCCATGCAAAATTATACGTCCAAGCTTTCTGCTGTGAGTCGGCAAGGTTCTGTTGTTTTTCATGGATCAATTAACACACACTGGAGATTTTAGCCATTGTTGTCTATAATGGCTAATTTGCTTATTACAGGGAACTGAGAGCCATCTGTGTACATGCCATAAGGATACACCAGTGAAATGGAGACTGTAAACCAACAGAACTTGACCTATGATTGTAAGAGATTCAAAGACAAGGTGAGATAGCTTACCTCTGGAGCCTGTAGTACATCAGACACACCATGCTTAGGTACTGCGAAAACCAGTTTTGGTGCAAGTGTTGGCTTTTTGGGAGGCCTGGGTGGTGGATGAAGGGTTTGGTTTTCATATCTTCGCACCATATAGTACTGCTCTTCGCTGATCTCTTCCACTGTTGTCTTAGTTGCAGGAGGTACAACTGTCTGGACATCTTTGCTGAGCAAATGGACAGACATGTTTAAGCGACATACAGGAATCTCCCAGCTCTCCACTGGACTATTGGTGCTACTGATCAGCAAATAAGAGTCTGTGATTTCTTCTTCAAACTGCAGACCAGGTACAGCAGCCAAGACATCTTCCTCAACAGAAAGGTCCCTCACGGACACTTTGACATTAAAAGGCAAACGAAATTCTTTGCAAATCTCAGAAAGCTGGTACTGTTTCTTGTCGTGAATCACTTCCACAAAGCCACCTTCCATGTACATAGGGAGGAGCACTCTCTTATACGTATCACTTAGTATTTGTTCACAAGCTAAAACGTCTATGACTCTCTTTCTTCCCTCATACAGAACTTCACTAGTCTGGCATTGCTGAACTAGAAACTGATCTCCAACCGAAACAGAAAAAAGCTCTTTATGAGGGGAATCAAAGGCTTTAGTTGCTACAACATGAAGCTGTTCCTTTTCACTTCTTGCTATCTCTAAGTCATAGGCAGTTGGAAACTCCCGAGGTCTTCTCTTGAACTTTCCTTTGTAGCTCAGAGGGATTAAAAAATGTCTTTTGGGTGAATCACTTCTGATCTCAGAGGCTAGGACTCTTGTTGCCTGGTACTTTTTGTAGATGACAATCTCTTTCCCTGTATGCAATAAGTTATAAGGTTTTTGGCTTCCTGAGGGCCCTTCCATTATCTCAGCAGCCATAGGAAATTCCTTGCTTGTTCTCTCAAATACATCTTCCAAAGACAGTGGCTGAAGGAAAGAGCTAATATCGTAACAGTCTGTTATATCCTTGACCTCGACATCTAGATCTGAGAGGATATGTACTATGTCCTTTCGAACTGAAAAGAAAAATACATACATTAATTTTTGTTTTCAAACTGACATTGGAATAAAATATACATGTCTTGTTGGCCAGATACTAAAAGTGCCTTCCCTGAAGTGTGCACCTCAATATGTTAACATGCACAATTAATAGGGCCAGTCAAAGTCAAACCATTTTAATTTGAGATATATGGTTATCAGATATGCAAGAGACCTCACAAAGAAAGAGAGAAACAAGAGGAGATGAGAATAAAGTGTGCAAGTGAAAAAAGTTTGAGAAAAAGGGAAGAGAAAAATAAATATAGTTCACTTTCTCGCAACACCTCCAAGTTTAATCAGCTGTTTATCTTATCAATCTTTTTTTCTTGAGTACAAAATGTATTTCTATTATTTTATTTCACAGTAACTTATGGTTTTTCCAAAGAAATGGGGGAGGGAACATTTTTGATGAATAAATAACATTTGAATCCATTAACACATGTTGTTCCTGTGTCCAGTCTGGGACAAATAAGGTGTTTTGATATTATAAGAATAATGAAAACATCTATAATTATTAGAAAATAATATCACTTGGAAAGAAAGGCAAAACCTTTGTATAACAAATCCTAAGTTTATTGTTAATGAATGAAGAAATTTCTACTATGATAGTCCTCTGTGGAACTCTTGTATCTTTTTCTGCAGCATCAGGTTTTATTCACTATCAGAACCCAGCCATTGCATTTAACAGTCTGACAGGGAACAACAACTCTTTTATCACAACTAAACTTGCAAAATTTTGGATGCAAAACTTCCAAGCACAAAGCTGACTACGCAATTAAGGCTTGTTTAAGAATTTGGCTCCAGATCAGTGACACCACAGATCACTGACCAGGGCAATAAAATTTAACAAGCAAATAATATTTAATGACTCTCTGCAGCAAGACTTATTCTGCATAAACCTGCAATAAGGATAGTATATCCTGAATTCACACTTCCTTGTGGCAGGACATACCAATATTTTATACTTAAAAGTTGGTGTCAGATGTATTTTATATGACAGAATTTTATGACAACGATACAGCATCTGTTTGTTCCATCTTTGTTTTTGCCACATTGACACTTCCAAATGACAACCATCCTAAGCACCACAAGGGAAAGTCAATGAAGGGGTAGTGACCAGTAAAAATGAAAGTTTTCTATGAGCATTTGGGGGAGTTCCACTTACACAATTTGTTCATTATTAAGAGTGAGAAGTATCGAGAATTCCTGCCCACAGCCTGCGAAAATGTAATCTGCTATCCCTCTTATCAGGAATCTTTTTTATTGAATTGGGGATAGTATTTCTCATACTTTATCTTGTGTCTATTTATAGTTCTTCTAAAAATGGTGAAAATCCATTTTTCATGGTCCACAAGAAAATAGTTATTCATGTACCATGAAGCCTACTTTTCAAGTTTGTATTAAGTAGTTATTTAGGACATACTTAATGCTTCTTAAATGTAGAGCACACTATGAAACATAAATGGCCATGAAATACAATAAAAAAATATAACTCTCAGTGGAATATCTGATTGGAAGACAACTGAATACCAAACATTTCTGAATCTTCTACAAGCTTTTTAGAAACATTAAATTCTTCTTGATTCTGCACATGTATCTAAGCAGATATAGGAATACACCTAAGTGAATCCAGCTTCAGGAGATGGGAAAGACTCCTGAATCTAGCTAGAGTTGTAGAAAATGACGTATTTTATCTTGTGAAGATATAGCTTTCCAAACTCACACACATTGAATCACATAGCAAGCACAGTTGAATGTCTCATGATAAGCATTTAACAATTATAGTATATCGTGCTAACAGTCTTTGCTCACTTATATTTCTTTCTCTTTTATCCATTTACTTACATCGTTCATCAGAGAAAGCTCAACTGAGAGAACAACACATTCCTACTAGGCTTTCATTTCTACGGAGCTCACCGGTTTGCTTCTAGTAAACGCAACAGGCAGTAAAGCCTTCACAAAAGCTAAACTCCTATCTTGCAAATTTTAACAGGACGGGTAGTGCATCAACAAGTAGAATTGCAGCAAGTTTCCATCTACTGTCTGGGCTGTCCTCAAGCAAGGTCAAACATTTTGGCTTAAGCTGTTTTTTTGCTTAGGTAGGTATCTCAGTTCAGAGAGGGTACGCTATGCACACACACATAGGTCATTACTTCAGCTCAGCTATTCAAGTCACCATAACTCAGGAGAATTTCACTGTGTGCTTATACCCTTGCACACCTTCTAGTTTTTTTCCTGTGACTAATTTCACTAACAGGTTTAAAGTAAGGCATACATACAGACATTGATAAGAACAGAACCCAGCAGTTTCAACATTTTCATGAACAGTTAGAACACTGATAATGTGAAATGGACAAAATATTTTTTTTTTTAAATAAAAGCTCATAACACAAATTACAGTCTTTAAAGATATTGGTTTTCTAATAACTTTCTCTTTCCTCAAACGTAGAGGTTTCAGAAATTATCCGTGAGTCTTTTCTGTTTCTATTCTATTGATATTTGTTTCTGCAATAGAGTAAAATAGTACAGTTTTTCTTTCTGCAACATCCTCATTCTGAAAATAAACAGTAGTTGGGTGTGTTATGTGTATATCTATATTCTTTTCCTATCTCCTAGCCATAGAGATAAATGATTGAGTGGCTTCTCCACGGCCAAAGTCTGAGACACAAAGAAAGAGAATCTGAGAACTGAACAGAATTCCTAAGCTCCACTTTTTCACTATGTAAAATATTTTCTTTGCAACAATGATTTAATTAGAGTGATCAATAAAATGGCAGCAGAAAGAAATGCAAGGTAACTATCTGAATTAACAGCTGATAAAGGAATAAAAAATGCAATATTATTTTTATCTTTCTTCAACTTGAAACTAACATCAGTGGCAAATATGTGTCAGGAATTCTTGACCAAACTGAATCCTTCATGCTTCTTTTAAGTAAAATTTTTTGTATTTAAGGGTACTTTGTTGTACTGAGATGAACAGAACATTGACTTTGATTGCTACTTACATTTCATTACTGCTTGCACTTCATAGACAGGCGTGAGAATCAAGCAGCCATCAAAATTCTCAGGAAGTGGGTTAGAGGAGTCCCATGTATGTAAAGTATTGGAAAGTTTGACGATTCGGTTTCTGCACTTAGGGATTTTCCATTCTGCAATCTCTTTTAGGGTGTATATCTGGTCGTCCTCACACTCGTAGAATTTTCCTTCTTGTGAAAGGGGCAAAGTAAAGGAATGAGACTGGTTATTTCTGACCACGCCACAGTTCACAGCCATCGTTCCATTGACCTCTTCCACTGAGTTAAAGGTGATCTGCTCACCATGTTTGATAGTGAGGTTTGCCAATTTTATATCCTCAGGACTGTAGAAACACGGGTGACCATATCTTGTTGGCCCAATAGAGACTTTTTTTGTAATTTCTTCAACGCTGTCATATGGAGTTTTATCTGCCACAGCCTTATAAAGTCCTAAGAACAGAAAACTTGCATTATAAAAAGGGGAATATATAAAAGAAGCCATGCCAAATTTTAGACTGTGAATGCAATAAAAATGGGGAGCACATCAAATAATTTATAGCTAATAATTTGGTTGCTAGAAATGTGACTGTATAAGGTTAATATCAACTACATGATACAAGTCATAGACATCTGGAATTAGCCCTTTCTAATCTGCAGGTAATTTCTGACATCCAACACTTTCATATCCATGGGAAATAATAGAGAAAAAATTATTTTCTTTGCTGCACAAAAAAAAGAAAAAATATCTTAAATTCTTTTCTGTCTTCTCAGGAAACCAATCTTCAAGAAAAAAATGGAGACAAGGCTTGAGGAAGAGCAACAGTAATGTGATCAGTGAAATGCAGAGTAACATTACTGGCTGAACATTGTAGTAGGTATTCTTCTACACACAGTCTGGGGATTCTTAGTATTAGTAGTAAACAGTATGCTTAAAGGCACAATACAAATGAAAAAGTAGCACCACAGATAAGAACGAGCAAAACAAATTGATTTTAGCATATCTGATAGCCCAGACCACCAGTTGGAGTAATTCAAAGTTTGGGTCTTGTAGCACTGTGGCCATCACAAGATAATTAAACTGCTGAAATAATGCAAGGCAGGAGCTGTATCTGAGCTTCCCTATCCCCTAGGGACATTGTTATTTCATGTTAATCATGCCCCTTGGAGCTGTCTCATTAGGAGTCCACATTGCAAGAAAAATCTGTACTTTTCTATATTTGCATGAGTGTTTTTATAGAGGAAAATGAAGTGGATGCTTTAGAGGACTAAACAGTAGGGTTTAGCTGAACTGTGTGATTCAGCTATCTTCTTCCCCAGGCACGGCAGCGTGAATGCTGCTTCATGGAATTATATTGCAGCTTCCTGAGGCAAGTAGCGACTATATTCCAAGAGGATAAAACTGAATGTAGAGGTTATTC
Source organism: Stercorarius parasiticus (assembly GCA_013396915.1). NCBI lineage: Eukaryota > Metazoa > Chordata > Aves > Charadriiformes > Stercorariidae > Stercorarius > Stercorarius parasiticus. The sequence continues at coordinate 865,904 of VWZL01001108.1, read as the reverse complement.
CTAGGCCAAGTTTGCAAGCCAGGAGACCCACACAAATTAACTGGTAGCTACAGCTACAGTGACAAAGCACCCAAGCTCCCAGGGAGATGTAGTACCTTTTCTCCTTTCCTCCAAAGCCAACTAGAAGAGACCTTATGGTCCCCACTGCTCCACGCTTTTGCCTCCTCTGTACTGGACAAAGGGCGCCGCATCTTTGTGGTAAAGAAATACTCCGGCCTTGGCAGTTATGGAGCATGGGATGGGAACGCAAAGATTGCTGCTTGGCACCACTAGAAACTCTTTCATCTCCTGAGTGGTTTCTGCCATGTCTACAAAGGCTTTAAGTGGTCCCATCCACCTGTCCCGAGTTGTCTAGTGTGGGAACTGGATCCAAACTGTCTATGACTCCCTTCTTGTGGGAATCAGAGTGTGAGAAAAGGGCAGGATGCCCCAGCAGATACTTAGGATGCTGTCAGAACACAGTTCCTGTTGGATGTTGGGAAGACACTCACTCCTTTCTCTAGACCTCCTCTGATAGTGGGATTATTTAACAAATTAGATTGGGGGATTGCTTCAGTTAAAAACAACCTCCAAATTGCTTATTTTGTCCCACACCTTTTCCCTTACCAAGTTTCATCCACTGACCACAATCAACCCAACTAAGGGGCCTGCATGGAAACAGGGCTCATTAAGATTGTATTATTTAAAAAGCCATATCTTATATCAAACCATTCCCTCCAGCACAATAGCCTTCTACCATTTTAAATTTTTTTTGCCACAGAATTGCTGTGATTCTTGTTTCACTGTAACAAAACCTTTCACTTCATAGCTTTAGCACCCTTCTTGTTAAAGGAGCTGTTATTAAGATTCTGTCTGTTAAGTAGCTTTTAACTGAGTTTATCATCAGATTGGGCATGTTTGGTTCTAGGTATCCCATGAGACCACTAGGACCTGTGGCAACTAACAGCTCTGAAAGCTTGTCAGCAGCCTAAACACTAATAGCCTATTTGATCTACTGCAGAGATAGTCACTAGTTGTGCCTATGTAACTGCTTTCTGCAATTTTGTGCTTTCACAGCTGTCTGTATGACGGTTAGCTTTTTCTGTGTGAAATTAGTGCCCTTATGCAAATACATCCTTTACATTTATGTCCTCATTGCAGCACTATGGGAAAGCCTTCAGGCCTTTTTCCGGGCTGCAAGGAAACATACATCCATGAATGTAACTGCACAAGTACAAAGTCCAACTTCAACACACTTTTCTTTCTCACTTGTATTTTTAATGTTTCTCACGGCCATTTTTAAAACAACTTTTAACAAACAAGTTAGGTACCCCAGTCCTCATCACTACTGGAGCTGTCAGTGCAGAGCAAGACAAACTGGTTCATCAGCATCTAGAAAATATCGCAGTGACAAGACACCAATGACAAACTGAAATTGTGGAAAAGACAGCATCCCCCAAACAGTGTTCCAGTGTCATGCTTTACAAGCACAAGATGGGCATCGTCTCCTGGCAGTGCTGTGAGAAAGTAAATACGAATATTCTTCATTAAAAACGTATTCAAAGTACATATGATATACCCCAAAGGCAATCACTATGTTCACCCATCTGTGATACATGAGCACGTGCATTGCCCCTAGAAAACCTCCAGAATTGCATTAAAAGGCCTCCATAAACTATGTTCAAAAACTATTTCCAGTTGAAAATATTTGGCAATGTATAGGTATGAGAAATATTCTTTTCTGTGTGTTTGACAGAGAACTAATTTTGCTGGGACTACAGAGCTATTTGGAAGCCAGCTACTTCGGCAACAAACTGATGAGCAGGTTTCACGTGGAACTGTAATTACCAGGTCTTATACAAAACTAGACAACTGATTATCCCCTCGGGCCCAGGCAGACTGACTTTGTCAGGGTTAAGAGCAGAAAAATCTTCACCTTCCGTTCTGCTGTTTTCTTCATCTCAGTAACAGAATACTTGCATAGGCAACTAAAGAGCCATGTGGCCTTGCATACTTAGCTTCTGTATTAATGAGACCCATGAAGTATCAGAGGCACCTAATAACCACCTGTTTATGCTTATGAGTATGTAAAGCTCCATATGTTTCTCTGTGTATAGAAAAGAGGTGAATATACAAAAAGTTGTTGTGGTTCGATGGGTGAAAGCCTCTCCTACCTAAGTGCCATAATCTGCCATAGTATTTTCTCATAAATGCTCTGCTTGCTATGATACATATTATTAAAAAAAAAACCAAAACAAAACACCAACAAACCAAACAGAAAAAACAAACAACATTATCTGAAACCATTCAGAACCTTATTATGAACGAAATTACAAAACCAAATGTTTTCCAAATCTAAGATAGCAAGGAAATCTCCAGAGTGGGAGACATATGGTAAGTTTGAGATGCTAAAGTCTGGACATTTTGAGGTCAAACAAAAGTATTCTTGTACTTTTTCATAAGTCATAAAATGACTGAACAAAATTCACTTAGACTTTCCTAAGAGAGCTTGGTGGACTGTTGGAGGAAATGACAGATGGGAATAGCAAACGCGGCAAAAAGGCCAGCTGCTTTATCGAGAGCTGACATTATCGCTCCTATGGATATACTTCCTACATGTAATCTGGCCTACAACCAAAGTGCACCAATGCCCAATATTTTTGTGGAAAATTACAGATAGAGACAAGAATAACTACACATACATAATAACCACAGGAATGTATAACCATTGTCATACTCCATGAATCCTCTGCACCTAGTGACATTTCACTAGGTGAAGTGCCTGCCTAGTCATATGATAATTACTAAGGCCTGAACCTAATCAACCCAAGAAAAGTTTTAGGCATTGATGTACACGTCCATAGAGAGGGTTTGGGAATCTGAAAAAATTATTTTCACTGGTATGAGAGAGAAAACATAGCCCTAGGATCACCCATTTAGTCTTGTGGGAAAGCATGTTTTGATAGAAGAAAGTTTTTACCACCTTTTTACAGAACAATACATGCAGCTCTCTTTTACTGGTTATAAAGTAATAAAATATACCCCCCTGTAGCTTTATAGACTTCCCATTTTCAGTCTTAATTAGAGTCCTGAAGGAAAGGAGTATCCTTTTTATTTTCTCTTTTTCTTCTTTTCCCCACAGAAAACTGAGAAAACCAGCAGCAAGGCTCACCTAGTAGAGCGGCAAGTAGCCTCCAAGGCAAAAAATAATAGCAGAAAAACCTTCTGTCCCAGATGAGCAGTTTCTGTTCACCAAGGTAATGCAGAAGACTGGGAAGAACTTAGTTCCCAAATTCTCTGGCACTGACTTGATTGCTATTCCTCTTTTCCCTCACCTCCACCACCCACTCTGCTGCCTCCTCTGCCCTGTCTGCTCCAGCATCGTCCTCTGTGCATCCCTGCCCCAAAGGCCACCTCATCTACCTCTCCATCATCTCCTATCGAGATGAGCCTTCTAGTGCCTAACCCCTGTTCTTCTGCACGTGTGCTGTGTGGCCCCAGCCAAGTCTCCTGTCTTGTGGCTCGCAGAAGCTGAGAGCTCACGTGTTCAGCTATGTGTTTGTCCACCACATAGGAACGAGCAGCAGCAGCTGTCAGGGACCTCCTGAGAACAGGGACAGCCCAGCAATATTTTTTGCAGAAGAAGGAATATAACAGAACAAAATTAAGTCATTTGTGCTGGCACACAGTTCAGGTGTTGTGCAAATTATCCATCTCTGCTAACTTGTTAGTAGTGAAAATTGTAGTTCAAAATGCTGTTAGAAGTAGCCATTGAAGTGTCTAGAGTAACAGTATGAGCATAGAAAGAATAGCCTGGCCCTCTGAGGCATGAAAAAGAACAAATTAGAATGAGAATAAAATGAAATAACAGAGATAGTGAACTTGTGGTTGCAGCAGTTTCTCTAATGCAAAGGGCAGATTAGGCCTTTATGAAGGATCTGATTTGCCAGAGCAGAAAAAGAGAATTCTGTAGACTGCAAATATGTTCAGAAAGACGAAAAGTAAGGCTCGTTTAAAGCCAATGAGCCCAGTTCTTCACTCACAGAGAGGCTATCCCCAGAGTAACCCAAATAGAAGCGTTACTTATTTATGCCAGCATGCACACGGTGAAAGGATGCATGAGCCCATCACATGCAAATGATAAGTCATGGCAGAGGAAATGGAAAATAACATCAAAGCAAAAGATTTCTTTGCATCAACACTGGCAAGAGAGCACTGTATGTACAATGTAAATACAGTACCAGACTCCTAGAGACCTGCAGATATTTTTATTGAAGTAAGTCAATGGCAGTGTGAAAAGGTCATCTGCAATTTGGTTCTGTGCTTTGTTCTGGAGACAGGGGCAAGCCAGCAACACTCTCATACAATGTTTTGTTGAGAATAATAAACTAATAAAGTGAAAAGGAAAAAGGTCAAGAAAAAGCAGTGGCTGGGACATCCTGACTTTGTAAAGCAGAATCATCCTCCAGCTAAGAACTAAATTAGACAAATGACAGATTTACATCTTACCAAAAAGCTCTTGAATGCATAAGAGTACATAAACAGAGAGAAACAGGAGAGCTGTGCTCCCTGTTGGGCTAATAAGAAGTGTCATTATACCCCTCTTCAGAGCTGCTGTTCAGTCACACCCGTCATGCAGAGGATAATAATGATAAATTTCAGCAAAATGAACTCTGAATTTATTTTCCTAGTGAAATAATCCAGTTTTCTAGAATGCTGGTTCAGAGGGTTCATAAGTATGCATGCAAATTGTAGTGATTAGATCAAATTTGAAAATGTACTCAATAGGGCAACAACATCTAAATGCCAAGTTGTAAAATTGATCACTTGAATGCAAACAAATCCAGAGTCACCAAGATCAAGCATTTGAAATCACAAGTCATTCTGTTTTAAAAATCAGGAAATCCAATGTTAATAAATGTAGGATTACTGTTATCACTCAGTTGTGTTGGATTTTTTAGGATTTAAATATTCAAACCCATCTGCCAATCAAGATTTGTAATATGACTTCCTATATGTATATATGTTTTAGAGACAGAAGAAATTTTAATAATAGCAAAGAAGGTTGGATTTCAAGAAAAATACCAAGTACCTTGAGAGTTCACAGTACAGCAGTACTTCAATATCTCTAGATAGCCACAGATAATTAAAATATCTTTGAGCACTACATTTGGGCCCTACTTGAAAATGGCGTTCCAAAAAATTCCTTTAATAATTGGCCATACGAATTGTTCTGATTCACCGAGTGAGAAAAATGTGAAAGTAAATTCGGGATCTACTGGGGAAAAGAAAAAGATATATAGGACTATTTCAGAGAGAAATCTGTATTTTGGAGATGGAAAATGAAGGCATGGCAGAAGATATTTTCCTGCGGAATTCAGATGAAATATTGCATTCCCTTGCACTCTTACATTTTACTTGCTTGAAGAAGTGTGTCTTGTCTCCCTCTGCAGAAAAAGCACACACCAATTTGGGCACTGGCATAACCTAAGCCATATATATGCATGTGCACACATTCTCACGTGCACAGCAATACATTTGAAGAACATCAATGAGGTTACTAAGTCAAGCTCTCAAACACTAGGAAACACCCGTATTATGTTTCCCCGTGCAGCCTCAATTTAACCTCCCATGTGCTTGCAGTAAAATACAGTGTTAATTAAATGCTTACATTCTTTTTTTTTTTCTATACAAAGCTGTAGTCTGAGTCAGTGCATTAGCTAGACTGCTGACCAAGAGAGTCCTCAAGTGATGTCAGTCTCTCAAGGGCTGCTGTGTCCTTGTGTGTGCTCTGTCCCAGTGCTTCCTACCTGCAGGTGTCCCTTTAACTTTTCTCCCAGAAAGTTACACAGGCTCGCTCCCACATCTCACTGGCTTCCTCATGCTGTTTTCCAGCCCACTCATCTCCTCTTCTCAAGGGGCTCCCATTACCTCTGCTGCCTGCAAGAGTCCCAGGGTAGGAAATGCCCTACATATATATGTGTGTGGGTGCAGTCCTTCTCTGATGCTGGTAACCACCTCCACCGCTGTCTCCAGTGCCTGATCTTTCCGTATCAAGTCTTCATCCTTCTGCCCTACTCCGAGGTCCAATCTTTTTCTATCAGTTTCCTAATCTAGTTTGCCTCCTCCACTTCCCACACATGGATACTCACAGTCCGGCACTTCTCCCTCTGCACCCCAATCACTTTGCTATATAACACAGCTGGACCCTAACAGTAGAGGGACTGAGATGAAAGCAGAATTAAAAAATGAATAAATATGACATGTAATGAACTAGGTACCACGGGTACAGTACTTGGCCAGCTCTCCCTAACAAGGCCACAAGAACAGAGAAAGATATGTTTCAAATTTGAAGTCCATCCTCCAAAATATGGATATTTTGGGACTTCTCCATAAAACAGCTGAAGTGGTTTTTAAGCAGAAAAACACATTACAATAAAACCAAAACATAATAAAATATTCAAAATATTTTATACACAAAATAATAAAATAAAAATATAGTAATAGTAAATAAATTATAGTCTGAGCACACGGCAAGGAAGATTTCAGCTCAGACAAAGTTTGGCAAAGTCATAAGTAACTGAAAAGATTTCTGTAATAATTCTTACACTGAGTGACCTCAAGTATAGAAAGCATTACTACCAAACATTATAACACTAATAATTTCTGTCCAGGCTTGAAAAAGAACTGTAACAGTTGAAATTTAAAAATGAGTTGATTGTGTCTTGTGCCATCTGATAAAATTGTATCCTTGACAGCTGAGTTGTAACCTCAAGCAAATATCAATCAAGACAGCAAATCAATAAAATGAACAACGGTGATTACTCAGGGTTATAACTCCTCGGAAACAAGTATTCATGAAATACTATACTATACCAGGAAAATTTAGTGGTAATTCCACTTTGGCTGAAAACCGGCTGACTTCATTATTCTCACAGATACTTGCTATGAGCTTATTAATTTTGAAGCCAATAACTTTAATGACTTCTCCTGTTGACAGGCAGCATTCATTTCCAAACATTTCGTAGATGGAGCCTGAAAAGAAATAAAAAAGGAAAGAAAAGTGTTATTCAGCTTTTTCTCACTTTGTCAAGTGTCTTTACCTCTTTGAATGAAAGCAAAAATACTTAAAATAAGTTGTATGAAATAATACTTATCCCATGATAACTAACCTAATTTTCATTTTCTTCCTAAGTGTCAGGAGAAAATCCATCTTGTGACTTCGATGATCTCTAGATCGTCTCTACATGTATACTGTTCTTAGATGGATGTAAGGAGAACAAGGTCTGAAGAACCTGCATTTCCAAGTTATTAGATCAAAACGGAATGATGTAGAACATAGGATCGCCTGGGTATGAGGAGCTCGGACAGAAAAGGTGCCTCTGCACAGCACAAGGCATAGCATATCCCATAGGATCAACAGACTATAATAGAAGACAAAAATCATGGACCCTAGAAGGTACCCAGGGAGAGGTCAGGAGGCATCAAAGTGCAACCAGCATTTAAGCTTTCTGTAGTAACAGAAAACCTGAAGAAAGTACAAGAAATTGGAAAACTGGCAAATTAACAGTGTTAATCCCTGTCCCATGCTGAAACAAGCTTACTGATTCTGACCTGGTAGCAAAAAAAAAATGTCCTTTTTTGTGTGTGATGTTCAGAAGTTTGAGAGCAGGAACAAGGCAATCCAATCAAGCATTTCAGAGCTTCCTCAGGAAAATCTGGAGCTTGCCCTGCCAAAAACAACCCTCCCTTCTCCATTTTAGCTGTGATCAATCTCTGCTGTTTCGGAAGTGGGGGCAGGAGGAGAAGAGTAAAGCAAAACCAAAACAAAAGCCAAGTTACATAGAAGTAGTAGAATTCTTCCTGGCCACTGCAGGAGTTTAGCAGAAGCTTTGAGGCATAGGATCAATTCATTATATACAAAGCCAGTGCAGCAAACACACGGTGTTCCATTTGTAAATAGAATTGCATTGAACACCGAACATCAGAAATGTTGACTTTAATGCTAGCTTCCATTCTTCTGATGTTGCGCAGTTCATTCCAAGAATTTACCAAGCTCTGTCCTGACATGACGTGGAAGTACCTTTTCTGGAATCCCATCTCAGAATTTCATTTCCCTTGTGGTGAGAAACCTTATACTCATTTCCACTCCTCTTGCATTGGTGAGTGTATTCATTTGTTCTTCCACTAACGTTGCTCTGTTATTAAAATACTTTTTTTCCTCATTTCCGTTTCTCCCTTACCCAAAGGGTTTGCAAGGTTAATTTTGCCCTTCTCTCTGGTCACATTTTTGACAAAAATCTCGAAGGAACAAATTCCCCTCTCCTCTGAGAAAACAGATTTTCCTTCCCACAATCCCTCTAATAGCCCTTTCTTGCATCTTGTTCAGTTTAAAGTCTTGTCTTTTTTTTCCCTTTTAACCTAGGTAGCCAGAATAGTCTCAGAACGGTCTTTTTAAAACCTGACCTCTGGCTATAATGTAGCAATCAATAATTGAGATGGCCTGTACTGAAATATTGCCTTTGCCTGCAGAACTCACTTCCCACAGAAAGTAACATTTTTTACTCCACAGCTCTCCTTGTAGTTGGTGAGGAGGAAAAAAAAAAAAAAAGCTGGGGTTTTTTTGGGGTTTTTTTTTTGTTGTTTTTTTTTTGCTAGGTGTCATATCAGAAATGCAATTATTAGCCAAGTGATTTTCCTAACGCTCACTCAAGATCAATTCCAGCCTGGGCTAATAAGCACCTCTTACTGAGTCTGGGCTATATTTATCAACTCCGCTGCAGTACCTGCAGATGACAAGCACTTGGTTACCACCTCGACCTCACTGGAAGTCACTGGAAGACCAAGCTGAGCAAAAGTTTCTCTGGTTTTAGCCTAAACCCAAAGCCTCAGCAGAGCACCACAGAGCAATGGGTTTGTGTCAGGACAGGAGGATGAATGAGAGTAACACCGAGTAAGAGTAACACCGAGTAACTGGTTAAGTTTACTCTGTTGTGAAGGCACGTCCAGGCAAACCTGTCTGATGCTTGTGCAATGCTCTCACAAGTGAGAAGGACACCAGGAAATCCCCAGCGGCTCCCCTGAAGAAGTCAGGTACCGATGTGCATTTTTTATACTATGTACAAGAATCTAGGTTTTAAAAAAAAATTTAAAATCATGTGGCAGATGCTTTTGGCAGGCTGGATGTGACCACTTTGCCTCGTTTCCCTTACTGAGAATCCTACATAGGCTCAAGGGGACTGTCGTACTTAGGCTCTAAACTTCCCCAGCAGGCTACTGCCTTTCTGTTGCCCACCAGGATGATGACTAGCACCAAGATATTCTGGATTACTGTGCCACACAAATATCAAACACAGTCAGGTGAAGAAACATGCCGTTTATGCATCCTTTCAACCAATCTGCTACTAAGCAGAAGACCGGGAGAGATGCTGTCCTTTAACTAAAAGAGAACAATCTGGTTTTCTTATTGTAAAGATAGCACATAGTTGTTTGCTCTCCTTTTAGTCCCTGAGCCATTCAACATTGACTAACTCAGATGTCTCCACTGGATATTGCTAGAAGCCCCATCAGTAGGCTGGCTGCTGCTCTAATAAACACATGAGGAATTATCATAACTCTCATTGCTTTAGCTGAGCTCCGTGGGATATTTTATGACAGTCAGAGAAGCGTATGTGCAATACTTATTTCATATTAGAATGGGAGGGAGAGAAAGATTGAGCAGCTGTGAAGAGGGTAATATTCCTTTTGTGCTGAACCACCTCACTCCTCACATCAGACACAGTAGAGATCACAAGCAACCATGATATTATTAGATACAGGCAATCCCAGAGGACCCAGCGTGATGAGCTCTGCATTACAGAATCATGGAAAGATGAGCAAAGAATTCCAATATTCTCATGCTCAAACAAATATTTGTGAAAACCTACTCAAAATGGGAGCTCATGGCTTCTAGAGGCTTTTTTTTCTTCAGTGCAGATTTACATCCAGCTTCCCCAGATTACCTCTCCTCAAAATAGACCCCTAGAAACCATTTAACATATGAAAGTAACTACACTGACTAATTATGGGCTTTGGGCACATTTGTTTTCACCTCTGCTAGACAGCCTTTGCAAGCATGCCCCTCGATGCAGCCAGCACCCACTGTGCACCCACATGCACGCTCCATAGGAGCGCAGGCACTGAGCCACACAGGTTCGGTGGCCTCCCTGGCTGTGGCTGACATCCAAATAACGTCCAAATAACCAGGCAATGGCCCTGAGGGGAAGAATGGAGCAGCTGGGAGGCTGAACATCTCCAAAAAATGCTTGTGATCAGTTTGGCATTTCCTTATCACTTATGTTTTATGGATTATCTGTCCAATCCATATTATAGGTGCCTCTTCAGACCTTATCACTCTCTACAACTATCTGAAAGGAGGTTGTTGGGAGGTGAGGGTTGGTCCCTTCTCCCAGGTAATAGGCTATAGGACAAGAGGAAACGGCCTCAAGTTGCGCCAGGGGAGGTTTAGACTAGATATTAGGAAAAATTTTTACACTGGAAGGGTTATCAAGCATTGGAACAGGCTGCCCAGGGAAGTGGTTGAGTCACCATCCCTGGAAGTATTTAAAAGGTGTGGTGCTGAGGGACATGGTTTAGTGGTGGAGTTGGCACGGTTAATGGTTAATGGTTGGACTTGATGATGTTAAAGGTCTTTTCCAACCCAAACGATTCTAAGATCTAACTACTACTTCAGTCTACGTCCACAGCAGAGTGGTGGCACCAAGAAATAAAGACAGGAGTCAGAAGAGGCCCCTATTTCTGATCACAGCGGGTTCTGAAGGACTTACTACTTTTATCAGGTTTGCTTTTCCTCAGGCACAACAGTTTAACTAGAAATTGTACTACAGAGAGTTAGAGAAGTCCTGCCCTCCATCCATCACAAAATAAAAAGTACGAACAGTTCTTGCAAAAAAGTGAAAGGACTGATCAGTTAGTGACGGGTCCAAGGCCAAGATCCAATCTGGCAATATCCATGAGAAGAGACTAGCTCTGCCAAACACTCAAAAACAGGTGATTGCATGACACAAAAATTAGCCTTTGACAAAGCAATCAAAATTTGCAAAACATAAGAAACGCAGATAACAACCTACACAGGGTAAACAGTGGCCTTGCACTGTAGAGATGACAGAGACTCTAAAACACTACAAGAAAAGGGTAAAATACACAAGAAAAGAAAATCTGCACTCATAAAAGAGAGAAAGTACCTGAGGCAGACAAGCATATGGAGTTCAAGCTGGAGTCTACAAAAAGCGTTACATGGAGCTGCAGGCTCTGAAACATCAAGGGCCAAGATAATGCATTCAGAAAAAAAAAGATGGATTGTAAATGCCAGACTGCAAGCCACAAAAGAGTGTGCACAGAATAGACACACAGGGCTGTCACAGCACCTTAACTCTCAGGGTCTTTCATCAAAACAAAACATAACATTGTTGTGGAAAACAAACGGATCATTCATCTAAAAGCACCAGTTTTAGGAAAAAGTGAGATGAAAATTAAAACTTCTTTTAAAAAGTCACGGTTTTAATTAAAATTTTTAAAAAAAGAAAGAAAATCAAGGGAGCTGGTTGTCTTACCATCAAAGAAATAAATATTACATGGATACATAATCCAGTGGCAAAGATAATACTTTCTAATAATACCAAGGAAAGTGAACCCCTTCTTAACTCAAAAAATGAGGAAGAAAGAAGACTTATTTTTTGTCTTCATCAAGAAGGGAAAGGGTATTAAGCAGCTAGGAATGATATTTTAAGTCTTTTAGAACAGAGGAATGTTTTTAGCAGAATAGAGGTGGAGAGTGCCCAAGAATCCCGGGACTTGTGGCCATAGGACGGGAGCTTTCATCCCAGAAGAGAAGTTGGATAAATTGCTTGCATAACCATTGAGTAACAGAGGTGTGCCACCACATTTTGCATCCAATTAAGGAAGTCAGAGACCAACGTTCAACAGCTTATCAGTAGTAAAATTTATATGAGGGGATAGACAGATAGATAGATGTGTATATATGTACGTAGATAGATACCTACCTAGATGACCATTTTCATGGGCAACCTGTAGGACTTTAATTACCTCCTCCTTTATCAGATTCATGTGAAATGGACCAAGAGGTTGAAAGATTACAAGGGTGAGAGGTTGAGAGGAGGACGGCTAACAGACTGAGACCATGATTGAGAAGCCTTATTTTTAATGATACCAGGATATAAAAAAAAAATCATTAAAAAATGAAACTCTGCCAGCCATACAAGAACAGATTCATTTTTGGGGGTGCAATTGCACATACAGTATTGATTGTAATTATATATTTGTCTGCAACTAGATTGCTTTAGCCCTGATTTTAGCCCTTGCTTGGCTGTTTGCCTGGAATAGTACAATGAAGATTACATTCAGACAAGAAAAATGTTACCTGTGTGATTTGTCATTTAGGCATTTGCAGCAAATATTTGTGCTGATAAAAGAGAGGGAGAGTAACTGCATGGTTTTCAAAAGGGATAATAAAAATTCTTTTTCCTTTAAAAGCCACAATAATTAGTCTTAAAACATTGTGAAAATACCTGCTGTGTGACAAAGTGACCCTGAAAGATTTTACTTCAGCTGTGTGATGTGGACCCCCACACACAATGTATTGAAAAGTAAAATGAAAATTAAAATGGACCTTTTAGTACGTTTATTTGTTGTTGCACAACAGTAACTGTGTTTTTCCCACTCAAGCCACAGAGAAAGTGTAAGACATTGAAAATGTAAATCAAGTAACCTTAAGGACTGAAGCTTTTTGATTTGGGGAAGATGTATGCAATTTAGTGAAAAAAAACATTTTAGCAGAACCCAGAATAAAGCAGCTTATTTACAGTGATCAAACAATGCCCCTGAAGGATGTAATTAAAGAGCTTGTTGTCTTTGAAACCACCATTTCTGGATTGTTACTTTGTTCAATAAAAAACACATTTATATCCTTTCATAAGCTCATCTCTAGTTTGACAATCCATATTAGCAACTGCTGTGATCACATCAAAGCAACGATAACAATTGGTTCAGTATCTTTCTCCTCCATCTTTCCTAAAATGCTAAGCAGCCACACCACCGTCATCCCTAACATGAGCCCTTTATTTGATTTATTTCTCATTATAGGTATAAGAAGAGTCTTTTGATATTAAAAACAACAATATAAAATACAAATACAGTGAATGCATGAGATGGAGAATGTCATTGTTCATGTCAGGGCGTATGACAGTACCACTGAGAGAAATATTTTATAACACAAGGTAAAACAGCAAACATCTCATTAATATTTCCCTTTTTCTTCCCAGCAGCTTAGAGCCCCATTCAGTGACTGGTCTCAGAGGGAATGCTTCACTGACGCTGATAGGAAGTTTGACTCAAAATCAGGGCCATGACTAAACAGCAATAATACATCACTCCTATGTAACTCCCTTTTGCTGAACACTCCTGGGCACTTTAGCAAGGAGAGCTGGGGAGAGAATGCAAACGAGACAAAAGCTTCACTAAGGTAGCACAGAGGACCATTCAGCAGGGCTAGAGCTCAAGCCCAGGCTGGCTGACTCCCAGTCTAACCATCTGTCTGCTGCAGGGTGCTGCTAAGCACTTCCAAATATCCTCCATTCTCTTTTTTTTTTTTTTTTTTTAACAAAGACCAAGCTTTTCTCCTAACAAAATGAAATCACTTTGCAGGCCAAACACTAGGCATTGACTCCCTAGCCCCACGAGTTTGAATCCTTGAAGGAAAAAATTCTCCCTTTCATCTCTCAGTAGCACCCACTGAATTCATTGCAGCTGGCAAGCTGCGTGGTCTTTGAAAGAAGACCCAAAGAACTGGGAACCTGGCTGCTTTGCAGGGAGATGAAAGATCTCCCGACATGTCCTGAAAGAGTAGAACTTTGTCCCAACATCCTTTTCCCAGTGCTCCTTTCTCCACTATTATGTTGTCATCGGTTGCCCCTATGGGTGCTGTCTTCCCGGATCAGAGGTGACTGTTTCAGGGGCTGGTGAAACGGTTCTGATTTCACATAAAGGCACAACCCCCCGGTGCAGCCAGAATGACAATAGCCTGCTTTGCCCTACAACACGGCTCAGCTGAAATCACAGTTTTATTAAGGCTGCTGCAGGCTCCCAAAGTAATACGAAGGGCATAATGTATCTATAATTAGTGTCAATAAAAAAGATATCATTCTTTATGGGCAGTATTTGGGGGTTATCCAATTGTTCAGAGTTTATGCTCTTTGGCAAGAGGAGAGATCTATTTTAAAGTTGTGGGGAGGAGAGTTTTGCTTAATAACTTTAACCATATTATACTCTGATTAGGCAGTAGGGAAAAAACAACACATTTCTGATGGTGAGAAGTTATGTGTCTTTATTTTTTTCAGTCAAACACCTCCTGAGCACTAAAGACGCTAATCAGCATGTTGGATTTTTCCCACTAAACTCAAACTGACATCTTGTGAGGAAGATACAAAGAGGCTGAAACTCATATGCACAATGGCAGGTAAAGAAGGAAGCATGCCCCACCTTCTGTCTCCAACCTCAGGCTGTGAGAGTGGCTGCAAATAGTATAAAGCACCTGTATGGTTTTTATCCACCCCTTCCTTCCTACCCCTTGAAGGTTAACCCACAGAGAGGGGGTGCGCCCAGCTCCCCCATGCCCACATGGTGCTTCAGAGGCCCAGGGGGTAGCAGGGGTCACGAAGGTAGTGTGAATTTGTGTAGAAGATCCTCTATCAAGTGACAGAGCAACTTACTGGGCTTCGTAAAAGCTCTTCTCTCTTTAACGTGTCCTAAGCAACAAAAATCTGCAGGTTTGGTCAGTCTGGGACACAAATCCTCCAAGGAGTTCAGCTGCTGAATTGCCACGGAGGTAAACTTTCCGTCAAAAGGCTCTGTGCAAAGAGGACATCTTATCTTGATCTTACCTAATTAGGCTGCAAGAGGGTCTGATTTTTGCCAGCACAAAACCGTCAAATAACAAAAGCTGTAAGATTTATCTTTTGCCATATAAAGTCAAACTTTAAATGTCAAGTGCTTTAAGCCATTTCAATCATAATGGAAATTTTCAAAAAATTACTTTTGCAGTTTCTGATTTATTCCTTTCCTGATAGGTTTATGGCCTTTTTTTTTTTTTTTTAAAATACTTTGTTCTTATTCTCATCTATCCGGAGGGCTTGCACTCTGCACGTGGCAGCAGAGCTTTGTGCATGCAGCACCCGCTATAATGGAAAGAGCAAGTGAAACCACAGCTCCAAATGCAACATCTTTGACCTTTTGTTTGGGTTTACCCACACAAGTCGGAATTACTGTGGCAGTGAAGCGAATGCCAAAAGCTGCTTTTGAACAGCATTAGTCACTGTTTTAGTTGTTTGTGATTTATTTTGTTTTATTCCTTTTCCTTGCAGCGTTAATTACTTTGGCTTAAGGTATGTTTATTGAAGTGTGTGTTTAACAGAAAATCTGTGCTTTGTTGGACTAGGTTTAAGAAGGTTGCTTAAATTAAGTTGCAGGATCCCACAACAGTGTTGAGCACCTCCCAGGTGAAGTCCAGAACTGGAAACATGTTTAACCATCTTCCCTTACTGAAATCACAGCATACTGCCCCTTGTGCCATTACTGTGTGTCCAGCAGAGCTAAGCAGAAACAGTGAACCTGGATTAATGCTGTGTTCCCTCATGCATAGATCACCAGGGACTGGAAGAAAAAAATACCCCGCAAAAGCCCTGTAACTCAGAAACGATGCACAGTCACGTGCTTGTGTACCTTGGGGAGTTTATCCCAGGATCTTCCCTCCTCTGTCATTTGTTATAGTTGTCCCCTTATCTTCTCAGAGCCCAGGTTTGTGAAAATTGCCTCGGTCTTTTCATAGGATGGCAGGTTCCTGTGTAGGGAAACTGGGCTCCTCCTGCTGTGGAACTCCTTCTCGCATCCCTGGAGGCCCAAGTGCCACATCAGTTGGGGAGCCCTCTCCCCTTCTCCACTGCAGGAAACCAGCACATCGAGGGCAGCTTCAGCAAGCCAAGGCAGGGGGTTGAACCCTTCATCAAGACCAGGCAGGCAATTTGGGTATTCTGCCCACCTCCTATGCCAGCCACAGAGAGGCCCAGAGCTGAATGTCACAGTAAGACAATCCCCACAAGGAGATCCTCGAAACAGCTTCGCCCTCAGCGCCAGCTACCCAGGGTCAGATTTTTCTCACTGTATCTGGATGAGTCATCCCATTGAGAGCAGCGGCGTGCATAAAATGAGCAATATCTGACCCATAAAAGTCAGGTTTTGTTCTCATATTGCATTCACTGAAGGGCACTTCCCTTCTTGTTCAGAATAAAACATGGTTTTGAGGGAGTCTGAACAAGTGCAGGAGAGTTTCAGTGGTACATATTAATAGAGAAAATTTACTAACATGCTCTGACTACTGACCACAAAAGAGAACTCAAACTACCAGTTACTCTGGCTGTACCTAGGACTCTTGCTCCTATCTGCTCAATCAAGAGTTAGCAAAACAATTATGTTCAAGGGGAAAAAAAACCCTTCCATTTTTACAGACAGATTTGGCTTCTCTCTCTGTAAAAAAATGGTAGAAATTAAGAAGTGCAAACACGGTACCACAAATTTCTACCATTTCACGTGCAATTCTCCCTTTGGCATGCACTTAAATGAGACTCCACCCACTAAATGCACAGGTCATTTTTATTGATCCTCCGCCTCAAAGAAATACAACCCTAATTACGTTCATCTAAGCTGTTCAAAGCTGTCCATGTTTTAGCTTCTGTTTAAATTGTCTTCTGGCTTTTTATAAGAAAAAGTGCCTTTATTAATCCTGACGAGGCAGCTTGCTTGTTTTATTCATATGTATTACAGACCACATATCCTAGCTTTCATGGACTCATTGGCTTTTCACATTGATAAAGGAGCAGGATTTGTTCCCTCTAGGCTGCCTTAAAAACAGTAAAAAAATCACTCCATTCCACATGAGCATTTTCTAACTATTAATGTTGACAGCAATTTCCTGTCTAAATTAGGACTGGGGCAGCTGAGACTTGATATGCTAGGATTCTTCTTCTATTCAGTTTGCCTAGCTGCAATTACGGGGTTAACAGGACTTCTTGTAAGTGGTTCCAGCACTCTGCTGCTGGCCCGATGAACCCATTGCTCCCTTGAAAGGGTCACAGAAGCACATGCTGGAAAGATGCTGTTTCTCAACAACAGAAGCAGAAAAGATGAAATTGAAACTGCAGAGACAGCGAGCAGGCGTGGATACGCAGCCAGCGAAGGAGAGCCAAGAGGAACCGTGAGCCTAAGCGTGTTCACGTTCTTTATGGTTCACCAAAGAGAGTTTTGCAATGGAGCTATTCACGTTCACCAAGAAAGGAGCGTATCACAAAGGGGGTTTTTTGGCATCATCCCTCACGCAGCTGTCAGAGAGCACCAAGCAGCTGCCAAGAGAGGGCATCCCCCCTGGTAATACTGAGCACCTTTAACCCCCTTAAATCTGGAAGAGCATTAACCAGGGATGTATATGTGACCCTACTGTTGTCTCTTCCCTCCATTTTCTCCCTTTTCAGAAAGACGTGGCAATTTCCAGAGCCCCGGGAGAGCGAGCAGAGAATAGAGCACCACATTTACAGCCTGCTGCTTCACTGCACTCCCAGCCCTCAGAGATGGAGGCCGCTGGCTCACAGATCCCTTCTCCTCAGAGAAAGAGCACACAGCATAAACATTGCAGATGAGTTTCACGGGTCCATCATAAAGTGGAGATGTCCTGGCACTGCGATTTACACAAGTGTTGCTTTTGAAGAGCAGAACTGCAGAGAGCAGCTACCAACTCTCCCTGTGCTGTGGCAAGTCCCAGTCCTTGGGGTCCTAATCCCACTGCTGATGGGAAAGCATTTAACTTTAGGGGAATACAGAAAAGGCAATGTGGGATTTCTATTTAGGCAAAGCAAAAATGGGAAAGCTGTGGGTAGGGAACTTGGGAAAACTGCCGGAAAACTGCCAAAAGACTGGCAAAAAAACCCAACAGAATAGGTGCCTTGAGCAGTTCTCCATTTTTCACAATTAAAGTTTGACACTTTTTACTGTCCTGCCACTGGTTAAATTAAGCCTGCAGAATATTAAATTCAATTACCCATAAAATAATTACATTGGTATTAAAACAGACATAATTTTTGCAACATAAAGATGAAAGCCCGTACTTGCATGCTATCTGTAAAAATCAGCGGCCATGCAGTACTTAGCTCACTAAGCATCAATATTTACTGAAATGTTCAAAGAAAGATATTCAATCAATCGAATCGGTTTCCAAAGGAGTTTCTGTAGTTTAATTTTTTAATAACATATTTTAATGAGCTATTAAATTTCCATGTACTTCAGTCTGCACTGTAGTTCCTTTCTAATCAGTGCTGATTACCAAGATATTTGTATCTGGCAAACTTGCTCTTATTTTATAATCAGCCTTCTTATTCCCTTCAGAGATTCAACAGTCTACTTTCTGCAGCTGTGATATTACGACTGCAGAGTCCAAAACAACTGCCCCGAGAGGCATCCCTGGGGTTTGCAAAACCACCCGCTCATCCATGTTTCTGTTTTCAGACGAGGGATAACAATAATTTTTCTACTTCTGCGTGGTCCTTTGAGGGTGGTGAATGAAAAGCACTTTAGAAGAACTCAGAGCTATTACTAAAACCCCATGCTCCTGACTCTGTGTAGTGCCGTAGAGTCGTAGTTGGTGACTGCATGCTGGGGCTCTGACTACGCAGCCCCACGCTGCTGGAGGAAAGGGGACTGGGAACATGGCAGTATGAACAAGCTCCCCAAACCTTGGCTAACCTGCCTGAGGCAAACTGAGTAAGGCTTCGACCAACTCCGAAGTCCAGGCATAGCATGAAAAACACTGATATCATCTCAGGGAAACCCTTCCCTCTGCTTCAAGCCAGGAACAGAGAGGTGAACAAGAGCCAAGCTTTCACAGAAAGGTGTCCAGATCGCAGCATTCACTACCAACAGCAAAAGTTCAATTGCCTGCAGCTTCCCTAGCTGAAAGTATTATGAATAGAGACAGGATCTAAGTAGGCCTGTCCGTTTGCAGTTTGGGGAGTTACAGTTAAATAAATCACAATTCCATTAATAGCAGCAGGACCATATTTTTTTAATAGGCCAGAAGAAAGAACAATGATGGAATAGTTGCACACAGCATACGTTTTCAGCTTACTCTCCACCAGGCACTGCAGCAGGCAGGCTTGGGTCTGAAAACAGGAGACCTAGATTGTATTTGGTGTTACATGGGTATGAAGGCAGAATTGGAACTTTTAGAGCTTTTGCCTTGCCCAAGGGCAAGCAAATTCCCACTCTTTCACTGGAGCTTGACTTTGCAGCTTCTAATAAAAATACCTCAGCACATGGAAATCTGTATATCCATCCTTACAAAGACCTACAACATTATGCTTTCCTTATGCTTCCAGAGATACTGAAATTCTGTTAAGAACAGTAAGGCTAACTTTCAAGTGCAGTGTGTGCAAAATGTTGTTTCCAAATAGAGTAGATGAAGAGTTTCATCCCCACAGCACACAATCCACCACAGAAAACCAACGAATGAGTTACACTCCATTGTCTTCTTACCACATTGATTGCTATAGCCTTCTTTGGTTGGCTGCTGCAACTCTGATGTGATGGATGTAATGGATTTAGTAGATTGTTATTTACTCCAATAGACATTCTGTATACCTAGTTAAGCTGATACTGAGAAACCTTGCACTTTTTTTCTGGGATTGTGGAGAGGAAAGCATACATAGCATGTACAAATTCTTGCTATTTTAAATTCAGAAAATTAATCATCCCTTATGACTGACCAGTTTCAAACAATCCCATGTAATGCTTTAAAAATAAGTCCTCTCCCTTACTATCCCCATGTTGTTCTGAGAATGGTTAAAGATTCCTATGAATTCCAACTCCATAAAACAGCTAAACCAAGTAGGACTCAGCTCACCAGGCTGACTTTGTAGCCAGTTGGGAGCTACTACAATCAGTGCACAAACGCTCTGATTTTGTCCCTGCAACCATAGCTATAAACCCATGTTCTCTGTCAGTAGACCTGCCATTACCCACAATGTGATTGCTGGTGTACTGCATGTGGCAAGAGAAATCAAAAGGGTTGCTGGTGGGGTGGGGGGGATCTTCCTGAGGAAGGGCTAAAGAATGGATGTCCTAATGGAAATTCAAAGTGCACAAAGTGGTCCACTCTCCTGTTTAGCAATACAACATGAATTACTTCAGATTCTCCCTGAAGCACTACTCTCGCTTCAGAAAATGCAACATAAATCATAATGCAATCACAGAACAGTGTGTTCACCCCTGCTGCCAGGTATGGAGGGAAGCAAAAATGTTCAGGAGAGATCCGACATGGAAAGAGAGTTCAGGGAGGGAGGGAGGGAGGGAGAGGAAGGGAGAGTCTGGCCTGAGAAGATCTTTGTAGCCCTAGATCCTGCAAACCTCTTAGGCACAGAGTGTCTTGAGTGTCTCAAGTGTCTCTAGCTTCCTCTGAAGTGAGGAAGAAGAAGAGAGAGGAAACAACACAAGCCTGCTAGTGGGTATCGGTGTTTCTAGGTACCTACAAGTATTCTGGGGATGGGACAACTGTGACGGAAGAAGCCAAGTAGCACATCTGTATCAGCCCTGCTCATTGTACAAGCAAGAAACACCTGCATGTATGTTAGTGCTGCATCTAGCCTACTGGTGGAAACACGTATGAGTGCAGTTGAGAGGAAGCCTCCGGGAGCAGAGGACAGGAAGAGGTGGTGCTGCTGAAGACTGAAGAAACATCAGCGCAGCACAAGGGTTCTCACTTTTAGTGCAACCATTCCCGGGTCTCTATAGCACATACCACTCCTGTCACAAGGCTGCACAGCACTAGTGTACACATATGCATATGTATATATACATATACATGTACATATAACTTGTATTTATATTACCTCTGCTTTTTAGGTGTGTGGAAAGAGACAAATATGGTGTCTACTCCAACTTAAGGTGGTGATCTTCCTGTTTTTAGTTTAAATTCCACTCTTCATCATTTAGGTAGTAGCCTCCTTACCGAGAACTTCTTTCAGTTCAAGTTCTTGAGTTAGTTTAGAATGTAAAACTTGAACAAGACATATACCAAAGGTCAGAAAAAGCATATTTTCAGAAGTTTCTGGTGATTTTGCACACGTTTGTTTCCCAGAATGTCTTTTTGTGTATCACCCTTGCAATCAGGAGAACATGGACAGTACGCAACCATCACAGCTTAAGTACGCCCTTTCCCATATTCTTTCTGCCCCAAGAAGCTGTTCTCACAGAGGGAAGAGTTGCCCACTCTGGCCACAGTGCTGAGATCACAGCTCAGACTTTCCATAGCCACACCTAATGGTGCCCACCTCCTCTCTCCTCCTACTAATGAGAAGTGTGGGGATTTTTACATTAAGGTCAAGATAGATATTGTGAATCCTGAAGCAGGTATTTGGCTGACGTTTCGTGAAGCCCTCTCTGTTTTATGTAGCTTGACCCGAAGTTTTCTGTTGCAGCATCAGGGAGGTAACTTTCTTTTCCTAGACTGATACATAGGCTTAACATGGTGTTTTCACTGATATTAAACAAAGTCCGTGCCCTGACCAAGTGCAGAACTCCTTCCTCCAGTGCAAGCCTCTTTACCATCCTTCCACTGTGTTTTGTGCACAAGCAGACCCCAGTACTAAAAACACCATAAAAAGATCTGCGGCACGAAACCCCAGCAAAATATTGCCCCTGTGATGCTCCTGTCTGGCTCCTACCAATCCCTTTATATTGTTCCACCACCCGAGGTACTTGCAAATGTAGGGCAGAACTTCAGGAAAACCAGGACATCCTCACAGTCACTTTGCAGATTCCCTGGTTCTTTATTTCTGAGACAGAGAGCCATGCCAATCCCAGAAGAGCAGAGCTAGGTATAATCAATTAACCTCTGTGAGGTGATTTGCAATTGCTGGATTGCTGGCTCTGCGTGAGTGCGAAGCAAATTCATGACTCATTCCAGTACTCTTTCTAGGATACGATGAGGACTAACTATAGCTCCTTCCTCACTGCCTGTGAGAAGACCAGATGCACACCATACCAAAGACATCTCCAAAGCCGTTGATCATTATGGTTGTTCTTCAAAGGGAAGATTGCAGCTGGTGGGAAACTGCTGGGAGACAACTCTGTCAGCATCCTCCCTCTGCCCCTTCCACACCCCAGTCCCAAGGGGGACCTGATGCCAAAGACAGACTTTCAAAGCCCTGCCAGAAAGCACCCGATGCTCACCTTGGAAATAGATGCCTGACTGGATTTGGAGGACCCTCGGAAGGGCTCTGGGGTCCAGAGAATGAATGAACTTCTCCAGGGTACATGCCATGGTCCGCAGCAAGGCAGCATGTGGGTTTGGCACGTAAAGACCAATGAAGAGCTTTCGAAGCAGCAACACCTGCAGCCTGGTGCATGCTGTGCCTGGTAGAGCTGTGGCGCTCCGCGGTGGAGGGGAGGAGCGGCATGGGGAGGTACTTCTGCTTCCTCTTCTCCGTGGCCGCTTCCTCCCACGGCTGCAGCTGGAGTGCGGTGAGGCAGGGGGATGCCAAGCTGGGGCACCCCTACCCACCAAGGGTCTGCACGAGGCTGGGAGAGGTGCAGGGGGTGCTGTGGGTACTGGGCTTCGGAGAGGGCAGGGGGATCTGCCACAAAATTCCTCATCTGTGATGGTTATTGACCCTGTGAAAAGAAGATATTGAATATCAGCCCTGCCTAAAGTGGGGAAAAAAATCATCATCATGTCTGTGTGGGTTTTGCGTGTTGTTTTTTTTTTTTTTTTCTTGGAGCATGGGAAAACAGTTTGGTGTTCGTTCCCTTCAAAACCACAAACAGCCTTTGAAGAAAAGAAATGAAACCATTTTGTTCTGATGCTTTTTCCTGCCTTAAATATTATACCTGGATTTAAGACATACAAATAGAATACAAATGACTTCATCATGTAAATGGACATTAAAACACAATGCTGTTATGCGAAACGGCCAAGAGTTTTTAATGTCACCAGTGACTTGTGGGGCTTTGAATTTCAGATGTTGCAACTGGGAATGAATTTTAAGAGGCTACATCCCAGTACCATGTGAAAATCAGACTGCATTCAGGGCAAACCTGCGGCGCTGGTCCCAACTCTGCTGTTCTGCGCCTGATCAAGTGTTATTATTGCAGCAGCACTCCTCTGAAGAGTGAGACCATGTAGCAAATAAGTGGCAGACTCAGGCCACCAGGAAAACTGAAGCGCCTGTGATTTCATGTTCCCTTACACTGCTCTCCTGTTTCCCTGAGGTGTCGGGGAAAGTAGGAAGCATGACATTGTGACAAAATGGTGAGCGAGATAGTCAACTGTTTATTTTCAAAAAGCTCGGTAGCTGCATTTCATCTATATGTAATAATTTGCAGGACACAGTATAAGCTTCCTCACATATTAAAAACAAAAATGCTTATAGTGGGTGCCCAGGCCTTTGAGGTGTCAGGCTAACTGTGGGGTTTGAAGAGTTTATTAACTTGGTCTTAACGAATATTGCTCCAGAGAACGTGAAATAGGTTGTATAAGCGGGGAGCCTCCAGGTGCAGAGCTCACTATTGCCAGTTGCTAATGCTGCAGGTGCTGCAGGAAAGATGAATAACAGGACTTTGGGTCTAGGAGTGACAGGTTTTAGTAAAAGCCAAACCGCAGAATGTACACAGCCAACCACTCATCAACTATTTTAACACAAAAGATCTCTCATTCTCTCCTCCCAACAACACACACTTGAGATTAAGCAAATATAATCGATCTGGGAGAGAGCTGAGGAAATCACACAAATTCAGTGGTAATCAAAAGACCCGTATTGTAAAAAGCTGGTTCTTACAGGGTACAGAGTACTGAAATGTGTGAGCGGTTTCAGCTATTTCAGTGGGACATCTTTATATGCTTAAAAATTACGTGTGCAACTCCAGCAAATTAAAGCCAATTTCCTTGATGTACTGGCCCCCAAGGTTGTCAGGTATTGTGTCAGTGCCAGCAGCTGGGCTTTACCTGTCCACATTGTTTCGGTCTATGGATAAAGAGCCCCTAAGGGCATTGCTACTGTTCCTGAATTCACTTGTATTTGGCTCTTTGCTTCATTATGATTGCCAGAAACAACACTACAAAAAGCATTTAACACGGACTGCAAATGCATGTAAAAATTAATAACTCATTTCAAAATCACTTGAATTGAACTAAGCAAATGTACAAATAGGCATGGATTCTGTACAAGAAAAATCAGAACAAACCCTGTTTTATGTTGCTGAATCCAGCAGCCCAACAGTTTGGAGGAGGTGCGTGGAGCTCCGTGCTCCCAAGAGCAGCTTGTGCTCCCAATAGGCACAGACACGCGCGCATACACATATGCAGCACCTATACACATAAATACACTGCCAGCCGCACAGAAACCACAGCACTCACACAAGCACCAGCAGCCTCATCCTGTTCCCCTCTGTGGCTGATCCAGACGAAGGTCTGTTGGTGAGAAATATATATTTGTACATATGCTCTGTGGATCCCTCTGGTATCTGGGCTTACGCACAGTCCACCTAGTAACTGGCCTCTGATCTTGCTGGCACCTGGGCATGCAAGCAGCCCTTGAGATGCAGAACCCCATACCGGTGTCTGGTATAGACACCCCTAATACACATAAGCACACAAACACGCACAGACACCCCCCTACCTCTGGCTCCAAAACCACTTGCCCTGCTGGCACCCAGACACGTGTCCCTGTGACCCACCGTCCTGCTCCAGCTGCTGGCACTTAGACTCCCATATGTACACACAGAGGAAAATAATTAAAAATGGAGCTGAATGAGAAGCCAGGACGGGCTGTGCTGATGTGGCGCAGGGCATGGCCAGACAAGCGTCCTGACCAACAGCCTGCTTATGTGGGATTAGCCCCTTATATCACCCTAGCCCTCTGTTTTCCCACCCTTGTTCCTCCCAAAACCACCTTGGTCCCTCTCTTTCCCTGCCTTTGGTTCCATCCCCTAAACACCTTGTCTTGTACTCTTGTATTGCTCTGCATCCCATAGTGAGTCCCATATCTCTAAGTGCAGACCCCCTCAGTCTGTAAGGTGCTCTGGAGAGCCTTGCCCCTCACCTCATGTGGGGGGTGTCACCCCCGGCTCAAGGGGTGATTGATAACCCTTCTGTGATGTCCTGAGGGGGGCTCTGGGCACGGCCTCATTTTTATGATGGGTTGCTGGGGTGCCCTGCTGGTGCTATGCCTCTCTGCTTCCCCAGTGGGGACATGAGCCGTTAATGGGCTGATGGCTCTCCTGTAATGTGTCTGGAAATACCCTGGGCAGAGTACCTCTGGTGTTCCCCCACCCACCATTGTTTTTCTGTGCTCCTCTGTGTCTGCAGAGGCCACCTTTTCATCACACAACCTAAGAAAACCGATTGTCTAAGGTGCAATGAAGGAACTATATACATACTCTTCTGAAATTGCAATCCAAATCAGGAATGCTATCCGCAGCTCGCATGTTATCAGAGGAGTCCTCATCTCTGCTAGCACCTAGGCTGGTAAATGAGAACCCCTGATGTGTTCTCCCAGACTTTCTGCAGGAGCTTTTTCCAGTTTGCTGTGCAATGCCAAGTACAGAGAAAAATAATTTGACACCTTCAAACCATCCTTAATCACAGTGGTAGATTATCGCGTCATCATCACAGACTGCTGGTAATAAGGGATCATTGTGGGGGGATATCCTCTTGAAGATTAGATCCTTGGGAGGATCTTGACTGGAAAAATTCTTTTTCCTTTGTCCAAGTTTCAAAATTGAAGATTAAGACAAGGTGCTGAAAAATGCTTATATATTGTACTGAGACGAGGCAAAATCTGAGCCTATTCCGAGCCTGTTGTGATTTCTGTTCTACTGAAAGAACAGAAGTCACAAACCTCTCCTTACCACACCTCCATTTCTAAGTTATTGAGTTCTTCACAAAGAGCTTATTGAGACCTCCATGTTACCTAGGTCCTGTGGAAGTCTGCAGGTAGTATTCGGTTTGGCCACTCCATCTCCTACTGCCGACAACGGGGTGAAGGTCAAACCAGGCAGGGAAACCTGCAAGATTCAAAGCAGCCACAAGTCCTCGTGCAGCCACAGCGTTGGCAGCTCCAGCTGCTCTGGAAGGGGAGCACAAACAGGGACCCATGTCTCCCTGCGTGGAAACCCCCCTGCTCATTCCCCCAGGGGGTGGCCAGGAACCAGCTGTAGGGGAAAGTGCCTGAAAAGTAGTGGTTAGCTCACTCAGAAGAATGGACAAACACAGAATTCTGAAAACTATTTCCAAGAATATTTTTCTAGCATGCTGATGAACAGTCATTTGTTTTACTTACTGGTTTTCAGGAAGCCAATGAAGTATTTCAAGTTTCCAAATAAAATCAGTTCTGAGCCTGTGAAGGTTTGTGATTATTCTTTTTTTTTAAGCTCAGACCGTTCTCCAGATAAATGCAGCCATTAGTTGAGCTGGTTGAAGGGAATCTTTAAAATGATCCTGTAAATATGAAACCAAGCATTATGTCTACAGGAAGATATGCCCCATTTATTAAGCTTACAAACACAAGAGAAATGTATTTGATACTTGAGCTGGCAGAACTATAATTCTGAAGAGGAGGACAGTTTAGGTAAATGGGGAACAGCTAAGCCTGGGGAGGCAGGCGTGAGTGAGGTTTGTATTGAATGGTTATGCTCTCTTTTGAATCAAACTCAAGGTACTGCGGGAAGTTCAATGCACTTACGTATTTTTTCCATGATAAGGTGGAAACTCCACCTGTCATTAAAAATAAAGTCAGACTAAACTGTAGGGAATCCTCCCTGACACAGGTGCATTGGGCTGTGAAATAATCTCCCAAGGGAACAAGTGAACACCTGGGACGTTTAGGCCTTTAATAAATATAGGAATATAGGACACCATCAAGAACAATTCTGATAAAGAAAGGGAGATATTCCTATGGATGATGAGCTGTAGCATCACCCTTCATTTATAGGAGTCTACTGACTCGATCAAATCAGGTGAACAGTGTTATATGGAAACTGCTCCAGAGGTGAATCTAACATGAAAAGAAGCCACGGAGAGTTCAGGAGCTGAGATCTTCCTCTCCCAGTCAACACCGGTCCTGGTAGGAACACTCAGGTTTTGTACAACCCACCCAAGAAGCACCTGACCCTCAACTGACAACTATGCCTTCTTAATGGCCCCTGTGACGTAAACTGATGGTTTCAGCAGCTTGAACAAGCTGTCTCCGTGATAAGCAAAAAATCCAACCCCTACAATGGTAACCCTGGATTTCTCCCAGACAGAGAGGGACTGAACTGGCTGAAGACCTAAATGAAGCAACAACGTAAGTTGTTGTAATACGAGTTACAACACGATGGATGGATCCTTGCGTACAAACTTTTTCTACCGCTTCTGTATGTATAGGTGGATGGGATCAATTGCCCAGTAAAGCCAAAATGCTCACCTCTTAAACAATGAAATCACTCCTTCCAAAGTAACCTAGCTTTGTTAGCCTAACATTTAGGTAACTTATCCTTCAGCACCTGCAAAAATTGCTCCAAATTTCACCTTAAGATACAAAGCACTCGTTGCACAGCCTTTTTCAGTGACCCAAAAAGATGTGGGTTTTTTAAACATTCCTACTTCCTCAGGCAGCCTCTGCTCATACTCCCCCTAGGATGAGTCAGTTTTGGTAGAGGACTTTTTAATACTGCAGACAAAGGCATAGCAAGATCCTGCTGAAATTTAAAATAAGGAGCCGTGTTAAAAAGCAAGGATGATTACCCACAGAAATTTATACTATTTCGCCATCAGATGAAGCTCATAGATAAAGATAAAACGTGCCCTTCTAAAGATATTACCTTGCTCTGCTCCGAGTTTTTGGACTCGGTAGAAAAATGGTTGGACTGAAAATCCTAACACCTTCACAAAGCAGGCAGTCACCCCAGTGAATTGTGATGGCTCCTGGCTTTAAAATCTTGGAACATTTTAATGCCCTGTGATTGTATTGTGAACTTTCCTTTATGTTTTCAGGAATTACGTTTTGGGTTCTTTGACATTTCCTTACAGCTCGGCAGAGAGATCTTAGACTGCTCTTCATATGAAATTTAAATGGCTTAGCAGGTGTGAACAAAAGACTGTTATTAAAAGCTCCTGAGCCCAGAGGGTTGTTTGCCAATGTTTGACTCCAGTGAACAGTCTATTGAAGAACCAGGATCCCCCAGTGCCTTTAAAAGAACTGAAGCACATGTATACACATTACATTTTGAAAAATACTAAGTTTTTGGCTGACTGTTTTTATGGACTGAACGATAATAACCTGTGGGTATTTTCTACATTTTATTGAGCAATTCTGTACCCACTGGAGTCAGAAAGGTCTTTCCATTGATTTTAATAGGGGTTGGAATAGGTTCTTAATAAGGAAGAGTTATGGCTTTCAGTTGTTTGAGGCTTCCCATAGAAACACCTTGCTGATAATGGCATTTTAAATTACAGTCTTGCAAACAATATTGACATGAATTTTTCCGAAGTTTCGTCAACAAAGAGTAATTGCTTTGCATACATCAGTAAACCAGGGGAAATATATCTCCCAAACTCTCTCGTCAATTGTCGGTGAGTGTGATTATCATCGTGGTCTTAAATACATTTAAAGTTTTAGCACTGTGTATGAATTGGACACTCAAAACCCTGAAAAGTTCAAGTGCTGCATAGGCGGGCAGCTCTGCTAACGTTTTGCTCAACCAGAGAGGGAAGGACACAATCTGAGACTTCTAAGCTCTGCACCACTATGGACTCAAAATCACAAGCTAAAAATCCCCCCATCTATTGACAAGTATTAATTATTGCTACCTGTCTTTATAAATATATTAAGATGATTGAGTCTTAAGTGTTTATAAAGTATTTTGAAGATAAAGTAGTATGCAAATGTTTGATGCAGTAGGAGCTTTGGGCCTTTCCAAAACAAAGAGGAACCTGTCAAAATGGTTGTTTACACAAAATGGGCCATACAGGTGACCCCCAACTAGTGTTACCACTCTGTATTTCACAGCACAGAATGTGAACTCTTTATTCCCATGGGAATATTAATATCTCTGTACGTGGCATCACACCCTAACATCTCTCCAGGCACTTGACTGATCCTCAGCATTCCAATAGCTACACAAATACTAAGCATTTTTAGTCTCTATCTTCCATACTCAGCTTGAGGCATTATTTTGCAAGAGTAGACCCAAAGCAGAGAAATTATTTGTCCAGGGCTACATGGAAAATCTATGGCAGTGCCATGAACTGTGTCCAGATCTCCAAAGCCCAACACGAGTACTGTTACCACAGAACTAGTTTTCTATTCTCTCTGAAAAACAAAACCAAAATCAAACCCAAAAAACAACAAGAAAAAGGAAAAAAAGTCAAACCCAACCACCTCTGCAGATTTCATTAAATATCTGGTTTCTGTGCATCATTGCTTTTTGGGGTGAAAGAGAAAGGAAAGGAGGGAACTAAACTATAAAAAAAAAAAAAAGGCATCGCACAGTTTTAGGGAGACATACAGGTCCATTAGAGATTTACTTTGGGAGGAAAAATTACTTGAGATATCTTCATATTACAAAAAGTGTTTTGAAATATGTTTGGCATATCTTCAGTGCATTTTTGACAGCTGGAGACATGTTGGAGAAATTTTTGAATTAATTTTAAATATCACTCTCCCTTTGTGATTTCTTGAGTGGGGTGTGCTGTAATTTATTTTTAAAGAAGCAATGTAGGTTTCTAGATGCTGTTAAAGGAATCCAAAATAATTTTTTTGCACCCTGCCACTGTTCAAAGGAAAGGACACTGAATTCATTTAAATATATTTGTGAAAGATTGATTCCCCCAATGGAATCTACACAACTACTTTCACTAATTATTCCTGAAGTTTCACCTATCAACTGTCAATTTTCTACAGAAGGGGAGCAAAACAGTTTAACTTTCCCTGACAGCAAAGAGGTTTAACAGAACTAGAATGAAAACTGGCATCTCGCACCCCTTACCTCTCTAATGTCTACATTACCAGAAGAAAGAGCGTTAATATCCCCTTTTTATGCGAACATTAGAACACAGAGTTTAAGCTAAGCATCTGGGAAAACAAATCAACAAAACATTTATTTCAATAATAGTTACCTTGAATTTTTTGTCATCTGAGTATTTATCTTACATGACAGACTTGTTGTCTGACTTTCAAGTTAATGATAAGGTGGTAGCATGGAATATGCTTGCTCATTTTTATTGGAACTGAAATATCAGCCGTCATTTTAAAATACATACAAACCCAAGCATCTATCTCTCTTTCTTTTAACCATTAATAGGAGCCTTTCTAAAAAAGGTACACGTAAAGATGCAGTCGTGTCAAGCACACAATTTTATTTGCCTGATTTTGGAAACAGCTTCAGAAAGTTGGAGAACAAACTTAATTGAAATTACTTCCACTCTGTGTATGAAGTTGAGCCTAAAAGCAAATTGTTTCTGCAGCAAAATTGGGTGTTCATCAAAGAATAAAGTCTCTGTATAAAATGCAGTTAACACTTGCCAATGTTTCAGTTAAACTGATTCTAATTTCCTACCTTTTTCAAGGCACTGATATTACCCTGCTGCAGGGCATTTTGGTTTTCATTATTATTTCACCTTATGAAAGCTTAGATGCATTTGCTGCCTAAGTGATCTGCATCTATGGCCTTGTTCCAGGTATCCCTTTCTCTTTCTTAAGGAGAAGCCGTATAAAGATTTCGGTAATTGGTGGACCTCTTTCTTGGAGTGTATATTTTTGGAAATACACAGGAGAATTGAAGATAGATGAAGGGATTTGAAAAAGCCTAAGCAAGCTGTGGGAAAACTAAGATCTGAAGTAAAGAAAGGCTAAAAGGTCATTTTATTGGAAGAGGCAGACAGACTGTTGGGCTGGAACCTGCCACAGTTTCAGCCCGTGGGAGAAGAGGGCACACAAGGAGGTCTCAGTCTGCCCTCATGACTCCTCATCCCTAGGGACGGTAGGGTTGGAGGCCAGATCCATCTGCATTTTGTCACAGACACAGATACAACTAGTGTTCTACTCCGTTGTTCATGTTGTATGGTTTTTTTTACTTATTAGCCATAAAATTACTTGGTTTCAGAAAAGCGTCTGTCTTATGCAGAGTGGTAACTTACTGAGCAGCATATACTGCATCCATTTCTTCTTGCAGGCAGCCTTGCAATATGGAACATATGTTATGATCTAGCCAAGGCCCTTTCACCTTGTCTTTCTCCGCAAACTTCATTTAAATTATCTAAGATTTCAAACAGTCTGTAAGGAAACATCCTGGGGCTCTCACTTTGGAGTTTAAGTCTTTCTGCCAGACTTTCTTCTTGTTTTCAGTTTGTTGCATCTACATTTATTTGACATCCAAGAGCATTTGTGACCCTTGGGCATCTCCTTCAATGTGTTCCGAGCACATGTTCTCCTGGGTGAAGCATACTGCCTGGCAGTTGGACCCTTCTCCTTCCTTCTCCTCACCACACTGCTAGAGACCCCAAGCCAGGGGGTGCTGAGAGCCTGTGGGGCACTACAGAATCCTGGACCTTCTGGTCCTGAGCACATTGTGAACTAACAAACAGTCAGCATGAATAGATAGATTCATTTTGAAAACTGAAAGTCTACGGTTCCCTTCACATCTCTCTCAGGAGTGTATTTATAAGTGTTCTTGTAGAATTATGTCAACAAATTAATTCAAACAGACTTCCCATGGCTAGAGGATGAAATCTGAAATCTGCAAAGCCATCACTTACACCATAGCCCATTTTACAAACAACATATTTTGCTCATTTCTTTTTCTGCATTCTGCTCTCTGCTCACCTACAAAACCACCGATACAGTACAGCTGAAGACAAGCTTGCGAAGGAAGATTTAATATATCATATAAGAGAAGGTACTTAAAAAAGGGGAAAAACCCCATCCAATCCAAGCACACAAACTCTTCATAAAAGAAAGAATAAAATAAAATCAAAAGCAAGCAGACTTACAGCAAAAAACAGCTTAAAGGTTGAACAAAAATACTGAAGCAAATTTGCCGATTCCTGTTTAAACATGCAGTTGTTGATGATGTTGTACAGCTTCCTAAAACTAGCAGATAACCAGAGCCCCTTACTCATCCAAGCCTGCCCTATGATAGGCACTCATCACTATGCTACTCCCTGGGGTTGTCTTCTCTCCTTGCATGGACAGTAGTGAAAAAAGCAATTGACTCAAAAGATGCTTGTAAGGTGGGGTGCCTCACCTCATTTGGGGCAGTTATGGTCTTCCCAGAACATTGTATTTCTGAATTCTGTCTCTGGACCGTGTGTTTTAGCCCAGCACCACAGCAAAGAGACAAGAGCGCACCTCCCCACTCCCATGTGGACCCCAGCTACGGTAACGTTATTGGAAACTGGGTGTGGGAAAATTGATTTTTGCCACACTTCCTTTACTAGTTAATGTTTAAGTCGCACTTCAAAATCACTTCACCGCAGCACATTTCAGGAACTACCACAACAGAAAGTCAGTCACACCATACACATCAGAGTACATATGCCCAGGTATTCCTGTTTCCCTTCCCTGAACACCTAGGATCTTCTATTGAGTTAACCAACCCCTCCCATACATTGTTGGGTTAATCTTTTTCTTTAAATCAAACACACCTAAACACATCACTAACCAAACCTCTTCCTGTGTTGTTTCACATTGCTTTTAGAGCCCACAGACCTTTAAAGAACTGAAAAGAAAAAACCATTAAAGAATTGGAACGAAGTAGGCTTTTTCACCTCCTACCCATGCCAGAGAAGCACTGGAAGGAAAAAAAGACCAGTTGTAGTTGTTTCATTTTGTAATTAAGTCATTGTCATCCTGCTTAATGTACTCAGCAGACTTTGAACAACAAACAGCAAGAAGCTTGCTTTCAGAAATGCCAGCTGATCCTGGCTCGAGATTGGAAGGTGGGATGTGTTGGTCCAGTCATTTTGTGTAAATTTGAAACTTACCAAAATCTTTTCTGCTGAGAAGTTGAAATGCATTATGGAGATAATACCATGTCCCATCCCTGCCTGTGCTAAGATGTAGATGAAAGAGTAGAGGAGGAAAAAAAATCAGTGAAAACAAGAACTAAAAAACCCAACCAACCCAAACAAAACAAAATAATAAAATCAAGCAACTTAAACTATATTTTGGAAAGGATAGTATACAATGTCCATTTGTTGGATCCCAGTCATGTACAAAGACCACTGGAAGAAGAGGAAAAACAATCAGGTAAGAGTACAGAATATAGTCTGAAAAAGACAGTCTTGAAAAGAGATGAGTATCTGCCCTCCTTAAACGTTTGTGTGGCCTGTGACAAATCCAGAGTAGACTCCTCACCGGCAAACTCAAGGTAACAAGCAAGATCAGGGCATCATGATACTGTGACGAGTCTTCGTGTGACCAAGTAGGTGCATTACTTAAAGGCTTAAAAGTGAAGATACAGAAAATGCAGACTTGTATGTGTGTATCAACAAAGTAATTGTCATGTTTTCCCAGGGCTGTCTGCTAATTCAGTTTTTATTTTGGCATGCTGGACTGCAAACACAGACAACAACTTGCAGGGCACGTGCCCCTCTCCACCTAATTTTTGCAATTTTCCCCAAACACTAAATGGGGTAGGACTCTGAAGTTACTTCACTTATTATGTTGGCTTATGTTTTCAAGACAGAATTCTCGGTCTTCAAAATCTTTCTTTACAGTGGCTCCCCCTGAGGCCATAATCAAGCAGCGGCCTCTCAAAGTGCTCTCCCCAAATGCTTCCCCTCTCCTACTCCAGTCTCTAATGTTGCTTTTCTCGGTATGAATTTTCTTCTAAGAAAGGAAAAACAAACCCAAACCGTAATTATGTTAAAAAACCCCAAGCATCGGAAACAAGCCTGCAAAGTAGCATTTGGCTCTCGATTAACAGTGGAGTAGGGGCTGAGATCATGCCTGTGAAATCACGCCTGAGCTACTGTCACGTTTACTCTACTTCTTCTCATTTGTTGCTTGTCCTCAAAACTAAGATGAAGACAATCTGAACAACCATGTTCAGCATCGCACCAGTGTTTTTCTCCTTGATCAGCAATGACAAATTTTGTGGTATCACAAAAATTGCACCTTGTGGGCTTCAAGGCAGCTGCCAGAGTCCAAAAATCAACTATAACAGGTCATAAAAGTGTCTTGCCTGTGCTAAGCCTGGTGTGGGGGGATTTTTTTTTTTTTCACTCTTTCATCATAACTCCTCAGGTCTCTCCTTTACTGAAGGAGCTGCTCACTTAAACTGCCCATTTCTTTCCTTGACACCGTCCCTTGCTCAGCATCTTTCATCCTCAGCAGCCCAAAACATCTGCTCAACCTTGCTTGACCACAAGTACAACATACACTCAATATTTTAAACTTTTTCACTGACCGGGGCATTCAGCATTTTTATTTCCTTCTACATATTTCATAACTGCATGCTTTTTGGTAAGTTCTCGTCTCATCTAGATTTTTTTATTGTCTCCATCTTGCCTAACCTTACATCGAAAGCCAGTGCTTTCTATGCTGTTCCCCAAATAACCAGCAAAAAATTTTCCTAATGTCAGGCTGATCCCAATCAGTTCACTCTTTCTCTTGCACGAAGTTTATAAAACCCCCTGTGCGAAAGCAAAAGGCCTATTCCCTGGGCCTCTGCCCACTGCGGTTCACCCCTGACTGCACTACAGCATCCCTCACACCTGTACCTGCTACCTTTAATTCACACACCAACAGTTTACTTGCATTTAAAGACAGAGACTGCTGCAGGCTGTGACTCTGATCACTTAAAGGACTATCATCTTAGAAAGGGTCTATTATTTGAAGTAAACAAGTGCCTGAAAGAAAGGCACACTGAAGTAGAAACAAAGCCTACACTTCTTCCCTGTTTTTTAAAGAAATTTTTAAAAGCCTTTGCCACAGACAAAACCACACAGCTATTTTCTCACAGCTGTAATTACAGCTCACTGTCACACTAGCTGAACCAGCTCATCTCGCTGGAGGAGAAATGTTAGAACAACCTGTACTAGCCTACTGCTTTTACGTTCCATTTCTAGCCTCATCCCTGAAGTCGTCTGACCTGTGAGAACTACTGCTCAAACACTGCTGTATTTCTTAATGCAAGGTAAGCTGGAAACCTTGATCATTTTACAAGATGAAACTAAGCAGCAACCTATTTGTACGGTTTGAACTGCATCAGCCGAAGCTTCAATGATATGATTTTGTGCAACAGAAAAGGTTGCAGCAGGGCCGCAGCTTCCCAAGTCTATGATTTCCACCTCTCAAAATGAATGTGTACACCCCTTTAGCAGGCAGCTTCAAGCATTTTTAGTAAATAGAGGCAATTTTGTGTTGCTGATCTGTATCATCAGCAAGTTTCATAACAACTGCACCCTGAAACTGGGGAAAAAGGCTACAGCACCAGGTCCTGTGCTGAACATAGTTCAGACTGTGGGCCCAGATGGACTATTTATTGTGCCCACTCACAGATATAGCAAATGGATCAGGAAGACCAATAAAACAATGAGTAGCGAGACTTAATGTCCTTGGCCACAAATGAACTGGGATTTCACCTGCTAGGACTTAAGTCCGCACACAAAATTTGTGGCGAAATAGATGTCTTTTACAAAACTTTTCTGAAATTTATCATAGTTTGCCTTTATGGCCACTCCAAAAACCAACTTACTCTGGTCACCTCGACAGAGAAACTCTAAAGATACTATAATCTCTGGTTTCACGCTTGCTATTGGAGTGCAGAAAGACAGTAACTTTCTTTAAAATTTCAGGACTTGGCAAAATATTGTGTTGTTTTCTACAAAATATTAGATACACAAAAGAAAGACAAAAGTTTTCCACCATGAAACAGAAAGAGCTCACGCTGGTTTGCACCTGGCAGGAAAATACACACATAATATCACAATCTGGAGGTACTATGTTTTGCCAGATGCCATTTTGTGCTCATTACCAAAAAGCTTCAGGGTATTCCAAGGTTTCCAGAAAGATCATGTTTTGGTTCGATGTCCAGAAGACAGGGGCTTGTTGCTGGTTATTTAGCGTAGTCTTCATTTTCTTCTGCTTATTTAGTGAGGATGTGAAAAATCTCTGAGCATATGGGGATTTCAAATTTATCTTGATACAATTTGTGAAGTCAGGAATATTTTCTGGTCCAGATGGAAGCTAGAAGGGTTACAAAAGACTATTGAAATCAAGCTTTTGTATCTCAACAAGGCACAAAAACATCTGTTCTTTGTTGGCCAAGACACAGTTAATAAACATTATTATTAGGTAAGCATCCTATTGTTCCTGCCATCATACGTGTCAATCTCTGAATACATTAGAAATCTAAGCACAACAGCAGGGAAAGGATTAATTTCTGAGAAGTGTGGGCCAAAATAACACTTATGCCTGTCAACCACCAACACCATCTCACGTCATTCTCTTACTCAAGCTTAAAGAAAAAGCATCCAGCAAGCTTAAAATAATTTAGAAACATTTCTTCTACGTTGTCAGCATTTCAAATTTTGTTCAAATAGAACCTCTAGTTAAAAACGTAACAAAGACAAGGTTTTGCTGCAAAAGTTGAAGAGAGATGTATAGGGCTAAACTTCTGCATATTCTGAGCCTCATCCTCAGTATACACGATCTATTACTAACAGATTATTCAACCTCAGAAGGTGAAGACATTAGTGAATATTCACAGATACCCTTGACTATCCTGGATCTGCAGAGGTTACAAGACCTTTGACTGTTTAACAAAGAAAGAGCGTTAGCAATAAACCACCACAAAGGTTCTTTTGTCAGATTAGGATCACTTAATTCAGACCTCTACGTGACACAGGAAAGTACAGCAGAAAATGAGTTACTTTTCTTTTCAGTACAGAGCAGGGCACTATAAAAGCAGCTTTTACATTTATTTCAAGATCTCAGGGTTTCTTCTGACACAGCAGCAGAACGAAGCTTAAAAGTGGCCCTTTATACGGTCATTTGTCAGTCCAGGTGGCCGGGCCACGCAATGACTCTGCAACATTTTTTCTCAGGCTGCCCCTTCCTTGTCCTTTAACATTTCAGTTCACGTTCGAGGCTCAATGACATAGCACCTGCCTACTATTGCTTCCCCAGTTTGCTTTTTTTAGACCTCCAATTTTGGAAACTGTTAGCCCATTTGAAATAGCACACTCCTGCAGTAGCTTTTGCTTTCATGTTTCTCTAAAGAATATTGTGCTTCTTAAAGCAGGCAAGGCAAGGCAAGGACGCACCATAAATTACATAATTCTATTATCATCTGAGCAACTTCCTGAATGAAATAAATCCCAGTAACTGCTTGCATATACTGAGGATACTAAGCTTCAAGCTTATGCCTGTCACCATTTTCTACGAAGGCAAAGCCTATTTCAAAGCTGTTGTTTCTTGATGCCAGCTTTTACCCAGGAAGCAGGAAATGTAATTCTAGGATCTCATCAACCAGCTGGGGTCTGATCTCTCGGGACCAGCAGAAAAGTTCAAAACCTGGGTCTTTTCACACTTGCTTCTGCTGGAGCTGGGTCACTATGAACAGGGAAGGCAGAAAAAGAGAAGGCTGTCTCCATACAAGGTGCTGAGGTTTAGCAGCTCTTGTTGTAGCAAACTTCGATCTCCCTGACATTGCTTTAGACGCTTTCGTGGATTTAAGGTGCTTGAGACCTGATATGGTCCATCAGTGCTGGATCCTAAGACTGGTTATCTAGGGAAATTTCAGACAGGTTGAACACATCCCTAGGTTACATCTTTGGTTACTGTTCTATAGAAAATGAACCAAGGCCATCAAGGCGACACGTAGAACTTCTTCCACTAGCAACTATGGAGACTAGGGCACTGGAGTCATCACTTCTCAGTTTTAGAGCAAAGAATACCTTCTTGCACAGTGCAATCACATTTTTTGGCAACTTGTATGCTCCTTTGGTTCCTTTCGTTATGTGACATTAGATCAGTTTCAACTTCATTCAAATTTGAATCATCTCGCACTCCTCCACGCATCGAGTCTTTTGTGACTCTTCTTTGTACTCTGACTTGATGCCCATTTGCTCCCTCTGTATTTACTGCTTGTGTCGGTCCTCCCTTCATTTCATGCCGCTGAGGAAAGCAGAGCCCGTGCAGGCTGTAACCACTTGACCGAGTCTGTGCTAATATTGCAGCAAGGGCAGTAGCCAGCAGAAAGATTTTAAGGAGTCTTGAAATCTACAGACTTCTCCAGGGCAGGTGGGTTTTCACTGCCTCAGGGAGTAAAATATTAACCTCTTCAGGTGCCCAAGGTGAGGAATGTTTCTCTCCCTCCATTGCACAGTCCCTTTATGAGCAATACCCATTCTCCCTCTGGGGCAGGTTTCCGTAGACCCCCTACTTCTCTTTCTTCCGTCTTGCACAGATGTAAGAAAAGGATACTGGAGCAGCACCTATCCGGGGAAATAGAGCTGCCACAATGAAAGCAATCTGTCTCTGCCTGGTTTTATACTAAAAAGCTGATTCTAATATTGTCTTTTGCCTAAGAGAACCCTGAGGTATACCTTTTCTGGAGAATGATATTTCTGAGCTGCTTCTCACACACCATATTCCCCCTGCATCCTTTTCCCTGGCCTTGGTAGAACTTCCCACAAATTTTTCAATCACAAGCTATTGCAAAAGTTCGTTAGGTCACCACAATCAGCTACAGTTACAGAAATTACATGACTCTCAGGGTACTGAAACAACATAGGCAGAGTTCCCATTTGCAGAATAACCACTGGCAGCTATAATCCCTTCTAGCTGAGGGGGATGCTCCCACGGAGGACTCCTGTACAGGCACAGTGTGCTACAATACCAGGATTCATGCTGGCATTTGCACCAGTAACGCTTAATGTACAGGGGAAATCGGATACAAAGATCTTACCAAGGGTTATGAAGTACTGATGGGGATGGACCCCACTGTCCTCAACAATTGGGCTCACCCTGAAAATAACTATTCAGTCAGCCTAATGATAATGCTACATTCTTGATTAAGAAAGAAAAAAACCCAAACATAAAAATCACTCTGGTCAGTACGGAATTTGGCTTTTGCATTCAACAACCCTAAGAGCTACTCACCTCATCTGTCAAACAATTCACCTAGACTTCTAGACTAATCTTTATTGACAACAGAGGAAGGTCCTTCCAGAGTCCAACTCACTCAGTCCCAGACACGCGTCTAACAGGCGGGATGCGTCAGTCTGTGGAGATGGTACGTTGTTTCTACAAAACGTGGTGACCAGACAGCTAGCTTTAGATGATACATCCAGCACTTTGACTGCCAAAGTTAGCTGAACGCCATGGCCTCACAGAGAAAGCTGTGAACATTGCAGTTCTGTTGCATGCAGCTTATAATCCCCTTTCCAATGTAGCAAAAGAAAAAAAGAGCAATTTTGAGTATTAAGAACCCAGACCCAGTGAATGTTTTCAAACCTGATTTGTTTACCTTGCTGTTCATAGGTAGGAACTAACATTGGGTGACAAAAGAAAAAGACTTTTTTTTACATCTGGAAGAGGTGGAGCTGCACGCAATACAAATGGAAGCACTGAAAGAAATCTGAGAAGTAGAATTTCTCTAAACATTTCTCTGCTGTTTATAGTGTTGCATGAGTAATTCCACTATCTGAAGTAAAGGAAGAAACTTAGCGCATAGAGATGACATGGAGTCTTCACAAGTATTCCCTGAAAAACTGAGGTGAAAAATAATATAATTTCCTTTTGAGATTTTCCTGATCCAGATATATCCGTCTTCCAGACAAGAATGACTCCTTAACAAGGACAGGAAGTGAGAGGGTATCAAAATAGGAAATAATATTAATTAATCTTTAAATAAAAGTTTAATTCACTCTTACTTTACAGAATATTTAAAAGCACCGTATCATTTTACTGTCAGTTCTAAAAAAGACCAACAAGAGACTGGAAAGCTTTAAGCTGGTAAAATATAGGAAACGTTTGTGAACAAACGGATACAAGCTAAGCGAAAGCATAGTAATATTTTGTACACCACAACTATAATCAGAATCTGGCATTGGTTTATTCAAATTTTGCTTTCTTGGAAGCAAAGCTTACATGTTCGTAAACATCAAAATAAACATTGCTTGATCTTACAATTTGCTAAACAAATGCTTTTTTTTACCCTGAAGGGCATATGCAGAGCCATCTCTTTGTCTAGCAGTTCTCCTGTTGACCTGTGCTTCAATATTTTTTTAAACAATTGGTTCCCTTACGATTTTAATGGTGCTTAAAAATGTCTTCTGATATTGTGCAAGTCATAGGCAAGGCCATTTTGATGTGTGCCCTTCCTTACATAGATTTTTGTTCGGTACTTAACTAATGCAACTGTGAAAAACTATACATTTTCAGGAAAATGTTTTGATTTTGGTCCTGTAGTTAAAGACCTTCTATAACAGTTGTCTACATGGATTTGAATCACAAGCATGTACACAACAAAACCACGATACCAATGTTTCTTGGTCTATGCATAAAAAGTATGTCTTCTACTTACACTAAAACATACAAAAAATAAACTACAAAAATTGTTTACACTTGATTTCAGCAAAAAAAGCTTTCTTCAAGAAAAATGATTCTTCTTTTTTCAGCCATCAAAAAAGGAATGCAAGTAAACAATAAATACATGTGCTTTCTCCATATAGACATATTTACACTTGAGTCTTTGGCTTATGTTTAAGTTTCTTTATAAAGATCTTTATATGATCCAGCCATCATTGCACATTAAAACAAAATAAGCCAGGTTTTTTACTATATATAATATATATATGCAACACTTGAAACGTATAAAGAATGAACCTTACTATCAATCTGCACTGTTATTGTACTTTAACAATGTATCAAAAGAAAAAAAAGAAAAATTAATACCATATAGGAAATATTGATACATGCAACAGATGGTCGCTCTACTGTAATTGAGAGATGGCTGCATATACAAACACTGAAAAGTCCTAATTTGCCCAAATTTCTTCTGACTCTGGATTTCATTAAATAGTATTTATGTGGCACTAAATGTTGATACTGTATACAAGCATAGAAACAGATTGAGTTCTTTTATTAAGATACACAACTTCATAAGAAAAATACTTTGCATTTAAAATTTAAAATCCCTCCCACCCCCCTCTTCCCCTAAAATCTTTCTTCACAGGATCAAGAACTGTTGTCAAAACAGCTTAATGAGATTCATGTATTTGGTGAACTTTGTCACATCCATTCCGACTAAGAGGATTCCAAGTATTCCAGCGCAACATCGTAGCAGAACCGATATTGCTCCTTTAAGGGGAAAGAGAAAAAAAAAAAAGAGAAGTTAAATTAAGATTCTAAAGTATTAGAAGCAATATCTACAAATTAGAGTAGTCTTTCCTAACTACCATGCAATTTTAACTTCAATCCTGACATGCTTGGGTTTTCTTTTCCACCCCCCTGGACTACACAAGTATATTACAAGCTCTGATTTAAAAACTCAAGCCTAACCAATGAACTGGTTAAAAGAAACCTGACCACAAAATGTAATGATGTGCTTCTCTGATTTTTCAACTGGTTTATCAAACATGAGAAGTTCTCCTATCAGTCAGATCATTCTTGCAGTGAAAGCACCTCGACTCTGATATACCATTTATATTTAAGTTAGCTGATACCGAGCAGCTAACCAGTGCCTGCTGCTTGGACAGCCAGGGAATGGCTAGGGAATACCGAGCTGGGACACAGAGCTGCTCTGGGCCCACAGCCCATTTGTACAGTCATGTCAATGTAAAGTCCAAGAGATCAGATGCACATTTAAAAGAGAAGTTAAAGCTCAAAATTTCGTCATGTTTCATTTCGTCATATTTCTTCTTAACGAGGCTGCTGTTCAAGAGCTGATACTGGTGGAGATGGAGGAAGAAGGAGAGAGGAGAGGGCAAGAAGACAAGAAAAAACAAGGAAAATAATTCAATCTCTGTTGTCCTTACGACCTAACAAAATGAATCTGCTTTTGTGATTTATTTATGTTTGCAAAGGAAGCCAGTGTGATCCATTAGCAGGAAGTGGTGGGGATATCTTAAAGGCTTTATTGCGCTGCTCATTTTTGTTATCTGATCGTGTTGCTGAATGTAGGGCACATGACAGTGTTATATATTGGTTTTCCTGGTTTGTTTTCTAACTAACGACTCAACAGCTGCTGCTGTTCAAGAGTTCTGAATAAAAACCCACACAACAGAAATACGTAACTATGGAAATTCAGTAACTGCAGATTGAAGCTACAATGGAATTCAGCACTATTTTGAAACGAAATATAAGTTTACAGACCATTTATCAGAAACGCACACCATCTACCTTGGCCTCCCTTTACAGTGACATAAGTAATTTTCCCTGCAATCTGACCTGTTTTCTTCATAGCAGTGAACTGAAATCCAGGCAGCAATTCAATATGTTGTGTCTCAGACGTCTATGGCACAGCAGATTGCAAAGTATTTGTGGCAAAACCAGCAGTACCTAGCCCAATGTCACTGCTGCTATAGGATGCTCTACCTGTTAGCATTTTAACCGTCTTCTTAATTTATCACTTCCAAGGGTTGGAAGTGACGCAAAACAATTAAGCAAATCATGCCACGGAAGCTACTTGATACCAAGCAAACAGTGACACCTGGAAAAAAGGGCAATATGGGAAGAGACAGCTACAGCCATTTTGCTCAATATGCAAGTTCACGAGGTCAGAAGCAATTTTCACTATGCATAAACTGCA
Source organism: Stercorarius parasiticus (assembly GCA_013396915.1). Classification (NCBI taxonomy): domain Eukaryota; kingdom Metazoa; phylum Chordata; class Aves; order Charadriiformes; family Stercorariidae; genus Stercorarius; species Stercorarius parasiticus. The sequence goes on along the minus strand of VWZL01001108.1, from coordinate 823,013 downwards.
AAACGTTTTTAATTTCAATTGGCATCACTGATTTGTATGCTGTAGGCAGCCATCTGGCTGAAAAGTGACACTGGCTGCTGGCAGCGTGAGAGTCAAATGGCAGAAACTCCCAAACACTGTCTAACCTGCTTTCTCATTCACCTACAGGATGGAAAACAAATCCACTTGGGATTTTTTAAGGGCCTTCCACAATGTTCAGTTTTTGTGACTGAAGTGATCACGCAGATGGATATGCACTCATACTGTACGCATAAAGACTGACCAGAAGAGTGAAGGTTATTTTGAGTTCCAGCAGTGTACGTACAAATATTTAGTCATGTGGTTTTGCTAATTCAGGCTCTTACTGTTTATATGAGTTTATTGTTTATATTGTTTATGATTTAGGTTAGCTGTTGGACTCAATGATCTTAAGGGTCTTTTCCAACCTAAATGATTCCATGATTCTATATATTCATTTCCAACATATTAGATCCAAGTCTTTGATTTTAAAGTTCTGAGGTATCATTTTGACTACTACAAATCCGAGTAAGAAACATTATCATTATTCAATACAGCTTCCAAAGCAGCAGTTGTTGAGAAGTAAAACATTCACACTCCAGCTACTAATCTGGACTTTACAGCTTATTCCTACCATGAAGAAGTGGCTTGGTCTGTAAAATTTCAAGACAGTTTGTGTAAGCACAACCCGTTGCAACTTCTCTTCAAATAGACCAGGTTATTTTGGGAGATTAAAGTGCATCCTGTTAACTCAGAATGTTTTCTGTGAAAATCACGGTACCGCTACAAGAAAAGTAGCTTAAAATGCTCAGCCTGGCCTCTCATGACGCTGACTTGTGTGTACACTCAATAAACGTCCCTTTGTTCTTGTAGCCCAACATAGGTTTGCTCTGGTTTGTGGGCACAGGACTGAGAACGCAGCTCACACAACAAGAGAGCCTCTGGCTCCCTGGCTGTTCGCAGTAACCCCGACAGGCTGGTGCTTACCGGAGTCTCTACCATGTTGGGCTTACTGTTCCGCAAAGTCTTCACGGCGTGGAAAACGTCCACCACGTTCTGCCTTTTTACCGTCTCAACCACAATGCCGATGGCACAGAACATCCCGCTCCGCCCACCGCCGTTTCTGTACACAAGAAAAAGAGCTGGTTAAATGTCGCTATGGCGTCAGACAGCATCCAAAACGCATTTGTTCTTTCACTCTGTAAGCAAGAGTTATTTGTGAGTCCCACGGGGAGACCAGGTTTTGCAGTCTCCTTGCAGCTCCAGGGGGTTTGGTTCTGAGACATTTGCTGTTTCTGACCTTCCTCTCAATTACTTCTTTTGAATTCTGCCCTTATAGCCCACCATGCCACCCAGCTATGCTATAGCCTAATTTATATAGGCATTAGGAACAAAAACCTAAGTTAAATGGCAAGTACAACATTAGAAATCAAAATCCAAGCTCAATAGCAAGCACAACGTTATCCACTTAGTTCTGTAAAGAGACTCACTTAAATTATCCCATGGTATGAGGATTATCTAGCCAGAGTAATGCCAAGGCATCGCTAATTTGACATCTTGTTGTCAACTTCTGAACTATTTTATAATCTTCATTTCAAAGAAATTAAGGTAGGTATTTCTTCTTATTAAGTTTAAATTAGCCAGAAGACTCCACAGCTAATGAGGAGGAGTGGGCAGAAAGGGGCCACAAGTTAATTCTGAACATTCAAACAGAAGCTTTTTTTTAAAAAGTAAGGAGAAATGCATAATTCAATTTCTAGATTTTCAACTTTATATTTAAATAAGGTAGGAGAAAGATTGGTCATTATCTGCCTAGGGAGAAAAAGATGTTGCCTTTTCAAAACTCCCAAACCAGCTCCCATTTAAATATCAGGCTCAGATAAGCAGCCAGCAGTCATTTACCAACAACAGTTTTAGGATCACGTACTGTATTATAGAACTTTTCTCTGATTTTATATATCCATAACTTTCAGTCTAAAACCCTCAAAATATAGTAGGCCTTCTGGAAAAAGTGCGACACACAATATGCAAGAGAGACACAAAAAATAACCATTTGGCACTTAGCATAAAAGACTTCCTGACTGAAACTGCACAGAAGAAACTGATCTCTTTGTACCTGAAAAACACGCTATTATGTACAGAAGGAGACAATACACAGTATCACTGTAGTATCACGTCCAAAATACTCATTCCCATGGTACCTTGACGTGACAGACAAATCCAAATGTTGACCAAAAGTCAACGTACAGTAGCAGTGGTACTTTATTGATTCATTGGTTGGTTGGTTTGGTTTGGTTTGGATTTTTTTAATAAAAGAAACAAGGGCACATGCCATGTATGTAGCCATGAGAATACTGCTTGAATTTAAAACAAGAACTAATTTATAAGCATTAGCTTGAAAAGCAGCATTTTGACTTTCTCCCAATTACTCACAGGCAATGGATGATGGTCCGGCCCTCCCCTTCTTCACATTCCTCTTGCCATTTTTCAACCTGGAGAATTAACTTCAAGAAGGATCTCTTGGAAGCTGGTACATCTCTGTGAGAAGCCCATCCCAAATACTGGAATTGCTGCACCATCAGATAGCCCTCTTGTGGCTGAAGGAAACCAGAGTTTTATGTCAACAGGGCACCTCTACATCTTGGTTTAGAAAATCAAAATACAAAACTAACATGAAACCTAAGTGTTCATATTATGGACAGACTCCAACATGTATATAGATTGCATGGTAGGGTCTCCATTAATTCATATCACTTGAGCTCAAGGAAGATGTCAAAAAACGAAAAAAAGTAACTACACTGAAGGCAACACTGCAGTTTATCAATCCGCAGTTTATCAATCCACATTTTATCAATCACTAATGTAACCTATCCTAACTTCTTGTAAATGGACAAATTCCCTAGATTCTGTGTGTCAAGGGTTTTTCTCCTTAACATCAATAATTAATTTTAAAAAATCACTGTTAAATTCTTAGACCTACAGAAATTAACAGACATACCTTTGGTTCCTTTGGCATGAACTAACCCCATTATAAATAAACAACAAGTAATATTGGTGCACAAATATGACTATTTTCCTTGAAGTCTTCTCTTTTTGCCAGACTATGGTAATCATGAGAGCCTTGCTGATAGTCTCTGAGCCTTCCATGTGCTAGATGCTACACAGGGAGAGCTTTGAATAGAATTAGACTGTCACAAGAAAGGCCTCAATAATCGGAATGGAATAATAAATAGCCTATTCAGTTTCTTGGAGCTGAAGGTGACGAAAAGGAGTAGGAGTGTGGATTTTAGAAAAGGAAGAACAGATGGAGAGATATTTAGAAGCAAGACGTAAAGGTGAAAGGCCACGGGAGACAAAGAGACATAGAGGAGTAAAAACCTAAAACTTTGTAAAAGGAAAGAAATGGAAAAAATGAAAGTAAGAAATGAACCAAAAAAAGAGAGGAAGTCTCAAAAGACAACAAAAAAGCGCTCTGGTGTAATATTTGCCAGTGTGTCTACATCTTAGCTTCCTGTAGTTTCTAAACAAGGCATAAAGAGCTGAAAATGTTTTTCTTAGCTCTGAATATAAGCAAAATAAAGGTTTGGATAAAACACTGGCCACATGCAAACTGATCTCTGCACTTTGAAAAATGGAAATGTGATGAAAATAAAAGAAAAAAAGTATCTTCGTATCCACAGTAATCAGTTTCCCCCACAGCTATTCTTCAACAGTAACGAAAGTTAAACGTATACTCCAAGTAGCAATTGGTGGTCTATAAGTTCAATATTGGATGAAAGATATGAAGTAGTAACAGTAAGTGAAATAGGGATTGCTCATTAACTGTACATCTAACGGTGGCACAACCATCTGTAACTCTTTACCTGTAGGCAACATAAATAAATGATTTATAGAGGTGAGCTAAAGGAGGACACACTGCATGGCAAACAGGGTTTGAGTAGATGCTGCAATAGCACGAAATGCCACAGGACACCAAGAAGACACGATGGTACGAGGTGTGAAAGAGCTGACAAGAATGAAAGACTGGAACCCCTACTGAAGTTGAGAAAAAGATGACAAACACAGGTCGAGGCAGAGTGGTGCAGAACCCTTCAGAGGCAGAGGAGCTCTGAGAGTTCTTTCACACCCCACTTCGCAGGGTGCCACAATCCTCCCTTTAAGTTGTGGTTCTTGCGTCTTAGGCTGTGAAGGTGCTGGCTGCATAACCAGCCTCAGCGCTCCTGTTCCTGATTCACCACGGAAGATGTCTTACGGAAGCTATGAATTAAATACCTGTCACTACATGTTCATTACAGGGATATTTCTTTCACTGCACACTGAACAAACAGAATCCTTCTCATGCACCTTCTACTCATCAGGGAGAATGTCACAGAACAAGAGTAATTCACCTTACTCCTCTTTCTGCTTAGCGTGCAGCTATAGAAAAGTACTAGAAATTAGTATTAGATATCGATGCTTGACTGACTCTTCTCTGGGTAATGTCTTAAGGACATTAGTATTTCACTATTATTCAAAATTAAAACCCACAAGAGCCTAGAGAGTGTTAAAAATGACATATTTTTTCCATTACATATTGTTACGATAATGCTTACTCTTGTTAGATTGCATATCCTGAAAATTCGGTTTATGACATCACAGTCCATTGAACACGACATGCATTCCACTTGGATGGGGCCGTACCGCAGTATCCCTTCCTCGGGCCAGTATTGCGGGCAGCCCTGCACCAGAGCAAAACAGGCATAATTAAATGGTAAGTTACAATTTGAGCATTGCCTTATTCCACTGCAGACATCTCACCTGACCTTTACTGAGCAACTAGTGTTAATTAGTTGCTGTAAAGCAGAGAAGAACTGTAAAGTCACTGCACTGCTCTACACTTTGACCATGTAGTGGGTCCAGAGTGATTAAAGCTTGCGATGGTACATGGAAAACTCGAGCCCCAAACTAACCTGTGCTAAGTCGACTTCATTTAACATCACAAGAGAAGTACAGCCGTAGTCATACACTAATCTCCAGAAATCTTTCACAGTGTTTGGTAAAGGATGTTGTGTGACAATAAAAGCTGCTGGCTGCCTGTAGCTCTGTAAAGGCAAAGGATTATATTAGCACCGGTAGAGGAAGTACTTCATAACTTCCACTCAAACACTGCAACAGAAAAAACATATAAATAGAACAAAGTTGTGACATCAATTACACCAGATTTCACCAAAGCTGATGTTAAAAATACATTGTCATCTCCAGTAAGAACAAAGAGGTTACTCTGCTCAGACCTCTGCTCGGGTCTGCCTTCTGCTTTGTTACAGGCCAAGCCCTGTTTCTGTTCAGATAATGCACAGGGCACTGAAGAGGCTTGGGCAGCTCTGCTCCAGGCACTGTGTCCTGGAGACTGAGCGGGAAACCTTCTCCCCGTGATGCAGAGAGGGGTGCAGAGGTCTCAGAAGGTCACCCCATCCACAGCAGGTCACATGTGAGCTCTCTGACTGCACCAGGGACTCAGCTCAACCCCGAATTCTGTTTCGGTGCCACAACCACAGGATCACCCAGAGAACTGACCTTCAGGATTACTGGGGCCCATTTCCATCGGAAAGCAGAAGTTAGACAGCTGAATATTATTTCCTGTCCTGACAGCAGATTCTGTTTTCTGTATGCTGCATTGTACACAACTGCAAATAGGGGTTTCCAGCCTTATATAGGTTGGCTGAGATGCAACTAATAGCAGAGGGGCTAAGTCCCTGCAGCACGTGTATTACGAGCAGAAAACAGAAGAGGAGAGAACAGAAGTTTTTTGCAGGCAATTTGCAACTACGCATAAAAGAGTTCTGCAGTGAAGGAATACAGATATGAACTGGCAAGGAAGCACCGACAGGCTAATCTGAGAAGCAGAGTAAGATGGTGAATCTTCTTGTAGGCGGACGGGATTGTCAGTCCCAGTTTGAAGATGAAATGCTGGGACTGCTGTATGCAAGGCAGAGATCCCCGTGCTTAACACCCATGCTGGTACTTAAAAGAAATTTGGTTGTTTTTTTACTGAAATAAATAAATTAACCTAGGTAGCTAAACCACTTCTGGTGTGGAAGCTTGCTTGTTGAAGGTTCATATGAGGGACCTTCACATGCAATATATCACTATAACCTCAAAGAGCATAGTGTCAGGCCCAGAAGGAAAAAAATACAACTTTTTTCACCCCTTCTAACTTGTTGTAAACTGTGAAGACAACAAATTAATGCCTTTAGCATCAGTACTTATTTGACAACAGAATAAGGAGGCTGACAATTTTTTGTATCTGTGTTTGCTATCTTTTTCTAATATAGAAAGCATATCGGGGCAGCAGGACAGACATGCAGCTTGTGTCCTACCTTCTAGATTTGCCCAGGGAGCAAAAAGGAACAACCATTATTGATTCTTCCCTTGTATTTTTAAGAAATAAAATATATACTAGCTGATGTTTTCCTAGCTCTCTTCCCCATCCTTTCTGGTCTTTCCCGAGATGAGACAACTAACTGAGATTGAGATGATCAGGTTTTCAAAAAGAACAGGCAGGAGATCTGCTGTCACAGTGGGAAGTAGACACATTTTGTGGGAACACAGGGACAACTACATTGTGGAAAGAGGAAAGTTTCCATTTCTGTTTTGCTATCAAAAGTCCCCTTTCCTTGCCCAGCAGTAGGGTCCCCCTCTCTAAATAAATCAGACTTGCTCATCCATTAATACACTGCTTGGTTCCTATACCTGCCTGCCACACACTGTTGCATGCTCAGAGTCCTCCTGCCACCCAGCCGTTCAGCCTGCGTTGATTTCCCTTCTCCCCAGACCACGCTCCTCTATGCCGCTGTGTTGTTTGGTCCACAGCACATCAGTTTTATCCAGGTGCTTAATGTAATTTTAACTGCAATTCTAAACAATTTTGGTTGCTACCAAAATTCTGCTTATTGCTCTAACTCATCCATTCAGCCCCTTTGACTCCCTAACAGATTAGTCTCGCACATGCTACTCCTCTATTTTTCTGGCACAATAGCTAATTGTGAGATTAGGGACTGCATTTTGCTAGCAGTTCAAATGTTTCCTGCACTAACTCAGGCAGAACTCCAGGACGAATATACCATTCAGTCATGATGATTCCTGCTATTGACGTTTTATTCCAGCATCTCTTCTTGACATGGCAGTTTCTGACAGCACTTCATTTTTGAAGAAGGGGAGATACTCCTGGAAATCAGGCCACTTATTTAAGTATTTACTGTAAAGGTGGCTTTAGGGGCCTAACTTTGGAAATGCTAATGGCAGGCACAGGCAGGTATCTGACAGCACGTGTGATGAACTGCTTCATCAATCAGACACCTATAAGCAAGTTCACCTCCATTTTTCCCATTAAATTGCCTGTTCCCCTGACAATATTTCTGTCACTCAAACTTCAAGTTTAAAGAGCTGCAACTCAAAAGATGAACAAAAAACCACCAACCCTATCCCCAAACGTGCCAAAGAAACATATTTTTTTTCTTCTTTCCCTGTCTCTCCTGCCTCAATATACATAGCCTTTTTTATAAAATTGTGACAGTAAACTCATGCTCAGAGAGGTAATATTTACTTCCCAACATACAGCAGATTTTTGAGATCCTGCTGAGATTTGAGATTTGGAGGGCTGGAAACTAGAGCTTTATATAATGGTGTTGAAAAAGGGAGATTTCCAGTCAGTCCCACAAGGATGCAAAAGACTAAAGATAACAAACATTCTGAACAAGTAACACAAGCTGGTGGGGTTTCTTACCCATTCCCCTCACCCTTCTTCATTAGGGCTGTTTTACTGGGCACTACAGTAAGAAAGAATTACCCTTTCTTAAACCAGCAAGTGCTCTCTCTCATATTACACAGCTTTTCGTGACACACTACACGGACAAAGAAGATAGTCTCTTACATCCATAAGAGCAGCATTGATGTAGTTGCTGCTCTCCCCATCAATAGTAATTAAGAAAGGCAGACATCTGTCAGGTGGCAGCATATCCATGAAGCGGTTCTTGTCGTGGTTCCTTGGCAAGCAGGCTATGCTGCAGTCCTCCGCTTGCAGGCGAGGGGTCACAGAATTCAGGGTCTAAGGGAGAGAGGATGCTCGCTTTAGTATGCTGAACTAACAGACAATGCACTCAAGATTCCCCAAGTTTTAATTTAAAATATTGCAATACGGGAAGACACGAGGAATTAGCAAGAAGACATTAGCAAATAAGAGCTCCTGTCTGTTTGATGGATGTGCTGGGGCTTTTCGAGGAGGGTTAAGCTCCAGGTGTAAAAGGCGCTCAGTGTACCACTGAACAGATTCTGCATGACACCATCCCCTCCAAAAGGAATAAAACAAAGACGATCCTTTGGACTTCTAAAGGGCTATGCCTTAGCTGTGCAAATGCAGGCCAAAACTCTTCGTGGTTCCTAGTCATTGCTCTTTATTCCAGACAGATATCTACTGCAAATTTATTCAAAGGAGGATATTCCATATTTAAAGCAACTTTGCAAAGCACATAAACACAGGTGCTTTATTTTGTGGTCTAAAAGTAAGTGACTAAATGCTGTAAACGTGATATGAAAACTCTTTCGCTTAAAATAAATTAAATGTATCTAAAGGCAAAAAAAACGTTGTCACATGAAGAGTTAGTAGGAACTGCAAATACCTGAAACTCATCTTTGAGATGCGAAGAGTTTGTCTGAGAGTCTATTCTAATCATATCAAAATAAGCAGCTTTGAATTCACAGACAGGAATGGCAGTTTCTCCACACAGGCAAGCTTCTAGAATGGCATCATGAATAAAGATGTACTGCTCCTACCAAATTAAGCAAAGAAACAAAAATTATAGCCGTTTAAAAACAACAGATCTTTCCTTCTTTTAGGATAAACAGATCTCCTCCACACTGTAAAACTCAAATTCAAGGTAGTGTCCATCAATCCATTAAATAATGCTTTAGTACAAACACAATCTTGTCCTAATTGGAATGCAGTTAACAAGGATGTTTTCTTCAGAATCAATTTAAATTCAGTAAAACTTAACAGAACAGGCATAGCAATTTATTTAATGGGAGGTTTTCAGTTTCCTTGCAGTGCTTGTGGGTTTCTGCGTATATGCTAGTGACTTGTTGGCTTTACTCATTTTCATTTTTTAAAAATAGCTTTCAGCCTTACAATACTAGCAGAAAGTGTAAATTGCTTCAAGCGCTACCAGTGTAATTAGCAATTATTTGGCACGCTGCATTCTCCTTATGTGTGTGCAAGCTAGTACACCAATTGACCAATAGCTGGCTGTAGGCCACTAATAAACTCAGGTGCGTCCCAACAGAAACAGCATTTCTTTCTGTTTTTTTTCCCTGACTTGCCTTGAGGTATCCTGAGTCCTAGACAACTGCATTACTATTTCCATCAGGCCCCCTGTCAATTTTTACACAACACCTATTATATTTACTCACCCTGAGAGTAACAGACATAAATCATGTCTATGCAGCAAAGTGCAAGAACTGTGCCAGCCTCACTTAGCTTTTGTGGATACCGATGAGGTTATTAATACCACAAACTTTAACACATGCCTGTAACAAGAGCACGTGTCCAGGGACCATGGTGGTATTCTGTCACTACAGCCTGTGCTGTCTTACCAACATAGCTATGGAGCTATTGCCATAGCTATGGAGCTATTGCCATCACTGTTGCCTAGATGACCATAACAAGAAATTCCTGCAATTTCAGCTTTATTTTGCTGTGTAAATATGAACCTCTGAGAGAAGATAAGAGGTAAGAGGCAAAAGAGAGAGGATGAGAAAGGAACGGCAGTAGGGGTGTTAATTCACGTGCAAGAGCAGATTAAACTGGGATGGTTGAAGCAGTCACACTGAAACACTCCACCCCACACACTTCCCAAAGGTTAATGGCCCTGTGTCAGGGGTAGGTGATCAGCAGCATTTACTTGTTCAACTGCCAGACGTTGCAGCATGGAATAAAAACTGCACCAAATTACATCGATATGCCTGGCTGCCAGCTGCAAAGATTTGCACATGGTGACAGGCAAAATAACTTTTCAGGTAGACACCCACATGGAGGACAGGAAAGTGAAGCGGCAAACCACTTCAGGTAACCTGTCTTAGTATAAATCAATAACCAATGTTTCTGTGGAAGCTCAGTGATACTCAGGTGGCAGAATGGGAGATGCTTTATCACTAAGGCAATGGTTTTACTGTGGAGTTGCTGAAGGCACGATGAAAGACAAAAAGGGTAGAAAAGGAAAAGGAGTGGTCAATGAGGTTAATAAAGCAAATAAAAATAGAGTTGAAAAAGGAGAGTGAAATGGACATAAAGCTCCACAGGTAAGTCAAATTATGGATAAAATGCTTGGAGATCGTCTAAAACTGGTGGCAACCTGCTGAAATTCCAACTTTGGGTTCCTGGAATTGCTGATACCAGAGGTGGGGAGAGACATGCCAGATAGGCCTACTGTAGCGTCTTCTCTAAAAAACCCTCCTTGCTTTCCTTTTGTTACAGTTAGGTGTGCACTTGGTTGTGTGAAGGCTGAAAGAGGTGGCAGGTTTGTTGCATCATCCCGGTTCTGGGTGCTGCGTGCTTTGACCAATGGTCCCCAAAGGACACAACCCCTCAACAGGGCCACTGGCTGCTCTTTTCAGAGTAACCGTGAAATTCTAACCTAGCGCGTTTCAGAAAGCATCAGGTGCTTTGAAGGTAAACTGCTGTACCTCTGTCTGTACCATGTTGATGCGACGAGACCGTAAGGCTTTGACACAGTTGTAGATATCCACAACACCTTCTCTTTCTGCCATATCTAGCATGATGTCGATCACAATGTAACAACCTGTTCGTCCAGCACCAGCACTAAAATGAACCAGTAAATACTGTTAGGAATAGCCCCATGAAAACATCTACAAACTTTATAAACCCATTACTGAGAGCATTTTTAGAAAGTCATTCAGTTCTTTCATCACAACTACAATCTAACTTTTATCTTCTCTCCTTCTCTTCATAATGTCCTCTAAATCTTTTGATGTGCCCAAAACAATCATTTTCCATCAGATTTGATCCACTAAGTAACAGCAAAAAAAAAAAAAAATATTTGTTTTCCTCCTTTTATCACCCAGATCAATACTTAAAGTGAAAAAAAAAAGTTAGTTAAACTGAAATCTGGAGGATGATTAAGCTCATGCACTTCGAAATATGACAGATCTTGCTTTTCTTTCATAAGACTAAGAATGATTTTTGAGCGATATATTACAGCAAGAAACTCAGGATTATGTTCTACCAGACAAGCTCTAAGCTGGTTTAGGCAGCACATTTAACAGTATCCAGAAGATTCTCTCTTGATTTATTTTGGTTTTACATAAAGCTACAGACATTTTTTGCACAGTGAATTCTTAAAATCTGTAAAGGCTGAGTAACTTTATTTACAGAATGTAATTAAACGTTTGACGGTGCTGAAAGAAAATTCTGTTTGTCAAAAGACTGTGTCCCATCAACACAAACCTTGCAAAACTTGCATGGGAAAAACAACATTCTGTATTTGTTGCCATTAACCTCATTCCATCTTTATTCATTTACTTGTTTACTTCGATTTAAATTAATAATCTGTTCAGATATTATATGCAACACCAAGCTATCTAAGCAGCTGCATCTATATTTACTCTCGAATGCTGTCACAAAATTGTTGTAAGGTGCCTAAAATGATAGCCTGAAGTATATTATTTAGCTGGTGAAGCTTTTGCAGGAAAAAGAAAATATCTGGCTATTCTATTTAGGAAAATGTACTAGAATCCAGTTATTTCCAAATGTTGCTGTAGACAGCCAAATCCTACCGCAGTGTGAATTAGGCAATTCAAAAAGGGAACAACAAAAAGAAAACACTTCAAACTGATGGATGCTTCACCAGAGACTACTGTAAATGCTCACATACACAGTTGTGGAAAAAAATCAATCTACCTCTTCTGTACACACCTGCAATGGACAACAATAGGCCCTGCACTAGGAGGGTTAGATAATTTGACTCTCCGTATAAAGGAAAGCAGGCCTGTGGCATTGTAAGGAACTCCATGATCTGGCCAGCCAGTGAAATGAAACTGTTTAACTTCACGGATTTCATTGTAGCCCCTCTGTAAAAGTCAAAAAAAAAAAAAAAAAAAAAAGGGTTATGAAATTCAAAGAATTCAAAGTATTCAAAGTATTTAATAAATTAGATATTCTCTGACTCAAATAACGGTAACACACACTGATAGAATCTACATGCTGTTTTCATCATTTCACCAATTATTTAAAGCAAAGACCATGAAAATCTTAGAGATGTCATTGTGGGTTTTTTTCGTTTTGAAGTTCGTAATTTTTACTTTTGCCATTAAGTATGCTAGTAGATTTTTTTTTTTTATAGACTTAGATGCAATTCGCATTGATTTTCAGAAGTTTTGCTAATTCGGACAATGACCTGCTACGTTTACAGGCAAGTATAATGATTTACCAGAAGACCACAACTGTGTCGCATATTTTGCATTCACAGAGTTTGTTCTTTGATTAAGTGAGATTGGCTCAGCGCCCTTCAGGGCAGAGTGAATGGAGATGAATGACAGGCATGACTCATAACCCGGTACTTGAGCTCAGCTCCGAAGTGTGGCTACAGAGAAGGGGTGACTGTCAGAGAGGGAAGAGACGCAGTCAACACTTCTGGGGAAATTCAAAATCCCACAGCGAGATGCGTGTTTGGATAGTGCTGATGCAATGCATTACTCCCACGGTGAGGTAAGGCTGCCTGCACCGTGGACTAGCTGACCAGACAGAGAGATTGGGTATTGTGCAGGAACAGGCGCAAGCATAGCCTCCTCCATACTCCTTGCTACCATGGAAAAGTATTTTGCTGAGCCCTTTCAAAACGTGCTCACCCTTCCCAGCGTGAAGGTCCTGACGACGTACTCCGCAAGGGGCTCCATCTCCACACAAGTCACTTTGAAGTCGCCATAAACTTCTGTGTCGTCAGGCCAGTACTTGTAACACTTGACCTAAATACAATATGGGAACGCATTTTACACCGAAGGAAAATAAAAGCTTGACGGTACGTTACTGCATGTACTGCATTACACCACATTTATTTCCGAAATGACCATGCGCTCATGTGGCTTGTCATGGCTAATGGTCATTCTATCAAGTTAAACACTAGCTACAAGGAGTTTCCACTGCTTTACACAGCTGTACTTAGATGCCAAATTCATTTCTAAATGAGCATTTGTATTTTTTTAGTGCTGAGCTATGGAATACATTTCCACTTATGTTAAACTGGGATGCATTTCATATCCGCAATCAAACTTTATATTATTCCCTGAGAGACGTGTTACTGCTAAACTGTAAATAATTTGCTGATTTCTAGCCACTGATACAGAAGTGCATTTGCTCCTTAGTCCACCTACTCTGCTCATTTGAGTGACAATATACAAGTCTATTTTGCTGAAATATGAATTTTGGATTCAGACGGTTTTTCACTACTCATGAAAGCAACACAGCATCAGACTTCTTCAGAAGTTAGCTTTGGTTTTACACAATACTGTAACCCACAACAATCTCTGGATTACCAACTGTCCCCCTCCCCCCCTCTCAGGATGTGGGGCTGTCCTTCACAACACTCTTGTACATTCTGCCGATAATACGTCTTGTCAGCAGGTTTTCCTTTAGGCTTGTGGCATTGAAAGCAAAACAAAACAAAAACTTACTCTCCCAACTTCCACTAAATTTGTGACCATCACAACGCAAGCTGATTGCTCCTGCCATATCATCCTCCAAAAATCATACACAGTCTCATGAACTGGACCTGTAAGAAAAATTCCAGGTAGTAGTGTGTAACAACAGTCAAAGCGAATACTAAAAATAAAATCCAGCGCTTTACAGGGCTGACACACACGAATGCACTTGCTCAGAGATGAAAGCTTCGTGAAACCACATCATCGTACCATCGTGCCAGTTTCCAGACTACGTTGTTATTTCTAATCAATGCTGCATCTTCTCAGTTTAACTGAATTACCACTTGAAAGAAATTAATAGCAGGTGTTTCACATAGTGAAACACCAGAAGTCGATTGAAAACTGCAAGGACACGGCAATGTGTGACTACAGCTATAGTTACATTTCTAGGTTTGTTTTACATCTGTTAAATACAATGTGTTGAGTGTGAGTTTCTTCAGATGTTCACCAAGGAGATGCCCACGCTGGAGTGAAGCGCCAGTCAGGAGGGCTGGTGGTACAGGCCCTGTGCACTTACCATCTAGCCCCCGGCGAAGTGTGCAAGCATGAGTAGGCGCTGAGCCACAAACTTCCCCCTGAAGGGTATTTAAACTAATTTAAGTACTTTCCTGTGAAGCAAAGGAGGAGCACTTGTTTAAGCTTTGCCTCTTGCTCTGCTCCAGAGACAAGACACGTTCAGTTGAGGTACAGAGGCTTTTATCCTGTTACAGCCATCTCAGAAATATCTCCCTCGCCACAGTCCGTCAGTAGCATAAATATTACTGTATATAACACACATCTGAAGACTCAACAGTATTCCTTCACATGGTAGATCGAAGGCTGCATACTAAAGCAGCAGTAAATTTGTGTGTCCTTTATACACCATTATGTGCAATGATTTACATAGTAAAACAGAAATAAAATACAAATGTAGACTGAACTGCTATAGAGAGACTTGTTTAGACAGCACTTACACAGAAATAAAAAACCAGGTGGACAGAAATCTGAGCATCCTGCTTTAAAACAAGCCTTTAGTTTGTCTTTCCTGTGTGCAGCTACAATCAACCGAGGGCACAAACAACAGGATATTTCCAGCCAGCTGTCTGATTATACTCACAGATCAAACAATGACACATCTAAATCTAATTACTTTTACTTTAATTCATAGCCTCCGATATTTCAGTGCAATCTTAGACTGATCTATTTGTTTTTCCTCATTGTGAGGAGTTTTATCAGAAATACAAAATGAGTAATTTCCATAGAAATTCAATTTTTCCCTCTAACTCCCCTCTTTATTAGCAAGGTGTTATATGATAAAGATTTCCCTCACTTCTTCCTACAAAGAGGCTTTGTCCTTCTCTGGCCTTATTTTACCCAGATCTTCTAAGATAGTGTTTAATTTATCATTGCTATCTTCGCCGTCTCCATCATGGACTAAATCCTAGACAGTAAAATAATACATTGTAATATGGGAAGAAAAATGCCTCAAGGCAGGTTGAAACTGTTCTCTTCTCTGTCCACATGCCTCTCTTCTCTATTCGTTTCCATAATTGGAAATCACAGTAGTAGCTTCTGACTTTATCAGCTGAATTTATTACTGAAAGAGTTGCTCAATAGCTAATTAACATGATAAATTAGTGCAATTTTTGCATTTATTCACATTCCACCTGAACTTGCTATGTTAATCTACCATAACACAAGATGACAACTCACAATATTGGATATGCTTTCTTTTCATCTACTTCCATTTTACCAAAACACTGCCGGACACTACAGAGAACACTTGTTTGGTTTGATTAATGCTGGCAGATTCTTACCTTGGGTTGCAATGTAGTGACTTGGTCTCTGATATCCCTAAAACAGCAATATAAGTTGGTTTGAGTACCATATTACTAACAGAGAGGGGAAAATAACAGCATAAGGTACTACAGAATTCTAATTTTTAGACAATGTTTTCAGAACAAACCAATATTTAAGAGCAGCATGAAGCTCAAAACCTAAAAAACCGGTTAATACTGAAAAAGTTTGAATGACAACAAATAAAATGGAAATAAGAACATCTGACTTGAACAGACATTGCAGTGTACTGGGAAGGAGTATTTTAAATGGGTCCCTTGGGCCTAAAAATTAGTCCTCTATTGATACCATCTCCCCAGCTGAATACTTTGGGGCATTTATTTGAAATTTAGTAAGATCTCTCTTTGCCATCAGATTATCTCGATAGTTGATATGTGTTCCCATGTCATCCAATATGAAAAAATACACACCTTTTGTCTTATAAATAGAGAACTATTGTAAGGCACAGAGAGGTATGTATCCGAGTCATAACTACTGGGGACAGACATTTCCCACGCTAGAGCTGGACACTGTGGTGTGTGCACAGAGTCAAGGTTCTACTGCTATCATATCTTCTGCAAAATATTTTGCACTGCTGCACAAAGTGTGCATCAATTATACTGGACAGGATGCACACAAGTATATACACATACATATATACATAGATAGATAACCCTACACAATTAAGCCTTTCTAGTTAGCTGGGTCCATGCCAACACTAGCAGTACTGTACAGCATTAATCATCCGCATAAAACCTAAAAGACAAAGAGATTCTGCTCCTGAGGAAATAATTCAGAATATATTTTGATGAGAGGCCAGCAACATTAGCTATGAAGAGGAAGGAAACTTTAGTATCACTGGAGAAGACAACACAGAATTTCACAATCTGCAAATGTTAAAGAATAAGTCCAATTGTTTTCTAGGTTACAGTTTTATCAGGCCACTTGATTCAAGTATTGCGTTAGAGGGGAGCACGAGTCCTTGGATTCCTGGTATTCACAAGATGCTACTAAAGAGAAGGATTTCAGTGTACCCAAGGAGTTTATAATTTTTTCCATGGACTGCTTCATTATGCTGTCTACAGTGAGAGCATCTTCCTCTGGGACTTATGAAAATTCTTCTGAGTCTCTTATTCTTGGCTTTACAAGAGACCAAGATTGCATCAAATGACTAAAAAATTTCTCCTGGAGTCCTTAATATCAAGTCCCAGCTTCAAATTACGAAAGTGGAACCACTGCTACAGTGTTTTACACTCAGTAATGCTTTCCAGAAGAAGGTAAAAGTGTCACTTTAAAATTGCAAAGTGCCAGTTTTAACTTGTAGCTTCCCTCTCTGGTTATAATGACATTCAATTTACTCCTAAATAAGAGAAACAACATCCTCAAGGAACTGGAATTATTACAAATCTGGGAGAGTTTTCTTGTTTAAGGCCCCAGGCAAAATATCATGGGCCTAACACTTCACACAGATTGCTGTGTAAAATATCAAAATAAAAAGACAGTGATATACCTGAGGCTAAATCTTTATACCCTGGAAATCCAAGAGGGTCTTACATAATTTATCAACTAACAGTGGACATGAAAAATTAGTAAGGTGCAATTACAAAGAAAACTAACAATAGTCATGTATTTTAAAAACACTTGTACTAGCTATTCCAGTATCTTTCGAATTACTTCGGAATTACTTCAAATACAAAAACTTCTTTATTCCTAATATGTTAATTGGATAAAAGTTACATTTTGTTAACCAAAACACCTGGCAGAATTGGTTCAGATTTCCTGTTTGTATCAGTTTTGGTTTGGTTTTTTTTTTAATGTATAATGTAACTTGTATTGGAATTTCAAACTTCAGAAGTTTTCCAGAGAAGTGAGGAAATTTCTAATATGTTAAAATACTTTTTATATATATATATATATGTATATATATGTTTGTGCATATACTTTGTAATACCTAAGTTAGCACCTTAAGACAAATGTCAGCTAAATACTGTTTTTCTAAATCGTTGTTAAAACAAACATACGCCGCCACCCCCCCAGGCCATCATCCTTCCCCTTTTGCCAAACATATATTACGACTACTTCACAGGTACGTTTTCAGGTGACTACACACTATCCAGCTTCTCACATACAAATGGGAAGGGGAAAAGAAAAGATAGTGGCCANATAAAAAGACAGTGATATACCTGAGGCTAAATCTTTATACCCTGGAAATCCAAGAGGGTCTTACATAATTTATCAACTAACAGTGGACATGAAAAATTAGTAAGGTGCAATTACAAAGAAAACTAACAATAGTCATGTATTTTAAAAACACTTGTACTAGCTATTCCAGTATCTTTCGAATTACTTCGGAATTACTTCAAATACAAAAACTTCTTTATTCCTAATATGTTAATTGGATAAAAGTTACATTTTGTTAATCAAAACACCTGGCAGAATTGGTTCAGATTTCCTGTTTGTATCAGTTTTGGTTTGGTTTTTTTTTTAATGTATAATGTAACTTGTATTGGAATTTCAAACTTCAGAAGTTTTCCAGAGAAGTGAGGAAATTTCTNTATTACGACTACTTCACAGGTACGTTTTCAGGTGACTACACACTATCCAGCTTCTCACATACAAATGGGAAGGGGAAAAGAAAAGATAGTGGCCAAAATCATCATCATCATAAAAAAAAAAAAGTGAACAGCAAATTCTCTTTAACAGACAGGTTCACCTGAGTTATCTAACAATATTCAGAGCTATGTCAAAAGGTTAAATTATCTTTCCAAAACAGGTACCAAAAATATTCACACAAAAGGAAATCTTTTAAAGGAACAGATGAGACAAATTAGATGAGGCATGCATAATTATCTAGTGATAAAGATAGAATAGCAAAGTAATTAATAACAATATCTATATCAAATATTTACAATAGGATGCTGTTATTCACATATAGTGGTACTTACATCCCTGTACAGCCAAATCTACAGCCCAAACCAAAGTCAGATGTGAAAGAAAGCACAACAATGTCAGTGAGTACTAGGACGTAGAACAAGGAAAGTGTACATTTTGTTCTTAATAAAAGAAAGCTTTCAAAAAATTTTAGGCATAACATGCAATAGTTTCACATAGAGAAGCTGGCAAATTGAGAGGGAGAAAGCTGCGCAATCCACTCACGTCTATGTAGTTGGCATTAATGTAATCTGAAGATGGATCATCTTCAACAGGTTGCAAAATCACCCTGGAGTGGTCATCTGTAAAAACCAAGTGGTTACAGTGCCTTTTTGAAGTGTGATTTTTAAGTAAGATATTACGGTAAGTCATCTAGGAGACCAAAATTAGCTGGCATAAATGCCTTACAATTCACAACACTTAGTTGTGTAACACAAAACAGTGTTTACACAGAATTACAAAGAACCGTCTTGTCTGAAGTCTCCAATTACTTCAAAAATATTCATTAAGCTTCATTAAGTGTAGCTGAAAGGTATCACACTGTTACACGTGGTTAAAAAGACACAACGAAACCAGGTTACTTGCTCAATGTCCCTTTCAAAATCAGCTCCACTGATGGTAATCTAGAAAATCAAAAATCCTGATTACTGATTCCTTACTTCTGACCCCAGCTTGCTTAAGCTCATATCAAGACATTAAAAAAATAAGTTAGCAATGGTTAGCAATACACTTTGGATGTGATGAAGAGGTAACTCTACCCGTTCAGGGACTTCTCCAATAGCTTCATTCCTGCATGTTCGATCGCATTTATAAAACTGTAACAAATTGCATTATCCCAGGGGATGAATCTAAACTATTGAAACCTTTCACCTAAAGCTAAGAGACAGAACCCTCTGATTTTAGTCACATCTCTTAACCATCAGTTTTACACAACTGCTATTCAGGTGTATCAGCTGTAAGTCACATCAAGCAGAAAAGTTTTGAAGCTGTCAGATTTACCTGAAATAAATTGTAACTGTAGAAAACTGCCACTGAATTAACATCCAAATGAGTGCTAGCTTGTTGCTGTCATATGCTTACCACAGCTTGCACAACAGAGATGCAAATGCGAAATTCGGCCTGAGTTATAAAAGGAAGAAAGTTGAACTGTGATGAACAAAAAAAAATATGCTGGAAAAGGCATTGTCCTCCTTCTCCGCTTGGGGTATAATGCAGGTATGCCACCGGAGGCTTGTAAAGAAAGAGAGAACATGGCACGAGTAACACACGACTACGGCTACCGCTCAAACCAAGCACACCGATACTCACATGCTATAATGTTTCCATAGCGGTTCTTTGTTCTGTTTTGATCCTTCTTAGCGACATCCCAAGAAGCTGACTGCCCCTCAAAGAAACTCTATAAATAAAAAATGTTCCGAAAGAAAACATTCTGACCATTAATTTATCTCCAAAAATAACAGTTTAAAAGAACTGCCCCACCATAAAGCAAGCTCAGCTTTACTCGTCTGCTCTGGTCACCCAGGCGGCACCGTGGTATAGAAATATATCTAGAGAAGAAGGGAGGATCTCTCCCTCTGACTGCTACGGGTCAATGGGCAAGTCACTGAGGGACTCCAGAGGGATTTCAAATCCTGGAATCGCCGGAAGGCTAAACTTGCTCAGATATCCTTGCTACAGAAGAACAACAGTAAGTTGAGAAAACACAGGAAGACCGATCATCCTTCTTACAAGACACCATAATATATAGCCTGTTTACTACAGCATTACATTGCTTTCCTCATATTGCTTAGTAAAATGACTTTTCTTCCTACAGAGCCATCAGGAAGCCTCTTCTGCCAATGTTTATTGTTCATGCTGTTTTTTCTTACATCCCTCCCTCTAGCCACTAGCAAAATAATTCTACATTTAATGAACTGTTCTTAAGAGTCTGATCTCAGTAGCGACAGAAGCAGCTTTTATTCCTCCTTGGCTTTTTCTTCATTGCCCGTAGATATTTTACAGCTGTTGCAGGTCTATGCTATTCTCTCCTTCCAGATGTTCTCTTATCCTGACCTGGGTAAGTTACCTCCAGAAAGTACACAGTAGCCACGGAAACAAAACTTTAATGCACACTCAGAAGCCAAAGCCCAGGCAAAGATGTCAAGTATGGTAACAGAAGTAGCAGAAAGTAGGAAAACATGGCATCAGGGACCACCCTCCCCCCCAGCAGTGGTTGACACTTAGGCTTAGCCCTGAAGTGAGGAAGAGCATAACGAAGCGTATTTAAGTAAAAGAGAGGAAAAGAGAATAATATTCTTTTAAAAACCACACATTTATTTATTCCAATTCTTATGTTACAGTAGAGAGAGCTGCAGAAAGGAGAGAAGGTTGAAAACTGAGTCAGAAGAGATTACTTACTCAGAGAAAACTCATTTTAAACCCAGCTGTATTGCATGTGACCTTGGCAGTACCATTCCCATCTTTACCGTGTGCCCTGCCTGATATTCTAATCCCAAAGAATCACAACCGATTCAGAGATCAGAAGCAAAATGAATCTGTACTCATCTTCTACCTCCATTGCTCAGAATTTTTTGCTTCCATTTGAACATTAAAGTTGTAAGTAGACATGCTCAGGCAGGTCTAATTAGAACTTCAAGAAGTTACTACCCTCATCACGTCTTTACTGCTTCTCAGCTGGAGTTTAGTCCCAGTATTGCCCTACTGAGATGCTCTAATAACTCACGAGAGTGCTTCCAGTCAGTGCTTCCCACTAGAACAGCCTTCACTTTAACCTAATCCAGGAGATCTGCACTGAAATGGCTTGGAAAGCTCACTTAACTAATTACAGCATTTCAACTAAGAAGCAGCAACAAAAGGGTGGCAACTTCTTCCAATATGCCAAAAAGATTCAGCAGGGCATGTCTTCTTATGTGCTAGAGGATACAGATAGCGTTTTTTCCAGGCACTTTTAATGGCTCAAACCATTGGACTCCACTCACTATTTCACTTTTGGGTTACATATATAGGAATCTTATGCCTGCTTATCTTCACCTGGTTTTCACTTAAGTTCATGACATTTAGTTGCATTCTTTTGCAATGCAAAGCAAACAAAAGGCTGCTCCTTCCAAAGGGATTTTTCCTAGCAAAAACCTACCACTGAAGATCTCACCTCATACTCCTCTTTAAATCCATAGCTGTCAGAAGTCTTCATTAGGTTAATATGCTGCAGCAGATCTGCCACCCTGATGGCAGGGTGCAGCTGCCCAGTCTGGTACGGGGATTCTGTGCCTTCGCAGAGGTAACGAGGAACATCCAGGAGCCGGCTGGACTCCGCTGTCGCACTGTGATTTTCATCTGTATTCACAAGAAATCAATGCATTAGGTACCCGCAGGGCAGCAACACCTGCTGCTATACATTTCAACATCTATTTTCAACCTCTTCCTTCAAAACCACGTCTAATTTCTGAGAACGCAAAGCACTTACTCTCCAGCACATAAATACTGTGAAGTACATAAAGGAATTGAACTGCAAACACATACAAAAGTTTGCAATCCTTCATCCTACAATAAAGATGTCTGAAGGGCATTTTATTTGAAGCTACAAAACTTTATGACATTAATGTACTTGGGAACTCCAGCCTCTATCACCCAAAGTAACTTTTTTAATGGCTAATATGTATCAACAGCAATACTACACCTTAAACAATAAATTAGAATAACTCTGTGGTGGTATCAGCACATCATTTGTCTAAAGCCAACAAAGAGTAAATTGAGATCCCAGTAAAAAAGAGGAGCAATTATGCTGCCTGCCGCTTCAGAACACCACCTCCATTTGGGAAGACGAATCTGCACTTCACTGTGGTCATTTTAACTCAGGTCTTTTAGTGGAGAAATGAAACTGTTGAGTGTCCTGATTTCAGCTGCAGTTTTTGCTCTGTATAAACAAAGAAGTCCCTTCTAATGCCTGATGCTACACCAATCCTCTTATCAAAACCAAATGTCAAAGCTGCATGAAGCAATCACATTTAGACAATCCCTTCTGTGAAATATTTTTTTTTAAATTAGCAATCAGCAGTTCAAATGAATTTACAGAGGAAGAAAAATTCTAATTGAAACCTGAAAGTAGCTACTGAAATAAGAAGTGGGTAGCCGACCCCTCCTACGCTTCTTCAAAATCAGTTTACCATTTTCCTTGCAAAGGATCCAGCTTAGGAAGTAAAACACTCTAGGAAAAAATGAACACCCCACGGGTTGGATTTTCTACAATTCCACCAAAATGCAAACCCCGTTAATGCCTTCTGAAATGAGATCTCCTAGTAAGAAACCCGATTCTTTGAACAGTCACACAAGTTGCTAATTTCAGTACATTTATGCCTCACTATACTGCCTAATAACGTGAGTGACAGGCAGCAGTCACTTTTTATTGTAGTGTTACCCGTATTAAATCACACACATTTCAAATCACCTCAGGATTTGCAGTTCTTCCCATTCCTCGCAGTATACTTACCAGTAATAGGCACTTTAACCCATTGAAGCAGCAAAAAACAATGAGTGAACAGAACATAAGAAATTTATTTCAGGACTATATTAGAAAATGACTAAAGAAAACGACATTAAAAGTTGTTAAAGCTTCACAATAGCTAACAATGAAAGCCATTTTAAAAATATAAGGGCCACATTATTATGCCATCAATGTAATGATAGGGACTTGAGAAAAGCAAAATTGTCATGCTAACTTAGTGCTAATGTACACAGAATGGAGAGTAGCATTAATAACCTATACATGAAGAAAAAGAAACCTAGTACAGCTACAAAGTAATAAGAACTTCATATAAAATAACATGTTCTACAATTTAGAGCCCATAAAATTTTGCTCATCTATAAATAGAACAGAGGAAAACTGGTCTGTGATGCTGGGCCAAGCAAGGGCTATATGGAGATGGAGTAGGCCAAATGATCTCGTTCCAAAGGAACAAGCTTACCAGTACCCAACCCCTTTACGTGGTGTGACCAAAAGCTTGTCTACTTCTCTCCGCCATTTCAGTCCATGCAATGAAAAATATTACCTCTCCCAACTAGCATTGCTTTGCTTATACCAGAAGACTATTACGCCCAAAACACCATTACCAGTAGGTGGAAATGAAGACAGGAACTATTAAACTGTTCTTCAATTAATTCCTTGTCCTTGCTGTTCACAGCTGCCCATGTTTGTGTCTGCCACAATCCAGTGGCTTTTGGAACACACTGGAACACACTGACTTTTGGAATATGCTTATAGCCTAAAATGAGCTATTAGAAATAGCTTGAGAAGTATCACCAGATAGTATCTATGTAGCTTGTAAGTGCCTGATATAAAGCTAAAGATGATCTTAGAAGAATTTTAGGAAAAGACTCATTTTCTATGACTATAAGTCCATTGGTCTAATTTTGGGAAGTATTCAGAATTACTGAGTCTAACCCTTGCTCTTTCAGGCAACGGTGCTATTTCACCACCCGTCATCTTAAACCACCTGCTTAGGTTTCCTTGGCCCAAAATGGAAGGCTCCAGCATCTAACTGCTCTGATGGTTATAAACTTTCTAAGACACTACTATAGTCAAGAGAATGGCATTTGCAACATTATCAAAAGGAAATGGGCAGAACGTGACTTGATAAATCTCCTGCACGGTGAGTATACCCAGCTTGACAAAGACCAAAGACTACTCACAAACAGTGATTTGCTGTCAGTCTCAGAGGACACTTTACATGAAGATCTGCAAAGGCTCCTCCTGGGTATACTTTCTATCAATGTATTTACCCACAGCTTGTATAATGGGATAGAAAATACCCTGAAAGTATGGGCAGAGGGCACTGGGCAGTAAGGTGCCACTGTCACTTCACAAGCACAGGATCAGATTTCAAAGTTATCTTGATTATTTGGGAGACAATGCAAAAATCAACAAGGTGAATTAAACAGCGAATGCAATATAACTTGTGTAGGAAAGGGAAGTCAAATATGTAACTACAAAATGGAGTAATGGACTGGGTAATGATAACTGGGATTTTAGCAGGTAACTCAATACAAGTCAGCAACACCAGCACAATAAAAAGGACAAAATACAGTGCAGGTAGCAGGAAAACTACAAGTAGGGCATGGGGGTACCTATTCTACTCAGCTCAGCATTGAGACTTCTAAGAACTGTACCTCATCGACCTACGAGTTGGAAAGTGTTCAGAGGAAAACAACGATAACAAGTTTAGAAAACATCAGCTACGAGACGACGAGTGAAAGAACTGGCTTTAACTCAACTAGAAGAGAGACAATTGAGGACACGTGAGCCTTTCAATGGGTAAAAGACTGTTTTGAAAGGACAGAAGTGTGTTAGTTCTCCATATTTGCCATGAGTCTCTCAAAAGCAAATGGTTCAATTTACAGCAATGAGGTTGTAGTCTAGATTAGTCTAGTTAGGAAAAACTAGGAGTGAGCACTAAAATACTCAGTAGTAACACCCAGTTTGTAGGAACTTACTACTCAGAAAATTGAGCTTTCGGTCCCTAATAATAGTGATATGGATCTGAATTATTTTTATTTAGGAGGAGCGAGGCACTGGAACATGCCACTGCAAAAGTAAAATTCTCTTCACTACAGATTTTTAAAACACAATAGACAACCAATTGCCAGAAACAGCCTGGCAAATAACTGTCTGAACTGTTCAGCAACTGACTGAAACTCAGTACTGCATATTGTGTTTATCAAACCAAGAACTTGGGTATAAATTATACTTTTATCTCTTTTTTTAAAAAAAAAAAAACAATAACAAAACACTTTAAAACGTGCATTCTGTGTTAGATGCAACATAAAAATAAGCACCCTGGCCACTCCCAACATATGTTCTTCTTTTTAAAGTAAGCACAAAGTTGAAAAACTTACTAGTTTAGGTCAATTGAAAAATATAATTAATATACGTATTCAGGAATATTTGTACAGAACCTACTAAGAAAGTTGTTGCTTGTTGTTGGGTATTTCAGCATTTCTTCCATTTCTATTTTTCTTTTTATTCCTGTTACTCACTTAGAAAATCAAACTTTGGGTACCAACTAAGACTAATACGGAACTGAATTTTATTTTTACATATATTTTACTAGAGTTCTACTTTCACTTGTCAATTCATTGGAACTCAGTTTTAATGCTCTGGGGAGACAAGTTTTAGGATTTTCCATTTACCTATTTCCTCATTTCCTCCTCAGTTGGCACTCACTAGGAATAACTTCTTAACGAGAACATGAAATAATTTTTATTCTAAAAGCAGTGTCAGTTTAATTCTGAATTGATAAACTGAGTATAGAGTTATTTTCTGACAACCGCACAGCTATCTTTTACATAAAACAAGCTGTTCCAACGTTCAACCATGCAAGGAGACAAAACTCATGCAGGAATGAATAATGAAGGACTAGGGTCCTCACCTAACACAGCTGTCGGCACAAGTGGATCATTGGGCACTGTAGGAAAACAAAGCTCATGAAGAAATACATCACCCTCAATTTGTATTTTTAAGAATAAAAACAATACACTTCAGAGTATAACCAAGTGATAACTAAACCCCATTAATTTTGTTACAACAGAAAAACAGAATGAATAGACAGTTCCAGAAAGCATCCTGAATAAAAGAGGAATGAAAGGCAGTGTTTTGGACTTCAGAAATGTAATGATAAAGGCAAAGAGATTCTTACAGAAATGAAATAAAGAAGACATTACATGCAATTTAGTTTTTGAAAGGGCTCCTCCTTCACTATTGTTCATTTGCTTCACAATAAAGGTTCACTTTCACAGAATCAACTCCTTTCTTTCTAAACCCATCCTCTCATGTAATACTTGAATAGCTCACCTCAAAATAAAATGGTACTTCTTTAAAATCTTCCAAGTAATTAAAAAAATTATATATACATATTTACAGTGAATAGGTTTTTTATGTGCAATGCCGAAGATATTGCTCTTAATGAGTATAGCAAAATCACAGATACACAGATGTAGACGTTTGAATAAAATTCATAGAATTTTATCATACATTATCACAACTAGAACCATGTAAAGACAAATGCGCTGTTTCAGACAGAAATGGTGGAATCCAGAATTTGTGTTTATTCCAATCTGGAACAAAAATTTAAAATACCAACGGCTCTGTGACAAAATTGAGCTCCAGTTCACAAGAAATCTGCCTAAAAGTTTGTCGCACAGCAGGAAATCCTGGAAGCTTGGAAGGTTCTTTGCCTTAGCACAGATGATGGTCAGGACAACTGAATCTTCCGAACACCCCAAAAATCACATACCTAGGATGTTGGAAAACAGTGATGCCAAATTTCTTTGCCAGCCAACCAGGACAGCTGTGGAGGCTGGGGCTCCTGGGCTCCTGGTGTCACATTAGTCCATCTGGAAGGCTGCTCAAAAGCTTGGCAGCCACGGCTCACTAATAGCCATGTAGATTCCTGATGGATATTTTGCCTGGGATCCACCATAACTTAGTCCAAATCGAACTGTCTTTGCAAACCTGTCTCCACAAATTTCAATGCCAATAAGACATCAAACTTCGGAGAATTTTCAAACAGTTCCAGCCAAAACTGTGCACAAAACCTCACAGGCTGATACTAAACTCCCATTTATAATTGGGTATGAGACACTTAAAAAGTTAGCACTCTGCAGTTTGGTAAGCCTCAATAAACTGAGCAATGAGCCCTCCTCCAAAATCCATTTCCCTTGTAACAGGAAGGAACTTAACAGCCTTCAGGGATCTATTTTGCTGAAGCATGGTAAGCAGTATGGGAGGCAGGAGAAAGGAGACGAAGTGCCATTCCCAAAAGATGGCAATTCAGAAGCAGCTCAGATCTGTTTAAAGCCAAGCCACAAGTCCGTGTGGCCATGGGAAGGTCAGGTTCCTGTCAGCTCCACGGCAGAATTGTGTCCCTTTGGTAACTTACACACTAGTTTTGAGGTATTCAGAGTCTGCCAGTGGACTGTGCATTGCTTTTGTGCAAGGCATAGTGCAGATGCAGGGAGGCAGGCGTGCTGGACATGGCTATAACCCAGACACCTAACACTCAGAAACCCAAACTGCCAAACTTTGTCAAAACCAGACACTTGACAAGTCTATGAAAAAGGAATATAAATATAGAGCAAATTTGCAGATATATTAACGAGCTTGTTCCTAAACTTCACAAAGAGCAACGGAAATTATTGGTTTCCTTCTGTGATAACGTCCTTACTGCCAAAAGAAAGAAATTAATTTGGACCTCATATTCTTATTCATAACAGACACAGTGTTTCGCAGTACTATTTAACATGTTGGTATTAAATATCCTCATGAGGGAAAACTCTATTTCAGATTTTAATTGAGATATTCTAGAAGTGTAATATTTTCCCTAGAACAAGTATCAACGCATACTGAAAGTACATGTAAATATTAAAACAATTGGCCACATACCAATAAGGATAACATACGAACATCCCTACTCAACCTTTGGGTTTATCAGTGTTCCTAGAAAACCTGGAACTTAGAACAATTTTCCTTAAAAAGCAGAATTGTTTTCCGTGTTTCTATATTCACCCCGACATTCCAGAGTATCTACCACCGTTGTACTTACATCTGGGGCTGAAGTTATGAGAGTCCATAAATGTGATTGAAAGGGGATCCTCGGCATGCAGGGTGCTCTGGTCAGCGTAACTCCTATCCATCGCATTCACCATGTGTGTCATCTCCTGGCGGGTGGTCCCCATGGCATCCTTGCGCTTCTTCGCAAGTTTGCTGCCCAGCCAAAAAAAAAAAACCAAACCACCTGAATATGTGATGAACATTGATGTCTACAGTAATCATTATCTATAATCCTGAGTGACTGAAAAGTTTGGCTGATTTTCCTGCGTACAACTTTTTCAGCGTGAAATTGATAAAACTATCCACCCTGCTATGAAAGAGTCACAACCGTGTGTTTTCTGTACACGCACAAATGCTGTAATGGAAGTGCTCACTCCTGTATCCTGGTAATACTTTTTTCCTGTGGAGTAATTACACTAATATAAACAAATTAGGGAATATAATTACTTTTTAACTGAAATGATAAATAAGAAGCATCTGTGCATGCAGTTTTATCAACCATCTCCATTTAAATCTATGTTTTGATTTTATAAATGGATAATTCATTCCCCTTGCTTGCCTTGTTAGGAAGAAATCATTTAACCTTTTAAATTACTTTGTTAGTTAAAAAAACTATGAAATAACAAAAGAAACATAATTATTCGATATAGATTCATATTACCTTTTATGTTCAAAGTTGTTCTTCCCATTCAGCACACAAGATACAACACGATACCATACTTTCTTCCTGACACTGAACTTTGGTTCTTTAAAAAACACACAAAATCCCCCTCACCACTTTACTCTTCCATGCAGTTTGGGAACATCTTAAATTTTGATATTAACAGTCTTACACTCTCAGCGTATCACAGTTAAACAGAAACTTAATCTGTACAAGTAAACCCTCTGAATTTACAGCTAATGCCCTTAAAGTGCACACTCCAGAAATAGGTCTCAATTCCTTTCTTTTGATGAAGAACTGGAAGTGCTTTTCACCGTCTCCAGAAGTCAGATGGAAGCAGACAATATACTTTAATTATCACTTAAAGCCTACTACTCTTAAAGCACACATCTCAAGGAGTAGGAAGCAGGCACAGCAGCATGAAGTGCACCTTGGTTCCGCAGGAACCTGTGACATACATTAGACTGTTCTGAAATCTCCCTGTTTTCATCTGGAGCTGTGACTGCAATATAATAGATAGCCAACCTGCTTATTTGGATAAATCTGACACCACGTGGGAGAGACACAATCATCACTGAAAATACTGGGTTCTTGAAAAGGTATGTTTAAAACACAGTGTAGCTTCACAAGCTTTTCATGCATAAAATACCATCAAATATCCTGTTAACTGTTTAGACAGTGTTTGTCTTACAGTTCTCTTACTAAAAGGACTGCTTGCTCTTCCTCTATTCTCAGATAACTTTTAATATTCTATGCCACACTCTAATAGAAGACAAAAAGAATATTAGTGTAAATTATCAATCCATTTATTTGTTAAGTGCTGGGAACATCCACCAGAAAGGACCTTCACCGCTCTCTAGGGCAGGAAGCACTTCATGTTTTTGTATATTTAAGAAAATGTTAGAGGATTGTTTCTTAAGTTAATAGTCCTGGTTCCCGATAAGGGGCCACAAAGTAGGATGTAGGTGGACAAAGCACTCCTGAGAATAACAAAGATTTTTTCCCCAATCAGACCCATCTCCTTATTTTGTGCATCATTGTTGTCGTCCCATCCCCCTGCCCCCCCCTCCTTTTTTTTACACATTTACAGATAGGCTAGTTGCAAAATGCCTACTCAATAACCCCCTCACTACAGAAATCCCAAACGTATCATTTTTTCATCAAACCCTTGTGGTGTCCATGAGGGTTCTGTGTGTATCAGTTGTTCAGTGAAAACTAAAAAGCCAGTGACAGTTGGTTGTCCCCCTTAAAATACTTTATTTTATATATTTACTCCACAGGTTCTGATTTACTTAAGAAAAGTTCGTTTAAATGATACTCTGGTCGTACAAATGAACTTCCAGAAGTGAAACTGCCTGAGCTTTATAACTGGTTCTCAATACTACCAAAACTTACACGAAACTGGCATTTCTAGTTCAGACTGCTTTTTTAAGTTTCAAAGCCTTTCAGAAAGTCTCTATATAATGAAGATCGCCTTTTTCTAAGGCCACCTCAGAAATGGAACAAAAAGACTATTACATCTCATCTCTCCACTATATTAAGCCCTTCTTTGAAGCATCACTTTGTAACAAAACTTGCTAGCTACGTTAAATAAATCAACAGCGATTGAGGCTTTCAAGTTATTAGCTTATTACACTAGCTACTTTCCTATTTTTATGTTCTGCTTCAACTCCTAAAAAGGCCCATTGTGTTGTAGCACCGCAACCCAAAGCTGCTGGGGAATGGGAGGACAGCTTTATCGTTCAGTATCTCCTGGCTCCCTTCGCGTTTGACGACTTCTTTTTCCTTTCCTTTTTTCCTTCCCTCACTAGGCTAAAGGCACATGCAATCTATGCTTCGGGAGATTTAAGAAAATCGCTAGGTTAAAGTACTTGAGGCTGACAGAAAGTGTAAATGATTCTCATTATCTGCTAAAGGATCCATTTGGGTGAACCTGCGCAGGTGGGTGTATCAGTGGGAGCTGGAGGGGAAATGTGCTCCATCATAGGATGAAACTGTGCGGTTAATTATCTGGAGCTGAAACAATTGTTACTTAACAAGGAAATGATAATTTGTCACAATAAACCAGAGAATGGCAGTTACCTAAGACAGCTTAGCTTTTTTTAAATTATTTTTAAGTTTGTTTAAAGCAGCCAACTAATCTGCTTAAAACTGTGGAAGAGCATCATTACCAGACACCACCAGTTCATCAAAGCACTTGAGTGCATTTTAGAACCTCTCTGAAGTCAAGGGCTTTATACGTTTATTTAAAATTAAGAATGTGTGTAACTGCTTGGCTCAATCACAGCCAAAACCTCCGCAGCGCTTACAAAAATTAATTTGGTCAGACGCATAAAAAAAGTCAACTTTGCTTCAATGAAGCAAGTCTTGATGCAAACCAATGTCATAAAGCAAGATCCCCACTTTAAAATGTGTATGCAAAGCACCTTACAAGCCACAGATGCAGACCACTTCACAAAAAATATTTCTAGCAAAAAAAAAAAAAAAAAGAGAAAAAAGAAAAAAGTTAGTGCCATAGAGGCAGACATGTCCTACCATTGGCAGGGCACAGACCTAATTATAAAAGTCTGGTATCTGCTTACGATCTGTGTAGGAAAAGTGCTGCACAGGATCACTCCTGTAACTGATACGCCAAGAAAGAACAATTTGTGATTTACAAGCACAGTTCTCTAGCTAGGAAAGGGGAAAAGAGGGTTTTTTCCTTAGTGTGATGTGTCGCTGTGAATCATAATGCAAATTAAATTATGATTACAATAAGCTAAAATGATAGTTATGGGAAAAACTGTAGCAAAAAAGCAAAAGTCTCAATATACAGTTAGAAATACAATATCCCTTTAAAAAAAACCAGGGTAAGAGTAACAGGAACAATGATACAAGCAATTTTTTCAAGCCTGAGAATAAAGAAAGGTAATTATCAATAGAACTTTAAGAAAACTATAGAGACTGTTTTTCTTTTTTAAAAAGGGATACTGCATCTTTAAAACACGTAAAATAGTAAGTCACCCGTATTCTACTTACAGATAGTAGGAGTAAGAATAGTAGCTCCTCCTGGCAAGCAAATCACAGACAGTGGAAAAAGAGAAGCAATGGTGAATGAAAAGCGTGACTCTGTCACATTCAATAAAGCAGAGAAATGTGCGTTTAAAAAAAAAATTGAAAAATTAATGTTTCTTTGATTAGCATTTCAACTTGCTCATGCACAAACTAGCCTTAATTTGCCATGCAATTAAAAAAAAATACACTAGCATATAAAAATGATGTGGTTTTTAGAAAGATCACTTGAGAAAATTACATGCTGAGATTTCATTTATTGCCAAAAAATTTGAAAATTAAATGGATTGTGTATTTTCAACATGCAGTTCAGCATAATATAATGATTACCACCTAGATGTCATGACAAATGAACAGCTGTGTACAAATCTTGCGCAGTAAATATGCTTTTTACTTTTCAGTTACAAAAAACTAAAGATTGCATGAATAAAAACATTTAATCAGAAAACAAATTCATGTCATTCATTTTAACATCTTTATCGGTACACAGGTGTATACATATATGTTTGTATGCGTACTATATGTAGCTATATGAGTACACACATTTTAAAGAACACACGTTTACAACAGATATGCGTGTACTGACATATATACTACACATGTCCTGAATGCAAACATATGTTTTCTATTTCAAAATCTTACGACTGGAAATGCCGATGTAGTCATGCTAAGCATTAAAAATATGGAAGGTAAACAAATGGAAGGAAATGAAGGACGTTTGGAAATAGTCCAACAATGACTTAGAAAATAAAAATGGCATTGCTTGTTAAAGATGCAGTATCCCTTTTCTTAGCTGGTTTGATTACTCCAGTAAAACTCTGTAAGAGCTGTTAAGAGCTTCATTCGGGAAAACTTCAATTTGTACAAAATGATCAGGCAAAGCCTAAAACATCTCAAGCTCGTGAACAAAACTTAGTGAACTGCTTAGTACTCTGTTTTTCAATAAAATGTAATACTGCATTTAATCAGATTGAGATAGCGATGGCTGCGCATACAACTTAATAAACCAATGAAAATGCAGAAACCGTTTTTTTTTATTGACTTTTCCATGTAATAAGCTGTGGTCAATTCAGGTACCAAAAGGGATACTACATAATGGATCACTGAATATGTACACTACAGAAGATGATTCAAACAGATCTGTTTTCAGTCCCACAACTAAGTGAAGTGTGTTTATGTACGTGTGAATGTGTCAGGGTTTTTACAGCTGTTCCTGGCTTCATTATGTCAATTGCCCTGATTCACTAGGTAGACTGGATTAGCTCAGGTATACAAAGGTTTTCTATGCTTTTTGGAAGAGATCTTGACTAAAGCCGGTACTTAAAAAAGCCTGCCCATTTTCCCTAAGGTGGAGGGAGGAATGGCACACCTATAACACACGCGATAGACAACCAATTAAATTATCATGATGAAAAATTGCCAGACATTAAAGATTCATTAAACAGGTTAATTTCTCACCTATTGTGCATACAAAATAGTACAGCAGCTTAGAAATGTTATGTGCTTTAGAATGATGATCAAGTATCATTCCTAAGAGGGTACTGCCTTCACAGGTTCAGAGAAGGGAAGGGGGGGAAAGGGGAAATTTTAAAATATCATTTCACGGACATAATTAACGTACTTTCATCAAACAATTCAACAGTGAAAGTCTGACTCTAAAAGGACTCTGAATGCAAGAGGTAAAAAGGATAG
This sequence comes from Stercorarius parasiticus, assembly GCA_013396915.1. NCBI lineage: Eukaryota > Metazoa > Chordata > Aves > Charadriiformes > Stercorariidae > Stercorarius > Stercorarius parasiticus. The sequence continues at coordinate 789,522 of VWZL01001108.1, read as the reverse complement.
GAAAAATGAACGCATTGAATTTTAAGCTTTTTTTTTTGTTGCTGTTACCTGCAAAACTAGTCAATCCCACCTGGAAGTGACTGATATTATATGGAGGTAGACAGTCTCTCTCCCACACGTGCACACACACACACACGTGCACACACACAGAGTCTTCTATTAGATATAAGGGGACCACTGCAACACGCACTGAGAGGATACTCCCCAGCACATACCTTGCAATAAAGCTATAAACCAGAGATGTCTTCCTGAAATCTGAAAAACAACTTTTGTTTTGTTTTTCAGAAGTTGTGTAAATAAAGAAAATTAGCTGACTATATGTCTTTTTTGCATATGATGAGTTGGACCTTTTGCATGTGTTAATTCTCAACCACAGAGGTAAACAACAGAGAAAAGTAAAAGCACTTTTGGGAAAAATCACATATGTAGCTAACTAACACAGAACACTATAAGCATACCTAATGTTTCTAATGCAGACGTTTCTTCTCCAAGTTATATATCTCCAGGGGTAATTGTAAAGAGGCAATAAATTAAAAAAATCTAATGCAAATCAGTAATTATAACATATAGAATGATCTTAGGTACAATTTTAATTGTTTTTCTTAATCTTTAAAAATAATAGCAAGCTCTATTTCAGGGGAACATTTGCAACATTTACAAATAGACTTTTCATTAAGACTTCGGCAAAAGGCAAGGGAACGCAGTGCGCACACCACTGGAAGACAAAGCCCTCATTCTACCCAAGAGAAATCAGCCTGTGCCCTGCGAAGGGGACCCGTCAGGGAAGGGGGGGAAGGGGGGGGCGCAGAAAGAGAGGAATTGGTTTCGATGCTATAACTACGAATTTATAGGGCCATAAAATAAACCTTTATGCCAGGTTAAAAGAGTTGTAACAACTGGGAAGTCGAGACTTTTAAAAACTGACCGAGCAATGGGGTAGCACAATTTACTATAGGTAGGAGCGTTTGGATGCGGAGTTAGCATTTACAACGCCAGAAGATGGCGATATTGCTTACTGTCTAAGAAAGCACTAACAAAATTAAAATTCATTCAAATTAACACACTTTTAAACAATTTCATGCACTAAGTACTCACTAGATAATTTTACAGTGATGTGGTACGACTCTTAAGAAAAAAACTCCAGGTTTACAAGAGCATAAATAGAGGTATAAAATTACATTATTTGGCAAGTTGGATAACATACAGATACAAATAACTCATTAGAGCTGCATATAGAAAATCAAATTCATTAGGTGACTACAACATGAGAAGCGCAGTAAGTTATTATTTTATTTTTTCCTTTAAAAAAAAGGCTCCATGAATTTAAATTCTGCCCATTTTAATATTCTGTATATTACTCTAACTGGAACTTAAAATTACTTGGAAATAAGTATGAGAAAAGGTATAGCTATTGGATCCCAAATATAAAGCTATCGTCTCTTTAGATCCATCATAAAAATCACAGCGAAAACAACAGGAAACACAAAACTCATCCGAAAGCTGGTGAGAGCTACTGGTCCTGAAACTTTTTTTTTTTAATGACCTGTAAAAAATACGCATTTAGTTATTGTTGTTTGAAATGGAGGGAAAAAAAAGAGAGATCGGCAGAGATCATTTTCTTACCTTTTTTTGACAATCAATATGACAACAAGGAGAAGCAGGATGAATACCAGAATTCCAGCACTTATTCCTGCTATTTTCACCACTCGATCCGTTTGCTTAGCCGGATCTGGAATCACCTCAGGTTCTTCTGTTGCTGCTGCTAAACGAATCAAAAAAGAAGTTGCTTAAACGTGTAAGTACTAGAGACATGAAAACATCATTGGTGATAATTTCCAAACATGTTTGTGTTTTAATACAGTAACGAGAATATAGATACATGCATCATAAAATCATAGAATTGTTAGGGTTGGAAGGGACCTTAAAGATCATCTAGTTCCAACCCCCCTGCCATGGGCAGGGACACCTCCCACTAGATCAGGTTGCTCATGTGTTTATACATCTACACATATGTATATAGACACGTCATAATTTTCAATCTATATGCCATACATTTGCAACACCAAGTATATGACGATTTATGTGTGTATATATGTGCATATATATAACTTCACATATACAGAAGTGTATATGCATCTGGATTTCCAAACAGGTTACTGTATTACAAAGCAGAAGATAAAGCAGAGACAATCTATCAACTAAACCATCATTACTTCCTTTAATGTTATTTTTTCAGATATTAAATATGGAATATTTAACATTGACTAATGAGATTACGTTAACTCACAAACAGTAAATTAATATCTCTTTTCCAATCTGCAGCCAGCACCCTAAACCCTAGTCCTTCTCTCCTTCATCCAATTTCAGACAGCCTTTGTATATTAATTCACCTTACAGCATCTAGCCTGAGACCTGCACTCTACTGGGAATTTTGATTCTCCAAACAAGGCCATCCACAAAGCCAAGCCTAAAGTCAGTAGTAGTTTTATTTCTGTTTATAGGCCCGGGAAAAAAAAATAAGAAATCATTGTTCTACAGAGAGATGAAACCACTCCATAACACAGCTGAGTGGGCTGAAGCCACAGGTTACAGCAGAGAGGAAAACAGAATATATATGAAAGCGCACAGGCATTCAGTCTGCAGCTCTTTGCATTGCAGCCTGGCATACAAAGGATCAGGAACATGGCGGTTTTCAGCCTGGCAAAAATATAAAAAAATATAAATAGGTTGCAGCCAGGGGTAAAATGCCATGAGGTGTTTACTCGTAAAATAGAAAACGGCTCTTCAGTTCTCTAGTTCTTACTTTCTAGGTCTGTGGTTAGCACTTAGCCTTTCCCTGCCCACAGGTAGGGATGGGTACACGTGGTTGCTTTCTCTCTCCCTCTCTGACCTTCCTTCTCTGGCTCTCCGCCCGGCGTGCAGCAGATGTCACTTAACCTCTCCCCCCTCACAGCAGCTGCATGTGGAGTAGTTACAAGCTGTTGGTACCATCATGCCTATGTCATTACACAGAAAATGTTCTTTACTCTGAAACTAGAAGGTGTCTCAACAGACCAGCAAAACAAGCAGAACGAAAAACTGCTTGAAGGTGAAGCCGCACCAGAGAAAGACAATCACTCCCCCAAAAATCTGTTCCATGGGCCTTTCAGAAAGCCAGTGTAGTCAGCACGGGGGACAACCGGTATCTAATACTTTCTGGTTTTAACCATGTTACTCAGACCATTTCTACTTGGGTTCCATGTGCAGGAACCCATATTGTCTTTTGAGGGTAGGACCATGCTGTTTAAAATCACTCTTTATAACTTGTTTCTGTATCCTCCATCTCTATCTGAATCACTTACTAACAACTTGCCCTCAGAACAACCTTCTGAATTACAAACGTGCTCTCTTCCAGACACCCGTGCGAGAGCCAGGCAGACAGTGAGAGATCTGGCAGTGCTTTAATCATAAAACTTAATCATCATCATAAGACTTCATCATCATCACAATCATCTCTCTCCCCTACAGCTTGAATTCTATCTGCTGAGAAATACTAAATGCTTCCTCCTTTGTGTAAATAAATACATGCCTGTACGCACACTTGGATACATAACCTACGTGGACTCAACACTATATATTTTGTTTGTATTATGCATGTTGTTGAGGCTTTTAGGGGTAAGAGCCAGGATCAGGTAAGTGGTGTGTGTACGTGTAGCCTCATATACACAACACATACACACAAGCTAGAATTAATGCCAGTTACACATATGATGCTATCTAACAGAGGAAATGAGGGGGATGACTTTTGAGGTGGAACTAGAAGAAGTTTTTTGAGATTCTCAATGCTTAAAATGAATCAGCTTCCAGTCTACTATTAGCTGGGCTGCATGTGACAAACATGAATGGACATTTGATAAGCAGTAGAGCCAAAAGGCCAATCAGTAGAGTCAAAAGACCAACCAAAGCTAAAATATAAATGGCTTTACATGCCAACGGGGAAAAAAACCCTCACGTTTGCTGTATGGGGTACGGAGAAACAGCAAAGAGGTGGGAAGGGTAGAGAGGGCAGTATGCAGGAGCCTTGCAGACTCGCTGTGTCTGGAATCACCATGAGTACAACGTGAGCGCAGGTGGGTAGCTCTGACCTAGCAAAGGTAAGAACTACTCAAGCTGCAAAATAACCAAGGCTTGGGCAAGAAATTTAGTTGTGCGGATGGAGATTTAACGCCAGGTCTTTTGAGAGATTTCAAGATATGAATCACAAAGATTGGATGCGACCTGAAGACACACTTCAAAAGTTGAAGGCTCAAAAATACATCCAGAAGTACAGGCTTTGAAATTTGATCAGGATGGTGGTATTTTCACAGGAGTATTAGTGAGAGATGAGAGAGAGGAAAGAACGAGGGATCTGTCTCGCACTTCCCTGGAGAAAGATAGGACCTTTACTGCTTGATAGAGAAAGCTGCAATATAGGTGCTTCTCAGAGTCCTGTTTAAAATTGTTGCTTGGCCATTCACAATGTTATTTCATTCAGAAAAGTTACCTTAGAGAAACAACTATTCACTTCTCAGAAAATCTGAAGGAACGGTTACTGAGGGAGTTTACTTTTTTGCCTAACTTAGGCACTGATGTTTTATTACCAGTAACTGTTCAAAATGCAGCTCTGTCCAAGTTTTTAGAACAATGGTGGAAAGCCAGGAGGATGTCAACTGCTTGTCCATTTATTCTGGTTTCCCTACACTAAAGGGTTTGAAGGAAAAGACAGTAACTTATTCCAGGAATTTTAATGCTGCTTATGAGATAAAGCTGTTGCTCTCTAGAAATGTACCAGAGTCCTAAATTAGTGGAGAAAAATTATATTGAATAGTCATAGACTAAGCAAGCACATATCCAGCAGTTGAGTCTCCTACATCCAAAATGCTACCCCTCTCTGCAGTATGAACAGAAAAATTGCTTCTGACTTGAATGAAGCCAGAATTATTATACATATGTTTCCAGCAACAGATAATATATGCATTCTCTAGACTAAATGTTACATTTGGGCACTATATGAAAGCAATTATAGATACAAATCACACTGTAATCTATTATTTATGTGTATGTGCATGGTATGCAATAAAGTATATTCGTTTGAGGAAGCCATTGAATGTAGCATAGAATCATTTAAGGAAACATGAATTTGAAAGTATTTCATATTACTTGTGTTTTGATTTTGATAGTTCAACCAAAGGACAGAAACATAGAAACCGTGTGCCTGTGTGTTAAACTTACACACCTAAGTCAGTGTCTCCTGGTTGCTGATTGCACAAGGACTACAGCAGCAAGAGAAATTCTGCTTATTCTGAGAATTTGCTCTCCATCCTCTAGACAACAAGACTCTTAGGAACTTACTTTCTCTGAAGTGGCTCTCCTATCAGCTGATCTGCTGGTTTTGCCAAACAAAGCAACTCAACTAACCAAGGCTTCACCAAGGGCAAATCTTGCCTGACTAACCTAATGGCCTTCTATGAGGGAGTGACTACACGACTAGACAAGGGAAGAGCTACTAATGTCATCTATCTTGACTTCCGTAAGCCTTTGACATGGGCCCCCACAACATCCTTCTCTCTAAATTGTAGAGTTAACAGTAGTTAAAAATTGAATTTTTTTGATAATTGGGAGTTAGCTCCTATGTATTTCTAAACAAGGTAAAAATGGTCTAAAATTAAGTTATAAAAACACTTGCTTTACTAATTCCTAGCATTCCTTTTTAGTAATGTAGTCCTGCAATCCTTTCTTATATCTTGAATGGCAACCTGTATTAAAAGGTAATTTATTGACTTGAAAAAGAACCTTGTGTGGTAACGGAATGATGATCATACAAAAATGGACTTTATTGGCTACTAATTCCTTCGGCCAGCCTTACTCTAATAGACCTTCAATTAAGTGTTAATTTTTACAATATCCTTGCTTATTATTATATTTTTCACAATTTGACCCTGGAAGTCTAAGAAGAGATAATCTCACAGTTTTCAACCACTGCAAAGTCATTTTGCATAAAATTTGCAAGAAGAGTTTCTGATATGAAACTGAGAGATAACTACATTTTGCACCCATTTAAGAATAGCTGCCTACACAGAAGATTTATGAGCTGGACTAGATTTAGGAATTTATCCACTCACCTTTCTTCTGAACTAACAAACAGTAACAGCAATCATATTCCACTGTCCCATTCACAAAGTTCATAAAATAACTCGATCCAGTGATTCTGGCTTTGCACATTGCCAGTCATAGTCGCCATATTGGAAGTAGTTTTCCTTGTTTTCATAGATACTTAAGGGCAATATTAAATCAGTCGATTTCCATGATCAACAGCATAAAGTTCAACTGTGAACAGCCCTAGATTAGACCAGGATTGCTAACACTCTCAGGGATAGTAAAATTCTAAACAGTGAAGAGGTAGAGTTCATCTTATTCATACAATTTCCTGATGTACTTAATTCTTTAATTTTTTTATCTTGTTTTTAATCAAATACACCTAAAAATCCAATATCTATTTCTAAAATTGAGTGTATGTATAATATTCATAGTTAAAGTATACCGTGGCATAAGGAATCCAGTCACAGCACATATTGCTTTCCTGTCTTCTCCTTCCTTCTGTGGCTCAGAATTTACATACAGTCTTGCAAAATTGTCAGAGAATTTATGAGACTCAGCACAAAATCTATTCACCTACACCTTCCTAAGGAGATGGTGTTGGAATCAAGATAATGATATTCTACTCGCTCATCCAAACAAAATTATTCAAGCAGAAAATTCTGGTAGGATTTTGCAGGGCTGCCTGTATGGTACCACTCAGAGAACAGCCAGCCTCCTAAAAGACAGCTTTTAAATCAGAGGTTTTGAACAAGATTTTATATGTAACCTTCTCACCATACCATTTGACTCTCCTAACATTCATAGCATTTTATGCTGGGTTTCCTTTGTGCGAGCAAGGGAAGAAACTCTGTTTTACGCATGATTAAAGCTGCTATTTTATTATGCTGCATTTTCTTTGAATGTTAATTTCTGTTTGTGGCAGATCTTTGAATTCTCACAAACTGGTCTTATTGCTGCATAGCTTGATATTCAAAATAGCTCTGCTTGAGATAATCTGTTCTGCACCTTTGTTATGTGGCATTCAAAACTTTTAATTAAAACCAGGAATGACGTCTGAATGAGTTCAACAAGGTAACATCAGGATAACATCAAATGAAACTGCAGTTCCAGCCAGCTCTGGTGATATGTCAGTCTACCACCTGAGAAAAGGGCTCTTTGAGAAACTAAGCGAGATTCTCTGATTAATATTTTGTTTCAGATTGGTCTGTCCTGTCTTTTAATCATCTGTCCAGAAAGATCGTTCTGTCTCCATCAGTTTTGCTTTGTTTCTGCTTTGCTAGAATGATAATCATTGCGCAATTAAGGACATTTTTAGAAGTCTGAAAGTTAATTAATAAATTCAAGATCAGAGAGAGAAGATCTGTAACCCCTTTTAGCTCAATTACATTGAAAAAAAAAAGTCTTAGATGGTGCTATTTGATGAAAACACTTGAATGTGCTTTTGCAGGGATGGGGGAGATGGGGTGTTCAACTTGTTCCAGCAAACTACGCACACGATTCATGAGACCTTACAGATTCCTCATGTGATTCAGTTTGGTACACCGTTGGCCTCTCTAAGATTTTTCTTTTTCAGGTTGAAAGCTGGAGATACATTTACTGGGAAAGGAATCCCCGTATTCTCCCTTCTCCACATCTTCCAAAGAGCTTCTCTTTTGAGTGCAGCTTCCGGGAGATGACGGCATGCTAGAAATTCACTAGAGTTTAGGTACATCTAAGCTGCTGCTTCCAGGAGTCTAAATTACAGCTTTGTAGAATAGCATTATTAAAAAGAAAAATTGTATTTGATCATGAACCAAAAACGTGATTCCCCAAGCTGTGCTTTGAAGTGTCATGTTCATCCCGGTCACCATGGTAACCAGGGTCCATGGCTGCCCCAAGGAAAAGAGCTGTACAGGCTGTGCTTGTGAAAAGGGGGATGCCCAGCACCACCAGCCTCTTCTCCGCACCCATCCTGAAAGACAAGGGTAGTGAGGTGATGCTTAGATACAATCTGCCGCCTCACTTTGTGTTGCAACATACTGCGCCCATCTTTGTCCTTTTCCAGGGGAAAGGGGGAGGCGCTACAGAAGCTACCAGCTGTGTTTTACAGAGGGGGTCCTCAAGGCCCCAAAGCTTTGTGCTATTATAAATTAAGCGCTTGTATGAAAAAAGTTAGATACCACTGTTATCTACATAAAAGGTCATTGCTGCAGAAGCAGATAGAGACACTGTTTCACAGGCCTATATGGCTCCTTCTGAAAAAGCTTTTTGATCCCTCTCAAAGGATGGCTTACATGCAAAAATGAAATAAACACAGCTTCAGGCTAACCTCTAGTCAGATTTGGGATGGTATAAGACGCTGTAGAAGTTAAGTATGGAAAGTCACACAGGTGGCTCTGCATAAAAACATGGTACCAGGTAAAAGAAATGACGCCCTGCTTACACATTCTGCTTCCAGATAATGCAGAAAAATACCCTGAACTTATGCTACTGGATATTTTTTAAATGATGAACACGCAGATTATAAATATTTATATGCATTCTTAATTGATTAAGCAAACTAGAACAGCACATCTTGCCATATAACAATGAGAATGCTACCTGGAAATTCCAGTATATTATATACATTTATATATAAAAGACCGCTTCCCGATTGGTATTGTTAAGCCTTCACAAGTGTAGATATATATTGTTGTAATAAGTGATATGTAATTTAAAAAAAAAAAAAAATCAGTCCCATCTTTACTACTGTCCAGGACTTTCAGATCAGCCCATTGACTGGTACTACTTTGGTAGGAAACTGCAAGGAAAGCCGAATCATGTGAACCAAGTGTCTGCTGCTACTAGGGACTCAAACTAAAATTAATGAGGACTTACTCTTGCAATGTTCCACCGAGAAACAATTTAAATGCACAATGACTACTCTGAAAACAGTAATGTCCATGAATTTATAACCAATTATGAAGGAGTTGACCTTAAAAGATTCAGAAGTATCAAGTGAAGAAAGTGCTGAATCCGTTCGCCTCACTAGCTGTGAGACCTTGGACATGTGCAGGTGAACAAAGCCGAAGCAGGAACAATGCTGAGGAGACAATGTTCCAGCAACACTCTGCCCTGCTGTCCACAGGTCACATTGAAAGAGCAGATTAGCGCCTTCGATGTATTTCTACTATATCTGAGATGTACTACTTGTGCATGCACTTTGTAGGCACTTTACTGTCTTTGAAAATACTGCAAGGATGGAATTCGGTTATAGGCAAAGAAGATGTGCCTCTCATAATCTACAGGCCATACAGCTTTTGATTTGCAAGTTGTTATCCTCATGCAAGAGACAGCTGTTTATGTAGAGATAACTAGGCTAGCTTTAAGTGATCTGTCTCAGTGACGCAACCCCCAAAGCACAAAAAGCTCTGGGTGACAAGGTATTTTACACAGGGGTGTAAGCTGAAGTGACACTGTCAGCTTCTAGTTCAGTTGTTTTAACTGGGACAGGACACAAGATAAAAAAGTGGGCTAAGGCTTCTGAAATGACACCTCTCAAAGCAAAGTGCAAACTCCAAGGGCGGAGGGACACGGCCCTTCTGTGAGTTGCAGCAGCATTAGCCAAGAGAGGGGAGATGACTCCTAGTTGCAGCACATCATTAAGTGCTTGCCTCTGGAACTATCAACTCCAAAACATGCAGAACAAACGATGTTATTGGGTTTACACAAAGGAAACATATCCCATGGATAAATTAGAATCTATCCATTAGTCTGTTGGACACCTGAAAATCCATGAGACATCCTTTTTTCTCCCCTCTCCTTCTGGCCTGCCTTACCTTCAAATCAAATGAGAACAAATCTTAAAAAGCAACCAGAATACTGTATTTCGGGGTTCTGGTATTGTGTTTTTTCAATCTTTGAAGTTCCCTCTCAGGTCATCATTTCAAAATTGTCACCAACCCCACAAAGGCTACAGCCTTACCATGAAAAAATCCTAATCCGTGCCAGAACTCAGGTTTTAGAAACCTGATCTCCTAATACACAAACTGTGGACAATACTGTTCTTGTTTCAAAATATCCAGTCTCATACTATAACAGTTGCATGTTTGAAATGTTGGAGGAATTAAGAGAAATACCTAATGCAATTTACTTTTATTTTGAAATCTGGTTAATTTTCTGTGTCTTGGTTTTAGAATAAGCCACTTGATGCAGTTCCTTCAGTAGCCAATACACAAGTAGAGGTCTAAAGACTCATACTCATTTTGTCATTGCATGAGTACTAACAGACCTTGAAAAGGATACGTAAAAAAATGTAGAAATACTTAACATGTATGCTGTAAAGTATCAGACTGACAATGAAATCTAAACCACTATTTCCCCCTGATTTTCTGGAAAGGGGTATTGGTCAAGATATGGTCCCCTAACATTTCGATCCACCTGATCACAACCATTTAGGAATAACTTGCTGGACGGACTGTTACCATTTCTTAAGGTCACTGTGATTATTTCCTGTGTACAATGGGTATGTTGTTAGACCTGCTGTAGCATTTTTCCCTGAGAACGTACAAAGGCAGCCTGCCTTTTGGTAATGAGGTCATTTATTAACTTTTTTTTGGAGGGGGAAAAAAAAGCATTAGTGTTTGGCCACATTACAAATCAAAAAACTTCCAAGTTTTAGTCTGAACAAACAGCCTGCTTTCAAAAACGTGTTGTAAAAAATAAATTCTTGCTTGATGTTAGTTATAAAATTTCAACTATGCAAAACACTGCAGTAAGAAATTATCTGTTTTTGACAATGACTCCTATATGCCTTGTTAGCTCAGAATTAAACTGAAAAGAAAATTACTATAAAAGCAATGTTTGGTAACAAATACACAAAATCTCATTTTTATGTGCCTTTCCACCAGGTAACATTTAAGAAGTTCAGTAGAGAAAGTACGTTATAATGATCGTTATCGTTTATATATGCACACAACATGGTTTATGGGGAAAAACATTACTCGCAAATGCCTGAAGTTCCATTTTGCTATATTTATTGAAAATAACATTCTGTGAATAACTTCTGCCAATTTAAGCAACTATAAAATTATAAATGAGAATTTACTGGTAGTGAAGGAGTTGCAGAGTTATTGCAGACCTGTGCAATTATACTGAAGGAAGCAAGGACAGCTTAACTCTTCTCCACCACAAAACTGCAAACTCTTAACCCAAACTATACTCACGCTACCTCAAAATACAGAAACTCCCAAGACAAAAAGTTATCTTAGATCAAATGCAGTGCTATTAACATTGAGGATGGAATCAAAAGACAAAGGCACTGTGCAGGAACAGAAATAGTGTTTCCTTCATTCTTTCAAATAAACCAAACCCACAGAGATTAAAGTTTATACAGTGCTATAATTAGTCTTTCATAGCACACACTGGTTATTGTTTCCCATTCAGAATGGCAAAAGGTAGAAAATACACAGAAGCCCATTCAAGAAAGCAAATGGTTAATTCCTCCTTTGGAGTTAAGTCCCATTTTTTCCAAACCCACATAGATTGAAGTTTATACAGTGCTAAAACTAGTCTTTAACAGACCCATTGGTTATTAGTATCCCAGATTCTTACTGTCATGACTGCCAGCCTTCAGTACACCGTTTCCTGTAAAAATTGGTACTTTTTCAAATAAAATGAAAGAGTAAATATAAGCACCCAAAAAGAATTAAAGATGCTTTCTTTCACGTAAATTGTATTCTTCCATCTAGAGAAAATTTTTGCCGCTTCTTCAGTTACGCAATACTTTCCTGACATGATTCAGTGTCTGTAAGAGTCCACTGGGCTAGCTGGGAAACAACACGGGATGCACTGGTGTGCCACACCCATGGCACAGAACTTTCCTTCTCTTTAAAATCTTCCCATCTGAAGAGCATGGGTCAAAACTCTTAAGGTTCTCCGGAACTCCTTAGCACTAATAGGTGTCCAAGCAGCTGGGAGCATGAGGGAACGGCAAATATCCTCTTCCAAACCAACTGGGTATCACCCAGCTGCACATCACAGTGGGCTGCAAGTACTGTCTCAGCCATTACCCTAATTATACAGTTGCTCCCAAATCTGCTTATCCAAATATATCTGAAAGGTCTTATGTCAGCACTTTAAGCTAGGCCACCTGATTTTGCACCGAAACATCAAAGCAGTGGTGCTTATCCACACTAGTCTACCAGCTGTGATGCGAGGGCAACAGCCTGTAGCTGACTGAAAGCTTTGACATCTTCCACTACACCAACCATTTGCAAAACAAATGTGTTACCTAAGCCTTAAACCCTGTGTAAGAAGTCACAAGCCTGTTTATAGGCTTGTTTACTGCATTTGACATCTAGAAACACAGCCGTAATGGCACTGCAATAACAGGCAGCTAATGCAATGACAACTGTATGAAAAAAACCCACATTGATGTTCACAGCTCTGGGTTGATTGCCATTGACTAGCGAGTTCAGATCCGGAACTGTAATGACATTAAAAGCCTTTCGTGTTGTGTCATTGGCTCTCTTGCCGCGTATCCCTACATTACTAATATTGCACAGAAACTTTCCAGCAGGAGGCAGAGGTGGCAATCCTGCAGACTACAGGACAAAACATGCCTGCAGGAAAAATGACTATTAACTTTTATTGCCACTTTCTGAACCTTTGCCTTTACTTTTCCACATTTTTTCTTTTCATACAGAAGACCTGATGCCTTCAAACCTTAAACTCTAATCAATTTCTCTCTTCTGAAAGAAATAAGAGACTTTTTGTTATTTCCAGTATTCAAGTAAATACACAAAACTGCGATGGGGGAACCAGATGTAATAAAGAGCCTCCATGATTAAAGTTAGATGAACTTTTCATACCTGTTATTACACTGGTTCATAAAAAGTAAAGATGAATCAGTTTCTAATTGCACAAAGCTTACTCTGACAGAAGACAGCCAGCTGTATGAAAAATAGTACTGGGTTACACAGTATGCAGAACTAAAAGGTAGCAGTTTGAAAGTGAATTTGTGGGTAGTGTTGGCGTGTTTTGTGGGTAGTGGAGCATTTAGTTGTTTTTAATCCAGAGGATGAAATTAGCTGCTCTGTATTGGATATGCCTTGGGCTGTTGCCTTCCCAGCTAGATTCTCCAGGAAAATACAACTGTATCAAAGGAAAACAAAAAGGATATATCTAACAAAAGCTTCAAATCCACACAGAAGGCAAAATAAATGAAGCCAACTATAACATGCAAATACTGTATTATGATTTATGTAATGGGTTGCTGGCAAAGAAGATTACTGTACTAGCATTTATGCTTTAAATCTGGTTTTAGGGTTTTCAGTCAGTTGTGATTTGCTTAAAATGTGACTGATCTGGGGGAGAAAATCACCTTAAACTGAAGGAGTGCCAAGAACACTTGTGGATGAGGTGGCAAAAATATCTATACTGAGGCACTGAGCTTTGCCTAATGAGCAAACCCAAATTTACATTTTAAAATAGGAGCAAAAAATTGAATAAACAAGGACTGACATGAAAACAATGTGCTCTAGTTTTCAGAGGCACGGGCTAAGACATATCTCTATGTACATCATTTAAATTGTGCCTTGGCAAAATGTAAGTTGTGATTTGAAACACACAGGCCACTCCACAGTGTGAGCTCCCATTTACAAGTGGGTATTCCTGACCATTCACAGTGAAAACGGCCTTTCTTCTCTTCAAGGAAGTGAAAAATGGCTTTGCTCAGTGACTGACTTGATATGACTTTAATGAATGACTCAGTTCAGCTTCTTATTCCTTAAAAAATGGGCAATGTTATCTATCAGCTTTCTTAGAGACAGCTGGCCAGAATTTTCAAACTTGGGCAGAAGAAGTCGCCCTGACATATTCCAACAGCACCAACACAGGAGATAACTTTCGGATGGCTTGAGCACCTCATGTAAATCAGATCTACAGCCATATTTTTAGTATTCATATTTGAAAAGACATGTACACCTGGGGAAACATATAAGCCAATCAATGCAATGACAGTATCTTCAGATAAGACCTCCTTTTGCCTGGCTGTGGTGTAATAACAAGCCTACTAAGTATTACATGAAAACGTACTGCAATCCTGGATGATCATGTCTGCTACTTACAGAATATCCCAAAAGTCAAATTAAACGCAAAACCATTTGCATACCTCAAGCATTCAAGAAACAGGAAGTGGAGAATAATAACATATTTCTGGTACTTGGTACTACATTAAACTTCATTAGAAAACTATAAAAGCATGTTTTGCTCACTAGAACATTTTCGAAGGTATGTGTTTATCTAACAGTTTCTTTCAGCAGGGCAAAACGCTGAAAAGGAAAAGCAAGAAATAAAAATGTAATTTGATCTAAAATCACACATAACAGCAACTTGTTTTCGCTGTGCAATAAATACAAATTTTAGAAAAACTATAGTACTAAAGGTCAACTGTCTTTGTTATCTCACTGATCATTTAAGGGTAAATACACCTACTACTACCCCACTGAGGAAGGAGAAGGGACCCAATAATCTTTCAGTTTTGTAGACCCAGGTAGGTTTTACTCAGTGTAACTGGTAAAATAGATGTTCAGTTCTCTCTTCCCAAACTTGCACCAGGACTCATATATTTCTACTCAGCTGCATGTCATATTCTCTGTGGAAAATAATCCCACCTTCTTTCACCTACAAAGACAAGTGCAAAACCCTGCACTTGGGATGGTAACACGACATCATGGTACAGCCTAGGGTTAGAAAGCAGCTTTGCAGAAAATAAGGAAGGAGAGAATTGAACTTGTTGCCATCTTCAGCTGCCCCAGGGGTGGATGGATGTGGAGAAGACACAGCCAGACTCTGCTCTGAAAGATGCACAGCAAAAGGACTAGGGGCAAGAGATGTGACTTGCAACAAAGGAAATCCCAAAGCAGATAGTGTGAAAAAAAAAAAAAAGAGAAAAAAAATCACAATGAGGGTGGTAAAACACTGGGGCAAGTGCCCAAAGAGGAATCTCTGTCCTTGGAGACATTAAAAACTCAGTTTGACAAGGCTCTGAGCAACATAATTTAACTTCCAATTTAGATCCAATTAAGTTGAATCTGCTCTGAGCAAGGGTTTGACCAGACAACCTCCAGAGGTCCCTTCCAACCTGAATTATTCCAAGATTCCTACTTTACACTTGTAGACACCAGCTGACACCGTTCATCTCATTGCTCTATGTAGTCATTATTGCCTTGTTTTTGCCTTTGCATTTCCTCCAGTTTCAATATTTCACTTAGATTCACGTTCGAGGCTTTTTTCTAAGGCTGTTGTAATTTCAAAAACCATCCTCTCAGATTCAATCAGAGCTGGCTCCTGGGCACTTTTTAAAGTTGACTGTAGCTTTAAGCATCTGGCCCTGAATATGTAAGAAAAAACCCTCATGCTCTGGTTTGCTAAAAGATTCTCCGTGGCCACTGATCGCCTATAAGGATGAAGAGTTCTCTTCAGGTCCTGCCTCTCAGTGCAAAGAATTGCAGAAAGCCAGTGGAGAAGAGACATTAGATGAGTTAGCCCTTGCTTACCAGAAAGCATCTTGATCAGCTGAAGTTTCATTAACTGGGAAAGGGGATAGAAATCACCCTTTCAAGCTGCTATCAATATGGCTACATACTGGGTAGAAGAACTTACTGCCTATAGCATGTGATTGCTTTCCTCCCTGAAATGCTCTCCTCATTTGCTCTCCCCAGGGCTGGAGAAACCCTGCCATAAGAAAGAGCGTGGAGATAAAAGAGGGACGATTCAGGGTTTAGCGGCAGAGAAAGACAGCTTGTGGTTAAAGGAGCTGCCCTAGGTCTGACAGGAGAATCAAAATACAGAGATGTGGCAAGGGAAATCAGAAATGAAAAGAAAAACAGTCTGGAAAACAGATATGCAGAATAAGAAAAACACAAAGGAAAAAGAATTGGACTATTAGGAAGAAAAAAGAATTGGACTATTAGGAAAACAGAAAAAGGAAAAAGCCAGCAAAAAGGAAAACAGAAAAAGAAAGCATAAAGTACAAAAAAGAAGAAAGTGTAACGGTCGATATAGAAAATGTTTAAAATGCTTTAGTGATAAAAATAAATGATTTTTGATTAAATCAATGACTTTTGGTTGTAAATATCAATTCAAATTGGACTTGAATTGTATTCCCTTGCTGCATGAATCTGAGCAATTTGGGCCAATGAAAAGAGGAGCAAACCCAAACGTGGATCTCTGTAAGCAAAAGAGGCGTCTTCTTTCTTTCTTCCTTTCTTTCTCTCTTTCTTTCTTTCCTTCTCTCTCTCTCTTTCTCTTTCCTTCTTCCCTTCTTTCTTTCCTTCTTCCCTTCTTTCTTTCTTTCCTTCTTTCAGAAGGCACAATCCCAGACCTGTTACAAACATTACTTTGCGCACTCTAGAAAGGCCATCCCCTGCTGGTTAGCAATGGGAACTCCAGATGCTACTACTTGTGCTGCCACAACACCAAACTACCAGGTAACTGCATAAATTGTGTGCCCCTTTGTGAGACAGGCAGAACAAGAATGTAAATAGCATTACAAATCATGGCCGAAATGCACTGTCAGGTCTGCATGGAGTGATTTACAGACCAGCCTCCCTGTGATACATATTACCTCAGGTCACTGATACTAAGTCTTCAACTTCAGTTGTAGCAAATACACCCCTTTCTCTTTCTTTCCATGTAGTTAAAAACCAACCAACCAAGCAAGCAACATACATCACTGAAATGAGGGAAGTGCTGTTATCTTCTACTTAACAGAAAAATATCAATGCAGACCTTGTCATTTAACCTTCCTTCTCTCCCAAAATCAAACACTCCTGCCTCAAACTATTGTCCTGCTTTTACCCTTGACACTTATATAAGATTTTTAAGCCTGTATGTTTTTTTCTAAGCATAAAGAAATTCTCAAAAGAATTTTTACTGACAAAACGAACAAATCAAAATGAGATTAAGCCTAAATAGAAACAAAGCAAGGACTAAATTTCAGAGTCCATTTACCCTTTTAATATTTTTTTGTATTTGTATTGTAAACACAGAGGCATTTTTTTAAAAAGTGTGAACTATTTTTTAAACTCAAAATGTTACAGTTTGTTTCAATGATTTTCTACATTCAGCTACTCAATCTTGAGACCTGGGAAATCAATGAACTCCACATGCATCTGAGAGCAGACCGTCAGTTGAAATCAGTGGGGCTATACCAGTACGGACAAATAGAGGACTGGTTCAACCACTTTTAATGCAAACTACTAAAAGAAAGCCTTATTTCAAGACTCTTAGTCTTCTGCTTCATCAAATGTAGTGAACAAAGATGAGAATTTAAGGACTTGCAGACATAAAAGCAATACTTACTGCAAAGTTTTTCAACAATTTGTTAGATGTATTGGCTCTGAGCTCCCAGCAGAATCATACACACACAAAAAAAAATCTTATTTTCACTCATTTACAGCAAAATGTATTTATGCCCACTAACCGAAAAATACTTTATTAAGTATTCATAGATATTGCAGGTATTTATTAAATCAGTTTCATCACCAGAAGATATTTTTTATATCACATCAATTTGCTATCTATTTATTGAGCACTCGTAAAAGCTTTTTCATGAAACAGTAAAATACATGAAATGTTTTACTGAATAGCAAAACACTAAATAAATTTCATTCTCACTCAGCTCATTGACTTAACAATGTTTATTTAGTTAACCTGAATTCAAAACAAGTTTCATTGCATTGAACCATCCTACACTGATCTTGACTTTTGGTGAGGGTAAAAAGTACCATTAATATTTAAGAAACTTCAATTACAATTGCTGATTGAAAACCCAGTGACAGCAACAGCCAAATTCAAACAAATTTTTTTTGGAGAAGCCAAATATCCCCCACCCTGGAGCCCTAGAAGAATTAGCTTTTCGTACTGGCAGGTACTCCCTCATTAAAGCCAAATATCCTTCTCCTATAGCACTGCTACCATATCTACGCTACTACAGGCAGGCAACAAGTATAAGAGACTCCTGCTTGGTGTTTTGCAAAGACCTTTCTCAAATGTTTGTCCCATCAAATACTCTAGTAACAAAAGATTTCAGCTTGGATTTCGTTCCTGCCTTTAACACTGGATGAGGGAAGATTACAGCTGAGATTAGGGTGAGTTAGGTTCAGAGCTCGGTTATCCCTTCCTTCTCAGACAGGGCTCCTTGTGCACAGGGGTCTGTTCCAGCCACAACAAAATGAACAGGAGCAGTTTGAAAATCACTTCTAAGGTTAAACAAAGTCTTTTCACCTTGGATAATATCTAAAAAATTTCAAGGAGGATGTGGGCAAATCAGTAAGAGAGTAGTAAACAGAGCCTTTCCCAGGAGGTTTAACTCAAGAAATTTGGGGGAGATGCAGGTGTAAAGTAGTAGCTCTAGAAATCATATTTTTTGTCCTTTTCCTTCAAAGGCTCTGTTCTTTAAGTCCATCTGTTTTCAGGTAACTGACAGGGAAAAATAAACAGCCCGTCCCCCTGTGCCCACTGGTATTTTTTTCCAAATTTAGAGTTTATGAAACTTCAGAACACCAAATACCTGTAGGCATACATAGTGGAAAGAATTTTGCCCAATCTTTCCCCGGTCTTCTCCTTGGAAAGATAGTATGCTGAAAAATATGACCATAAAATGTAAGCATTCTTAGAGAATGTACTGGGTCTGACTGGGATTTTTCTTCATCACAGTCCATAAGGTGCTTCGTTTTGGATTTGTGACTAAACCAGCGTTGATAACACGGGGATGTTTTACCTATTGCTGAGCAGTGCTTGCACAGCACCAAAGCTTTCTCTGTTTTTCACACTGCCTCTCACCGAGTAGGCTGGGGGTGGGCAAGAGTTTGGGAGGGGGCACAACCAGGACAGCTGACCCCAACTGATGTCATATGAGACCATGCTCAGCAATAAAAGTTTGAAGTTTCGAATTCCCAAAGCAACCATAGCATGGAGACTGGCTGGGCATTGGGCCACCTGTGGGAACTGGTGAGGGACAGCCTTTCTACCACTTTTTAAAAAATAAATAAATCTTTCCTTCACTTATTAAACCATCTTTGTCTCAGCCCACAAGTCTTCTTACTTTTGCTCTTCTGATTCTCTTCCCCATTCTGTGGAGTGAGTGAGCAGCTGGGTGGGTGCTTAGTTGCTGGCTGGGGTCAGCCTCCCCACCCCCCAAAAAAGTATACCAAAAGGGGAAAAAAAGAGTAACAATGAAAATGGTTTGAAATCTGAAAAAAACCAAACCAAACAACAGCCCCCCCCCCCAAAACGACTTATACCATTGGCCATTTATATTCAGGTTGGTCAACTAAAACCAAAAAAGTTATTTCTTCTTCTCCAATTAACAAAACCTATTTATGCTGCTCTAGTCAGTTAATTACCACACTGTAATTTGCATGCCATCTCTCCTTCCAGCTGAACCTTTAAAAGTCTTTTCAGGTATTAACTTGAGACAGAGCACTCCTATTTAACAGTTGAAAGAGCTGAAACAGAAAATAAACAAGCCCAGTGGTAACAAGGATCTCACACTTGAGCTATAAATGTTTGCAGATAAAGGTAATGCTTGGCATAACTCTTACTTTCCACAGTATTTTTCCCCCCTCTGCTGCTTTTACACCAAAGTAAAATAAGGTCATACCAGGTTAAGGAACCTGAAAAAATGCAACCTACACTTACTGGCACTTCTTCACACACTTCTTTTTGCTATACCTAGCCTTCCTCGTTCCCCGCCCCTCCCCGATTTTTTACACAGTATTTCAGGCAGTTTAAGATTAAATGATTTGAATGACAGACTTGAAAGGCAAAGCACTCCAGTTTACCGCTACTTTTTTTTTTTTCTCTATAGCAACAGAGGATGAATGAAAAGGGAATAAATGACGCAGTAGTCCTTTCATACCCCCTCCTTTTTCCAAGTGCATTCTTTTTCATTCCCCTCACTTTCAATTCAACCCATTCACAAAGGATTAGCATAACACATCTTTTTATGCTTCTAAGGGTTACAGCTGTAATCGCTTCACCTCATCACTTTACTTAGAAATCCTGTCTCCAGAGGAGTAATTCGATTACTCACAACAATCCAACTTTTGCCTAACCAAACAGAAATTCATTATAATGCTGTGCTGGTGCATCAGTTTACTATGAGTGGATGGGAAAATAAAACCCAGCAATGTGAATAGTTGGTGTGAAAGGAAGAAAGCAATTGTCACTTAACAAAAGGCTACTAACAAAAGATAGGACAACTAGCAGAAATTCTTAGTCCCATGGGCATCGTCCCCTCCAAACCAGTAATGACCCACCTGTAGCTTTTAAAAATCTTGGGTTGCAATTTGGCATGGGAAGTCTCTAAATTGATGAAAGCATCAGATTCCTTCCGACTGACTAGTCTTTAGCAGGTACTGGGCAAGTGTATGCAAAAACCTGGAACAGAGCTTTTACACGGGCCGAGGAATCAACGCCATCTTCTGTTGGTGGAAAATACCCGTATATGCACACATGCTACTTCTTATAATGGCTTCTCTTGCTCTCTGCTTCTGAAACTCAAAAATGTACACGAAGCGATCTGACTGCACACTGCTCTGGAGTAAAACTAGTAGTATCCTTAGCAACTGACAGTGGATAAGGATAAAAGAAAACAAAATGAGGACAACTGGCATCTCCAAATGACTTCCAGTTGTCCATATGCCCACAAGCATAAATCTAAGAAAAGCTCATGCTGATTGTGGCACAGAAGGACAGCACTTGGGGCAGAAGAACAGATGCCAGGATCATGTCTTCTATTTAGAAGTAGAGCATTTTATTTTATATTATTTCTGTAGAGTGATTTAAGATGCCCCAATATAATGGGGTAAGTTCTCAAAGGCAACATTTGTTATGCCAAAGGTTTAGGAGCATTAGGATCCAGCTGACAAATCTTTAGCTGTTAGACTGGCTTAGGTCTGTTTTCAGCTTTCGGAACCCATAACTATCTTCTTGATTTTCAATTTTACAGATTTCTAAGGATTTCAGCACAACATATGGGAGGCATTAAGGGCATTAAGGATTTATAAATTTGTGTCATCATTATAAAAACACACAAAGTCTGAAATATATTTGGGGTTAAATGCAATCCATATACTACTCATGGTCAAATTAAATATTGATGTGTTCATGTCTGCATTAAGAAGAAAAAGAGAAAACATCCCGATTACAGTAGCTGTATGAAGAAAACATTCCAGACTTACTCATAAAGAAAGTAGTTCACCACATTTACTTTAGTCTGATTTCTTTTTAATCTGGAATTTCTTTTTTCTGAAAGTTGCTGCTCTTTTACATTCTTCTAGGCACTTAACCTTTACTGTGATGTGTGTGTACTTTACAGTGACTGGAAATCAATAATAATTCTGATACTGAGTCCTTTTTGTCTTGAAAAACTTAAAATATCCCTAAGACAGCATCTTTCTTCAGTATTACTCATGGGAATTTACTAATAATCACATTGTTAGATGTGAGCAGGGAAATTGAGTACATGGAATATGAGCCAGACTTTAAAATTAAAGTCCTCAGAGCATATTAAAAATAGTTGGTTATTGTTATTTTGCAAGTTACTGTTCAACACATACACAGCTGCAACAACTATGCTCACTCTATACAGACTCTGCATCTGTATTTTTTCCCTTTACTGCACAGTTAAAAACCAGAGGAGAGCAATCCTCCAACGAAAATCTCACGCTGGGACCCTAATGAGATGTCCAGTTCCAAGACAGCAATCTACAGCTACAGAGACAAATGGGGCAAGATCCAGCATTCAGCCTTGAATTCATAACATATCTCAAGAAATGCAGCAAATTGTTCAGGTACAAGAACATACATTCTCTTTTGCATCCTGACATTTGTTGATTTGCCATTGCTCGTTTGTGAAGTCATAGTGTTAATTTTTATGTGAGTGTGCTGTTAAAGAAACAAGCTATTCTGTTTGCAGAAAAGCAGCTCTGATGCACTGTGCAGAGAGCACAGGCATGGCTAGGAAAAGTAACACTGTACATCACAACGGAAATAAGACCTTTCTCTTTAACAAAGAACTCCCACCAGAAAAGCTGAAATCCCTCATATTAAACTGGACAGTAATAAAATGGAAGAGACAGTGGAAAGGCCTCAGCACAAACATGAAAGCACACATTCGTATTTCATATGCCCTAGCCCAAACCAGAAACAAGTCCTCAAAATTGTTTAACCAAATTAAAAATTCATTGCGAGACTGTAAATATCACAAGCTAGCCATCATACTTACAGATAAAGTAAGTATTTTTTGGTGCTCATTATGATGACATCTTTCCTCACTTTTCTGCAAAACATCTAGTTAGATGTTCAATCAGGAGACAAAGAGCACATAGTTCTCAAAATTAATGTTACACAAATAACAGCAATAGGAAAATGGCCGAGAGTATCTGTTCTCATCAAAAATGAATTTAAAACACAGCACTCAGTTTCAAAGCTGGCAAAAGAAATGTATCTTAAATCTGTATTTAGCTTCTGGTTTAGGTTAGGTTTCTGTCTCAAATATTTATACCACAGTACAAGTGGTTCTAACTATCTTAACCATGTTCAAACAGGGAATTGCTACATCTTGAGAAAGAAGAGAAAATGATAAGACTTACAGTCAGCTTATCTTGCATGATTATATTTCCCCTTTACCCTAGCAAATGTTACGACAATTTGTTGCAAAACTTGCATTTCTTTTTACGTTATGGCCAGCGACAGCAATGACAAAATTTGGCTTGACGAAATACTTCTGTATTGGGTAGGCCTCAAGGAGCCTCCATACAGGGCTGAATGGAGTATGTCATACAGCTGATGTGCTTTGCTTTGAAGAGAGGTTGAGCAGGCAGCTCAAACGTGAAAGGAGTAATATTTTAAGAAATTTTATCACTTGAGAAAAAGCAGCTGTCACTTGGCGTTATAGTTTTGAAAGACTAGTCAAGTGTCTTGTTCAGCATATGGACACATCCTAATTTTCCCAAATCTCAGAATGAGTAATTACAGCAATCAGGAGTCTATTGTTCTGGCAGCATGACCCCACTTCAGCAGTGGCAGGGGCTACACGACGCGGTCGGGTCCCTGGGAGGTTTATTGTGTGGTCCCAGCTATGCACAATGTGCTACAAATCTGCTCAAACAGATTTTCACCTCTATGGGCCAGCTGCTGGCAGACGAGGCAGGACACGTTTGCTGTAGGCTCAGACAGCAACTGTACCCAGGTGACTGTTCCTCTTCTCCTCTGAGCTATAAGCATTAGTTCATACAAAAATCTATCAGGTTCAGGTCCAACAGCTGGGTCAGCAGTCAGCCCTTAAATCTATAAGTCCCACATCCTCTGACTACACTCGAAATGCAATGCAGCTATGCTGTCTCCGAAGAACAAGGGCACTGCTGAGCTTTTCTAATCACAAACACAAGATGACTTAGGAGGCCTGCCATGAGCACCTGAACAGGCCCTCCTGCAGCTGAGCTTCTGCAAGTCAACCCACTGTCCTCCAAACGCTGCAGTGCTCGGTGCCTATGATCCACCACGGGACTTTTTGATCTATCCGAGCACTGCAGACCTCCTTCTCCAGCAAACCAAATTGTTTTACCCAAGTAATTGTTCGCATTCATCCAAAACAGTTCTTTGAATGCGTTACTCAGAAATAAAGTATAAAAGACTTGTGCTTCCCAAAACAATTTCAAAAAATACTTTCAGCTGGTTCTGTTCCACGTGTATAAAATTCCCGTAGCTGTAGGCTCAGACTGTTGCTGTAGGCAACAAAGCTGTCTAAATTTCACCACTACTACTCAAAAAGGGATGTCCAGGAAGTTACGGTTTCTGTTGCTCGATTCTCTGGCTGCACAAATAGATTTCGCTTTCTGACTCCGAGAAAACTCTTCAGTTCAGTTTGAATTCAATCTGTGTTAGTAAAGCTATTTGATTTGGCTAAGTAACATCATGTTTCAGAGCTTATGCCGAGTAAGCGATATCTTTTCATACAAGGCAACCAGATTAGCAGCTTTCACATTTGGACAAGCATATAATGAGATTCGGTTTGCCATCTCTCAGTCCCTAAAGCACCAGCTACTTGTGTAGAATGAGTGTTTCTAAACTCTGTTCAAAAGCAAAATAAGAACTTGGTAGATTTACAAATTAGTAAATAGCTGCAAATAGCCACCATCCTTTCCCATCTTAGTGTGCGGCATGATCTAGACTGAAACATGTAAGTGGTTGGTAACAGCAGTGGCACACTCCACAGTTCAAGTTACTGATGAAAAATCCAATCTACTCCTGATGGTTAATATCTGACGGTTATTCATGGCATATACTGCTGTGACATATACTCCTCAAAAGAGCAATCTGAAAAATCAACTTTCCTATCTGATATCCATAGCAGAATTTTCTGTAAAGGTGCGAGTAGAAAATGAAATGTATTACTACATACAGCAATCATCATCTTTGACCACATTTGAGAGATAGAGGACAGAGGCTCCTTCTAGATGTTTCACTGAGAAGATGAAGCAGCCAGTGCCCAGGTTTAACAGTCCAGTATCTTAAAAACCTTCACAACCAGGGCAAAGAATGGTAACCTTTTCCACTGGGTGTACAAAAGGAAGTGTCATGAAAGATAAACACATGGATGGAAATCCCTGTATAAACATTACGGTTCAGTGATTTTAAGTAGAACGGAAGTAGCTGACAACCTTTCCAAATATTAGAATAATATCAGATACTAAACCCTTCAGGATTAAGTCTTAATGAACTACCAGAAGTGAGAAATACTAAAAAACTCTAAGAAAATCTGTTTACATCTGGAGGAAATAATGACAGCGTGTTGAATTACCAGTCCTTATAAAATCTGTTACAAAATGCTGAGGAATGCAGCACGGTCATTTCAAAACAGGAACGATAGTCTCAGTTTAGCACAATCTGAGAAATTAGAAGCAGATTAAGGATTAATTTGAGATTTGCTTGACTAAGTATTTTCTACTGTAACGGGTCAACGAAATGAGCAGACAATTCAGATAACCTGGATGATGTTAGTGTACATAAAAATTAAGGTTCACATTAAAAATGCATGTACTTGTGCAAATCAACTGCCTTCCATAGGTTGAGGCAATTTTAATGTCAGTTACAGTAATTGTAGAATTCCACCCTCTCCCTCTCAAGGAAAAAGAGTCGTCCTTTCATTATTGCTAAAGATATGGATGTGATAGCAAAAACTCCTTCAACAGTTCTTGCAAACAATCTAGTTTTCCTGTTATTGTCTAGCAGTCCCAACAATAAGATGTACAGTCAGAAAATGTTTTAAAAATGTATCTTCATATGATATGATTTAAAAAAAAAAAAAAATTTACATCTTCCATAAGCAGCCCTTTGAAATGGCAGTCAGAAATACAGTAGCACCAGGGATGGAGAGAGTGATTATGATGCCTGTTTTCCATCAGTACATAAGGATTTGGTTTTATTATCCCCAAAAGAGGCCCATTTTCACGATACTGTGAAGTGTACAGATGTAGTCTGTTTCACTACCATATTCACTTACGCCATACACACCATTCTGATTTTATTTGCATGTTATGATGGCATAAGTACCTATTCTTTGGCAGAGCAGAAAATCTTCAGACGTAATTTCCCACACTGTGAACCTGATGACACATAACTGAGGATTTGCCTTAAACTTGCCCATTAACCGCTTCATTATGCTACCTCTGAGCTTCTCTCTGCATTTCGGCTGCCCACAGAAACCAGCTTTGGGCAATCTGTTGTCCAGCACGAGAACTAGGTCTGGCATAACTGTACGTCCTGTAATCTTGCTGCAGCGCTGACAATGTGACAGCAATTTAGGAGTGTAGCATTCAAGGTAACATCCCGCAGCTTTATGGCGGCAAGGCCATGAAAGCAGTGCATTGGAAACGGTTTGGATGCTCAATGTGGAGACCATAAACGGTCCAAGTTTTGCAGCCATACAATGGCAACAACTAATGCACAATAGATGTTTACTTTTATTTGAAGCCAGATGTCTCTTATTTCAGACACGCTGCTTTAACGTCCTAAATACTATATTGGCTTTTGCTATTCCCTGCATGATTTTGCTATTAACTGTAGTGTTTTAAAAAAAGCATGCTGCTGAAGTAGCATCGCTGTTCTCACACATTTCAGGAGTATATTGTCAGCGCAGACTACTGCCTCAGGATATTTTCCACCACAGCAAGGTTAGAGCAGGACCTCTTTTTCCTCTATATTAACAGCCTGGCCAAACCACTTGGCAGAGGGGCTGAAACAGTCAATAATATGTAGTCTGCTTACACATGTGTGAATAACCAATACTCAGTCATCAGCAAAGAGCAAGTAACACAAGTCAGCAGATATGGGACCTCTGATTTAATGTTCAGGTTAAATATTCTGGCATCTATATGGGATTGAATGTGGTTACCTTTCCTGTTGACTCAACATAATCAGAAGTGGCAAAGGATGCAATCTATTTTGTGACCTCCTTGACAGTAAAGGGTTCTGGAAGTCCATCCTGATCAAGAACCTTTATCACCACGTCACTGTGAAACACAGAGAATATTCACAACCTTTCCAGACTGCTGAATTTGCACAAAAGCCTCCACACACTTCCAAAGTCAACAGCATTGTAAACCACATACAGGGTCATAATTCTGTTCCTTATGCTTTGAATTTACCTCGCTACAAAAAGTGCCTGTAACAGTGCCTCCTGCTCTGACAGATGTGCAATGACCACGCTATTTCTAGAAAGATCCTCTTCCCTGCAAGGTCCATCTGCATACCCTTCTGGTCAGGATCTTTCCAGAAATAGCGTGGTTAGCACACAACTTCCCATTAGAACAGAAATCAGTTTGTGCTCCTGAACTTCAGAGACATTGTCTCCTTACACAGCTGACAAAGCATCTATCTCTGCATTCGAGTAATTTGGCAGCAGTGCCAATCAACCATACTGACTTGCTCTCCAACACATTTGACAGTGTTTAGGAAGTGCTACTACGCTTGGCAATGCTGCTCCTTGTTTCTAGACGACTACCTGTAGAACTTCACTTAGCACTCTGTCAGAGATGACAAGCAAATAGTTTAATAAACCCTTGTAATGTTCATGACAATGTGGTGGAACTTCTTTTCCTTTATTTAAAAGGGTTTAATCAGACACAGAGAAACACAGTGATGCTGATTTTAGGGCCATAAATAGTTTTCATGAAAATCAGTAAGCACATTTCTGATTTAGATGTTGCTGAAGTTCTGCATTCTTTGGGCCTCATTCTTTTCTGAGATAACGTCCTGCTTGTCCTTCCTGTCCAGGTGCACAGTGAGTATCTTTGTGTTAGGTAGCTGTTAATACAAGGATGGGTAATTGCACAGATTAACACCTCTGTGCTAAGGTGTCACATATTGATATAACATTTTATGTTTGCTTTTTGTAGTTGGACTGAAGGAGCTTTGACCTTGAAGTTCAATTTCTTCTNCCCCACCTCACCTCACCTCCCCAGCCTTGCCTTTCATCACTACTCCAGCACGCATTGCCATTTCTACCCTGCTTTCAGAACCGCTTGTGCAATTGCTCTAACCTAGGAAACATTTAAAATTATTTTAACTATGTTAAGTTAGTTTATTTTGGTGAATCTGAGCGAGGTCAGTAATTTGTAACAGGGATAACCATGAGCTGCTGACAGGCACTTTTTCCACCAGCTCTGTGACCACCAGCCATACATCTGTGTTCTACCTGTGTTGGCTTATATGTGATCTACTGACATCAGCTCCTCATTATTAAGGATCACATCATCAATCTGCCACATAAATTATTTTTACTTCACCAATACTAAGTTGTAGTGTAGAAAGGAAGCTGCTACTATTTCAACATCGAATGAATCCACAATGTCTTCTGTAATGACAGCACATCAGAACTACAGGACAGTGAATCCCAGCTAGGACTCAGAGCATACCATCACTACTGGAGTGCCATTCAAGTTTTCATTACCACTTCCAAAACAATCTGGGTTTTCCCTACAAACTTCCAAATCCAATAAATGTGTATATGTTAAAATCTCACAATCTAATGCACCATTTCATGGAACCGGTTTCAAGGACGACTCATCAGTTCAAACTGCAGTTTCTATATCAACAGTAACAACAGCGGTAAGATACATGTATGTAGGGATATTTCTGGAATCAGCAATTAGTTGCTTTATTGGGTACAGAATTTAACTTACATGTCGATGGGAAAACGTACTTTGGACTGTCAGTGTTGACATGCCCACTAATGTGGAGAAAGAGTCATCCTGGCTGAAGACTACTGACTGGATGTAAACACAACATTTCTTAGAGACCCCTTTCTCCTCCTGTCTTTAAAAGGTGAACCAGCAGTGTCCCTTAGCGGGGCTGCTCTAAAGCTCTGTTGATGCACAGATAAGCCAAACTCCTGTCGCTCCTGGGCCAAACGAGCACGTGAGATGCCTGTGACAGACTGCTGGAGGCAGCAATCTCTGCCTGTTCCACCTCACACACTCTTCAACCCCAGGCATTGAAGGGGACATTTTATCCAATGGTACAGTTAATCACAATATAAAATCAAAGTGGACACAGGCTGTCTGTGTGAAAAGGGGCTAATGAGCCCAGTCCTACCAGGTGATGATGATAGTTTACCTTCTCTAAACACTTGGAATTTTACAATGACACCAAGAAGGTAAAGACATAAGAAAAGGCAAGTAAGAAATGATGAAAGTACAGAAAGAAAGAGACTTAAAATAAAAAAACCACAATCCACTGCAGTATCAGCAAATGGTCATTTTAAATGGTCATTTTAATTGTACAAGTGAATCAAGGATTTTCAATTGCAGTGAAGTCTAACAGGTTTTGTAAAAACAGTTGATATCTACCTTTATGTCTCCATATTCTTTAACAATGGATGCAAAGCATTCAATGCCCACAATCTGATTAATGAAATAATATTCATAATAGCTGAAGAGACCTAAGACACCAGGCACCTACTAAATTATATGCTATATACCTATATATACTAAGATGCTGACCCTTCACTTAGAGCAGGTAATGTATCAACATTCATTCTCTAATATTTCAATATAAACTAGAATCCTCTACCTGAATTCTAACTATTAAAGTTCTTATTCTTTAGGGAACCTTTAAGGTTCCTAAGACTTCACCTGCACAAAGTATTTTGTTAAGTATCTAGGTCAAAAGAAATACTGAAACGTTTCAAATCAAGGAAACCTAATATTTATTGTATCTTTGGACTCAGAATTTCTTCATTCTAATGGTTGATTATTTTACTACACTGAGATCTCTCACTAGTGTTTCCTCTTATAAACTTAATGATTTTTAAAAAAGCTAACTTTCAAAACCAGTCTAAATTTAATATAAGAATGTTTGCATGCAATACTTAAGTCACTAAGCAATGTGCTTAAAATTAAGTTCTCTAGTAAAGCAATTAGATTTATTAATTGTGTTTACTAGATTTACTCATCCATGAAACTTTTCTGACCAAAACCCATCAACTACTCTTTCAAAACAGTAATGAACACATATTCCTAAAGACTTGGGAAAGGGGCCGGAAACTAGAAAATTCTTCTGATCATAATTATTCTCAAATACAGTTAAAATAAATGGTTCAGCTCAGGCAATGTCATAATCATAAAAAACATTAGGTAATTCAGAGTTTTTTGCTGTTACCCTCATAAGGAACCCTAACCCTTATTAGAGATGTCAAACAACAAGCAGAAGAGAGTATTTCTCTTTGGTCCTTATAATAAAGAATGGGAAACGCGTTCTCTGAAGATTGTTGTCCTGTGCATATCAATCAGGTAGCTTCACCTAATAAATGCTGTTGTTCCACTAAATTCCTTTTTAGTCAAATAAAATTTTGGTAATTGAATTCCATGACTGTTACTCTCCTTACATATATGAAAATACTTATATTATAGGTTTTGTGTCTGGAAATCTGGAGGTGTCCCTCAGTGAACTGCTTTTTTTATAACCATCATCAAGTATTCCATCAAAGGATCATTCAATTTTTTTTATTTACAACCAAAGGTATCACTTATCAGAATTGGCAGATGTGGTTGCACGGTGAGCGACTGCCATTTCACATACAAAAGAGGAAAATATGCCACGCTAATATTCTGTTTCCATCCTTGGAAAGCTCAGCAAGTCAGTTAAAATATCTTCTTTGTGAGATAAAAGACATTATGCAAAAGACCACTGAAGTTTAAAGATATTAATAGCTTTTTCCTATGAATGAGTGAAAAGAAAGATGTGACTTAGGCAACATCTGCATTCTTCTCTAAATTTATATTGCCACTTAGGTCTCCAGTGCCTATTATGATGGTACAGCTAAAAGTCACTGTAGAAGCATTGATCCAAACATAAAAACAACAGTGAGAGAAGCTTCATTTCATATACATTTAGCATCTGACATCTTCCCTCATTTGCGCATTAATCAGTAACAGACATATCTGAGCATCCTGCTACAGGAGGTGATTTGACTTTCACAAATTTCCCTAAGAGCAGAAACATCATCAGGAACAATTTCAAGGAAATAATTATGGTCTAGACAGATTTATGACTTCTAAAGACCTAATCCAAAGCACATTAATGTCAGTGGAAGGACTCCCATTGACATCAAAGGCCTTTGGATCAATCCCCAACTGCTGTGGGAATGAATTCAGAGCAATAATGATGGCGGACTAAATGCACACTTCCAGTTGAAATGTTACCACCCAGACCTTTTTATTCCTCAAATCAGATTAAAAAGTCATTTTCTGCTATTTCACAATTACTTCCAGATGCGCATCATCTCAAATGGCATTTTCATCCATCTGTATGAACCATAGAGATAGAGAAGTTCTACACTGCTTGAACTAATAATACAAATGAAAACCACAAGGGAAAATAATTTTAGAGGTGATGAAGTTCATGTTTTAAACGTGGAGTGAAGAACCTTGAGCTTCATTTATTCCTTCTAACTACTTTGAGATAGAGCTGCCAGGCCCACCACTTCTTTATCTACTGCCGCAGTAGATTTCTTCTAATTAAATTTGCAATATTTTTTTCCCTAGTCCCCTAAACGAAACAAAAGAATACACATAGATCAGTGCTACCCTCAAACTTGGCAACACAAAAACTGTCAGAAACATCAACTTCATATACTCTCTGCTTAATAACAGCTCTGCTGTCCCTTCTGTCCTCTAAAATGTCTATTTACATGCTAAATAATTTGAAGCATCACTCTTCTCTGACCATGTTAATCTGGTTTCATTCCCTTAGCAGCTGACAACATTTTAGACTGTAAAATAAAACTCCAACATCGTGTGCGAGTGGCAACCCATTCAAAGTTTTATACAGTCAAACTAAACTTGAAGATCAGTCATCAACATCGTGTATTACTCTGAAGTGCATGCTATGGGAATCACACTTCTTTTATTCACTCCTCTAGCAATACTTTGGTTAGGCAGGTTCAGTTATCACGTACTCATTGTGATACGAGCATGTTATGGACTGGTTATGGATTAGGAAGTTTGAGAACTTTCTTTAAGAAACTATATATAACACTTTTTTTGTCAAATAATGCACATTTCCTAGAACAATTCCATTTTTCCTTTCCTAATGAATATCTGACCTATTACCTCAGTATCTGTACTCTTTTCTGCACTTCAGAAAACAAGATTTTTTTTCTCCTTTTTCAGTTACTATGTGTGTGAAACCAGATTATTAGTGACTGGGTAATGCTACTACCTAGATTCAAAAAATAACGAGGTAGAGAACAATTAACTGTTGTGTTTGGGTTTGTTTGTTTTTTTTTTTTTTAAATTGATACTGATCACTGGTTACTAAGAGGATCTGAATGGGAAGGAATTCAAGTTGACAGAGGAAAGCAAAATTGGTTAAAAGGATTAAAATAGTTCACAGTTCATACATTTTCTGGGTTATACTTGTAATGGAAATGGTGCTTTAGATATCTTCTACCCACTGCCCGTGTCACAAGGAGTTATTTTTAACCTGGTTTCCTCCAGAATCAAAGCTTATGTAAACAGACTGTGTACACGTGTGTGACTTTCATACCCTCTCGCCACATCTA
Source organism: Stercorarius parasiticus (assembly GCA_013396915.1). Lineage (NCBI taxonomy): Eukaryota > Metazoa > Chordata > Aves > Charadriiformes > Stercorariidae > Stercorarius > Stercorarius parasiticus. The sequence continues at coordinate 757,310 of VWZL01001108.1, read as the reverse complement.
ATAACTTGGGACTCTCTTGGCCAATTCAGTCCAATCTGCAGAAGGGCAAAAGTCACAAAGTCATTAAATTCTTACAAGCTTTGTGGAAATACGTGTCCAGATAAAGGGGGAATCCTATTATTACCCTAAATTGAGGCCATCAAAGAATCACTCTGGCATTCATCCTTCAGCTGCAAGTACACAGGAACTGCTCAGGAGACTACTTTTTAATCTGGTGCTGTTCCAATATTCTCTTCCATGAAAAATTAATTCATGGTGTGTATTTTAGTGTGTCAGATACTAGTAAGCCTCTCAGCTTACTCTGAAACCACTTTTTCAAGACACACCAAAAGCAGCAACATACTTTAGTCACGATTTGGCATTATCTTTTATGTGCGTTCACACTTCAGCGCATGTTGTTATCAAAGCACATGAGAACATTGCACATGGAATATAAGGACTGAAAAGGTATGAGCACTTCAGTTTAAATTTGCTGACTTCCATTAGTTTGACACCAATAAACAAACTATTCCATCAGTTCTCAAGGGCAGAAGGCAACCCATGGGAATGATATGTGCAAAACCCCTTATGCATTAAAATGCATGCAAATTATGTCAATAGGGAACTGCCCAAGCAAATAAAAAATTAATCAGGAAAATAATACATTTTCAAATGTTAAATTATCAAGATTATAATTTCAGGGATATGAACTTCTCTAGCACCAAACCATGACATTACTGCCGTTATTTTTTCCATGGTTATATTTTATCAGTGTGAATATACACAGCAGATAACACCAAATCCTCAAACGAGGTAAAAATGAGAAAGTACCTTTGCTGGTAATACTAAACGTCACCACCAGGGAAATTTTGTCTTGCCTTTACATGCACCTTTAATGTCATTCCTCTCCCCACACTTCAACCTCAGCTCTTTATGATTTTTAATGCCTTTTCAACATGTTCAAGGCAATGTTCAGTTTGGCTAGCTGTAGGCTGCTTCAAGTCACAGGAGATTACACAGAACTACACATTACTGAATGTGTAGAACTACTCTTTATAACTGAATATGTAGTTTAGACAATTTTCTGGATTTTAAAAGGATACATTAGCTTTATTGGGGTGCATTAGGTAAGACGGTCCTCTTTTCCCTATTAATACATTACAAATGCAACCAAATGTCTCCTAGGTCAATGACTCAAAGCAAACTTACACACTACAAAAAAATCAGCATAATCAGATGAATATATTAAGCATACTTTTATTCAAGTACAACAAATTGTGATATTATATTTACGACGAAAACTGGGAAAAGATTTCAGTACCAGCTCTTTAAAAATGATTTAGAATACTAGTATAATTTGAGAGGTATGAATGCATGTGACTTTGAAGCGATGACTCCCTATTACACGCATTCCATCAGAGCAAGAGAAAGCATTTGCTCCTAATGTTGCCTCCCCCGACATTTCACATCTATCAATTAAAACAAAGTCAGAGAAAACATTTTGGTTTTCAGTTCCACATCCAAGGGGTATAGTACCAACATAGTAGGCAACGGAGTTACTTCACGAAAACTTGCCTTTAGCCAGAGTGGCAAAGGCAAGATTTATGGCATGACTAAGAAACGTGCTACTCATTTCCCCTTTCCTTCAGACTACAGCCATTGGGGTGCAGGTGACTGTATGGTAGACGAAGGCATACAAGCAACCAGCAGGAATATTGCTCCCACAAACATTGCTTTGACATCAGTGGACTGAATATGGTTCAGTAAAACTAATTTCCCCATAAACCAGGTGAACTCCTTTCCCATTTTGTTATTACTATCCGGAAAATTATGAGAGAGACCACTGCTCTCCTGTCCCTCATTCCACATTTACGCACCTAAAGGGGGCCTACAGGAAAGATGGGGAGGGACTCCTTATCAGGGAGTGTTATGATAGGACGAGGGGTAACTGTTTCAAACTGAAAGAAAGGAGATTTAGATTGGATATTAGGAAGAAATTCTTTACTGTGAGGGTGGTGAGGCACTGGAACAGGTTGCCTCGAGAAGCTGTGGAGGCCCCATCCCTGGAAGTGTTCAAGACCAGGATGGATGAGGCTTTGAGCAGCGTGGGCTAGTGGGAGGTGTCCCTGCCCAGGGCAGGGGGATTGGAACTAGATGATCTTTAAGGTGCCTTCCAACCCAAATCATTTCATGATTCTATGATATTTCTGAGCCTTTCAAGACTCTCCCTTGACTCAAATCCTAGTGATACATGCTTGTGGTACATAAATATTTGTTCATGCAAATATATTTTAATTCAAACATTTAATCTTGCCAGGTAAACAAAAGAAAGATAATTCTGATGTACTTTTCACAGAAGACTTAGCTCACGGTTTTAATTTCCTGTTTTTATTAGCCTACCTCACTTGACGAAAATATTAACACATCTTGAGAAGCACATTTTATTTTCTGGTTTCTCAAGAAAACACTTTGTTGCTACCACCTCATTAGAGGCATCAGCGTTTAATTGGAAGAAGTTTTAAATTAAAAGAAGCGATTGAAAAAATGGTGCTGATGTGCCACCACAGTACTTTAAATGCCTGCTTGCTCATATCTAAAGTTGTTTTTATGCCGAATATCAATATGCAATTAGAAAGAGACAATGTAAGTAGTGCTGGGCCTCTGCAGAGTACTCTTTCAGCATTTGTAAGCTCCTTTCTTGCTCATGCTGCTGGAGTCTATCAAACAACTCTCATGTTGACACAATCAAGCAACCAAAATGAATGGCTATAAACACAGTCAAAGCAAGAGATAACAATAAGCAGAACAACTAAGTCCTCATTTGAAGATGAAACAGCATTTTTGAGTGAGCAGTATGTGATTAACCCGCTGTATGTGGGGTCACTATGATTTATTCTCACAACTCTGCAGCCAGTCTTAGCCCTGGGCCTCACTTGCTATCAAAGACATGGGCCTTCCTCAAATCAACCCTCTCCTATGTTTAGCTAACACTCTGAGCTCTTACTTCGGAAAATTAACTGTCGTGTCCTTCATTTAAATTATTTCCACCCCTGCTTGGAAATAATTGTTAGTATAACAGATAGTTTAACCAAGTGTGCTGTCAAGTCTCCATTCCATCTATCTGCCATCTGCAATGCTCCAGCAGCCTAAGAGCAGAGCTTGAAAACCAGGGACAGGGGAAACAAAAAAAAGAGGAGTGCTTATTTTGTTTAAATTCAGAGTATTGCTAGAACAGTACCCTCTTGGTCCAAAACCAAAGAATAAAAAGCAGTAGCCTGTTGCATTTTAAGACAATCAAGTGGTTCAAAATAGAGGGACAGTACTGGCTTTGGTTCAAACATTTAATAGAAATGCCGCATTTCATTAAAAAAAAGCTACTTTGTGTGGAGGGACGAGCCTCTTACCTTTTGTAGCTATTCGAACACACTGAGTTTTGGTTTCCTGTTGAGGAGGGAAAAGTAAAGAAAACAGTCAGATCAGGTTGCTTTTTCTTGCCCTCCCTGCTCAATAAATTTGTCCTAGATCTGCTGATCAGCTGGGGCAACCCAACATGGTGGCTCAGGGCTCTGGGCTTAGCAGGGGAGGAGGCTGGGCGATTTTGGCTTTACAAAAGCTGGATGAGACCTAGACATTGGTCTGTACTGTCCAGGATAACAATGAGGAGAAAAGGTGCAGGACAGCCTAACTGCAGCAAAATTTATGATTATTCAAATCAAATGGAAATCATGCCATAAGAATACAGAAAGAGGGTGCAGTGAAAGAAAAGGGGAGGACTGGTGTTCCTATTTATGTTATGGCACAGAAATCCTGAGCCAGTGTTGAACTCCAACAGCGCTGTGCAGCAAAGAAGGAACATTTGCTCAGCACTCTCTAAACTTATGCCTTGCTGCCTCCTCACAGTCGTGAACAGAGTCACCTGAAGCACACCAGCAACACGCTCCCTTGTGCTTCTGGGTGTGGAATGAGCACAGATGCAGCCCAGGTACCCCCTCACATATGACACAGTTAATCTACAAACTATCTAATCTCCCCAGGGAAGACACTGATTTGACCGCAATGTGCTTCAGAAGTTGCACATGCAAAAACAATTTGTATGTATTTTACTTTTTTTTTCCCCCCTTCAGAAGTTTGGTCAGCAATTGAAACAAATGAACAGAGAAATGACTTGGTTATGCACAGTCTGGACAACTTCAACAGAAGAGGGTCAGTCATAAATGGGTTTTCTGACCTTTTTGTACGATGTGCAGTTATTTTAAAAGCAAACATACTGAAATAGCATAAGGTTGTGTGAGAGGATGCAGCTGCTGTTGTATTAGATCACTCTAAACAATATTAGCATGTAATTAGAAAATGTAATAATGACAGTTTCATTCTATAAAATATGCTCCCTCTAGTTCTGCACCCCCCAGAACTCCATCCCTGAATACATCGCCTGGGATCTCTTTCCTCTTGAAGATTCCCAAGCACCAGGTAAAATATGTTGATGCTGTTTTGCAAACACAGCTTGTGAAGAACGAGAAAAGCTGTGAGTTGAGGCTTCCCATAAGTGTTCCATAAAGACAATTTTTCAATCTACATGCAAGCCCTGCAAAGCTTATCGATATAATCTTACCTAATTAGCATTCTCCCCATTTACTTGTCCACTTTTGTTCAAAATGTCTGTGAAGATCACAGAGTAACCCTCATCCCAACCCTACAGTGTATTTCAGAGAATACTTTGCTTACCCTTGGCTATTTTGGTGATCCCACTAATTTATAGTAAAGCACTTGTTTAAATATTCTGGAGCTCAGAGGTTATCTTACAACCACTAAATCTCCATCCCAGCAGAATGCAGTGCAATCCTCCCAAAACCTCCCCCCAAATCCCTCCAGGAACAGAAATCTGATCCAAAGTTTTAAATTATACCAGAGAAAACCATTTTAGGATTAAACTCTCTCACAAACTGAAATCAAGTTGAAGCAAAAAATAATGCGTTTTTCTCTCATCTTGTACTTATCTGTCAAAATGTAAATGTCAAAATAAAGATCTATTTTGTATTTAATATTTGTATTTTACTATTCCCTCACATTTATTTCTTAGGGAATGAAACAGATTCCCTTACAATTTAGTCTGTTGGGAGCCAAAAAAGCAAAGGGAATTATTTGTACCAGGTGAGGGAAAGATGGATGAGTGTCTAGCAGGTACCTTTTATTTTGCTTTGTTTGCTTCATACAGATCTATAGATAAGAACTAAAAAGAGGGAATGGTTTCTTCTATCAGAAAAAGCATGCAGTTCTCAAGCAGCTCCAGCAGAGTTTCATTCACTCCTGCTTTGTCCCCATTCTGAATTGATGCATATGCAACTTTCATAACTATGGGTAGAAGGTGAGATTTTCTTCAAAAGGCCCCCAGGCGAGGCTGCCTGTTAGCTAGGATCTGTTTAGTCACTGCAAAGACCCAAACGTAAGGAAGGGTAAACATGGCTTCTGCTCATTTCCAATGCTCTGCTGCGTCTCAGCAGCTACCAATCTAGCTGTCCTTTCTAGTTCCTTTCTGACCTGCCTGACACTTCATATGGAGATTCCTATGGACATATTACTGACATTTCCTTCAGTTTTCTAAACCGTAAATCAAAATTTTAAATTTTTAAATATCCCAAGTTTCTTTGCCTACCACTTTTTCCCCTCCTCACCAATCATTTTCCCCTCCCTCATTTTTTATTTATGAGAGGAAAAACCATTCAGGAGCAACAGCATGGGGCTTGCAGAGACACAGGTGCTCTTTCCACCTGGAACCTCCCTCCCTGGCACTTTTCCGCCTCTCCATAGGCATACAGCAGCAGCAGTCAGCAACAGAGTTAAAAATGAAACACCAAGGAGGTAATGAAGGTGAGCGACAGCCATACTTCTACTCCTGCACAGCAGTGAAGCGAGCCTGAAGTACACCTTTGTAGAGAGGCTCTCCTAAACACAGCATGGGCCTGAGGTTACTTTTGCTCAAGCAAATTGGTATTTTTTATTTGACATTCAGTGCCAGAGTCTCAAAAAGTTTGTAGGTTACTTTTGCTCAAGCAAATTGGTATTTTTTATTTGACATTCAGTGCCAGAGTCTCAAAACGTTTGTAGGGTTTTATTAGCCCGCTGAGCAGCCCACATCCTGTTTATCCCGCCGCAATTTACTCTTCTGAAGTGCTGAGTACTGAGAGTTGGGGAAAGGGCTGTGGATGTTATTTACCGAGAAGGCAGAGTCACAGCACCGAAATTACTTCGCTCGGACGATTACTGTGAGGTGTACTGAACTCTTGTCTAGCAGCAGTTACTATGATAGAAGGGCAGTGTGAAATGTGAGCGGCACGCTGCCATGCTGTCACATCATGGAAGGGATTACAGCAGTGCCACTGCCAACACCTACTATGTCCACCTTTGACAGTCCTAATTGTCACCACGGGCATGTCTTTGATTCCTTTCGGGAGAAAGGTGTGGTTGGCACTTACCTTCTCAACGCTGCTCATGGCCTGGAAATAGATGTTGTAGCCTTTCCGAGGAGCCAGTGGCGGGTTCCAGAAACCCTGGTAAGTCCTGTTGTCACCCACAGTAAAGGGGGACGGCTCCGGCAGGTTTCCTGGGGGCAGCTCAGCCGCAAAGTAATACGGCGACCCTCCGCTAAGAGCGGTCTGGTAGGTGACGGGGATTTGGTAGCACTCCATGGCACCCGTTTCTCGCTTTGTTCGGTGCGGGTGCAGCTCCTCAACAACAATCTGGTAGGCACTAGTGAGACAGAGGAAAACCGGCATGACTTTAAGGTCACCTGCCTAGGGTCAAATCTCTAGTCTCATAAAAATATTAACCCAATCGCTTTGTGTAAACTTAAAAAGAAAACAAAGAAAAGAAAAAAGGAAAAGACAGCAGATGCATGGATGCAGAGAAGAAACAAACGCTTGAAATATAGGAAAGCTGTCTAATTCAGCCATTGGAAAGAAGCAGTATCCATTTTTTTCAGGAAAAACAACAATACAAATCTATACACAGCCTCCTAACAATAGTTATTTTTTCTTTAAGGCTTTTTTCTCTTGAAGAAACACAGGAATTAATCTGACTTTAAACTACAATAGATTAAACTCTTGGCTAATCGGAAGCATCTGAAGTTAGCATTTTCCTTTGAAACGATATTAAAGAAAAGTGAGCTTCAAGGCCCAACATAATGACTGCCTCCGGGCTGTGCTTGAAGCACCAATTTGCAGTTGTCATATCATTAGAGACAGAATGTGCTGACAGGCTTCTCCACCTCTTGACCTTGTTGTGGCTTCTATCTTGGCTCAGAGCTATGCAGATCTAAAGTACAAGTGACATGCTCTAATACAAGCACAGATGGACAGAAATCTGTCCATTCCACCAAAATAGACCGCCTCATTCCTCTACAGTTGTCAATGATAAAATGTTACAAATCGCTGAAGCAGATGGCATTCGGCCTATTAAAACACCATCCCAAACTCCCAATACCTCTCTTGAAATGGTCACTTTTCAAAATCACCCACTCAAAATAGAACAGGTAATCATAATTCTTTTTTTCTCCTTTAGGGGAACTACCCAGCTGCAGGATGTTACTAACTCATTATCAGCCGCCTCTGCTCTGCGGAAGTGCAGAACTTACATACTGAGAGCAGGAGGCAGTTCTTCAGTTCATAAGAAAAAAAGAAAAGAAAAAAAGGAGTTTTGGTGTTTTAAGAACTGTATGTATGCATATGCCCATATAGACACACGTGTATACATGCACACAATTTCTCATTTATATGCAGATACATTTGAGGACCTTATGAAAGTTTAGTAAGAAAATATGCCTAAGCATATAGATAAGACCTGAAGCTATTCAATTAAACTGGCAGAACTGCCCGTGTTGGTTTTGTTTTAAAGCTTTCTGAACAGAAAAAGTAAAATTGAACAGAGTTCTCGAAGCATCACTGCATTGCTGCAGGGACTCTGAAAGGCAAAGACAAAGACAATCCTCCTCATTCCAGAACTTATGGGGCAGCATTAAACTATTTTGTCAATTTTCTCAGCTACTACTGCCTAGAAAACCCAATAACTGTAGTGGCAGAGATGAAGTATGATACTGGGGAATGGAAGAAAGGAGAGGAAGAAGTGAGAAACTAGTTTCACGTTTTTCTTGAGCTGAAAGAAGAAGTTAGCATCCCCTTTTCCTAGCACCTAAAAAATCAAGGAGGAAAGCCTCTTCCCTTTCAAAGTCACGGCAGTTTTGAAACTCTAGGTAAAAAGAAGAACATAAACCAAAAGATGATAATTTAATTCCAGGGATCTCTGTTTCTCATAAACTGTCTGTGAACGGAGCTTGGTTATAAATCACCTTCTGTGGAAAACTCTATGTATTAACCATGTCCAGTTAATGTGGCCTGCACCAGCAAATCACTTCCACAAGACCCCTGTGCACCCAGTATCTTTCTTTGCGCTTCCAAATTAATGTACTAGCAAAAAAAACTCCAAAGCATTGATATTTTACAAACTGGACAGGCTGTAAAACATCAAAAAGAATTTTTGTGTACAATGTCCCAAGGGAAGAAATGACTACTGGCGTTCATTCCCTCCCTGTTCTGGCCCTGGACCCAGGCACAGTTAAAACCACCACTGCCGAACTGGGCAGTACTGGGAACACTGGCACCGCTGCGTCTCTGCTCCCTCCCTTCCTGCAGTCTTCTCTCGTGAGCTGCCAACGGATGGAGACCGACACAAATTCTGCTCTCCCAAGTGCCAGGAGAGCAGGAAACTTGTCATCTGTGACAGCCTGCCAACCGAGGAGGAGAAAGCCAGCAGGGAGAACGGAAGGACAGTGCGACACCCGCATGCGACAGAGGCAACCGGCCCTGGGAACAGCCCGGGTTGTCACACAGCTCAGAAGCTGAGATCCAGCACAGCTACCAAATTAACCTCCTTTTCCTTCCCCCCATTTTACAGAATAAGGGGCAAACAAGGCATCTTTTTTTTTTTTTTAAGGCACATCTCCTTTTGGAGGCCAAAACAAACCAAAAAAGACAAAGATGAAGGGCATGAGAGTTAAATATTAGGAAAGTCTCTTTTAGTACCATTCGTTAAAAACACGCAGTAATTTTTGAAAGTGATATAAAAGGTATGGCAAAATTTTAAGCATGAGATCACAATAAAACATGAAGCTTCTGAAAATTTTAAAAATAAAGTAATTTACATAAAATATGCTTCCAAAAAATAATGCTTTTAGGGCCTCTACATCTGAAAAGCTACAAAATGTGGAAAATAAGAAATATATATACACGGTAGCCATCTGCATTTGTACAATTACTTTTAGTTAAAAAAAGAAGAGCAAATGACAGAAAATCTTTAGAGTTTCTAACGAGGTTTTATTTTTTAATTATTTTTAAATGTGCCTGTTTTTTTTTTATGTGCCTGTCCTCTTTGGAAAGGGAATCTGGCAGTACTTTTCATGCAACATTATAGGCTAACAAGACATGGAGGAATACAGTCATTTACCTCTGGGCCCTTTGTGATACCATCTGTTTAAACCCATTTACTAAACACCATAGTGGCTCCAAAGCAGCACTGTTACTCTATGTACACAAAATAGTGTTCAGAAAGGACACCCTGCTGTAAGATGTGAAGAAAGAAGCCAAAGTTATATTTGCAACTTGAAAAGCAGGGTGTTCACTGGCTGCAAATGTGGCCTGGTATCAGGCTATTAGTGAAAGTTTAAAGGCTAGGTACTCTGCTTATTTTTGCATTTTTACATATTACTAATCCTAACTTAAATTACCTTATGTTTTCTACACATTTTTTGAGTAATGGTGAGAATTCAATTACTGAGACAGCTTTCTTGTGACTGGAGCTGAGGGAATTCCTACAATAGCAATTTTTTTCCAGTTTTGCTAACAGCAAGGAAGGAATAAAAGGGAGAAATAAAGAGGGTGGAGTGGAAAACCTAGATGACAATATTCCTTCTCCCTGATGACTAAAATAAATTCTGAGCTATTCTGAAGAGTAATATAAATTTCAGAACCTGCTACGTAACTCATCAGGATCATAAAGGCCAAACAGTTGTCTAAGACAGCCAGGTAAGCAGAGAAAGTGTTGGAGAAATAACAGGTGAAGAGCTCCTCAGCTGAGACTTTGCATGAAGTAATTATTTCTCATGTCAAAAAACTTTTCTTTTTTTTTTAATTAAGAAAACCTGCACAGTACCTCCCTATTGACCAAGATGATTACAAACAGCTGAAGAGGAGGCCCCTGCTCAGATCTTCCTTTTCATCCCTCCCTAAAAATTCAGGCTCCCAAAGAGATACAGCAGTGGTGAACATGTTGTTCATACTTTAGCCCTATTCTGATTAGGTTTTAATACCAGCTAGAGATTTCCTTCTACATGTCTAGTGGAGACACAGCGTCCTCTCCTTTGACAGGTGCCAGACTGACTGACAGCCCAAGTTACAACCCCAGCTCTTGGAATTCCAAATGACAACTAAGTTTTAGCTGCTCCCTGCCATGATCCACTTAATTAGTCATGAAAAATGAGAACAACCTGATTTTGCATAGGAAGGTATAAGAAAAACACTTTACCAATCAAATAAAATAAATTCAGTCATTAAAAAGTTGTCTATGCTGATTCTGATATATGCTCTTCATAATCCTCATCTGCAGGAGGATTTGAAAACAAAAGATTGCTTTGCTGGTGCAAAACACCTTCAGAAAAACTACAGTAACAAACAACATCTTCAAATGAATCACTGAAGCACCATTGATGCTACTGACTGGGATCTCATCCACGAGATTGACGGTGAAACAGTACCTGCTTCACAGTGAGCCTGAGCCATCCTGCCTTGTCACCCTTTGCATTTCTAGTCTGTAATTTGCTTTAAAATTTCAGGAGGCCATAAAGAATGCTAGAGGTTACACGATAACACTTGGCAGGGAAGATATGATTAGAGTCATGTTTAAACTGTGACGACTATGGCATGTAGTGTCTTAAAGAAATGATTGACAGCCGCACATAGATTTCACTTGAGTTAAGGAACATCTGTTTCCTGGGGGGCTATGCTGATGGAGAGGCTGAGGTACAACAAAATCTGATCACAGTATAATTCTGTTTGTAAAAATAAGAGAGTATCAGACTAAGCTTTTTTTTTTTCTTTTTGTTTTTTTCTTTTTTTTAAAACCATGGACCTACTGCTGTTAAATAAAATCACCTTTTGACCATCTACAGCTCCAGGGATTAGAGGACTGGGTGCAAACAAACCTTTTCAAAAAGCCAACTGTATTCTTCAGTTTCAGGCTAAAGAACAGCTTTTGAGTCCCTTCTACTCAATCACAGCTGCAGGCACGGCCATGCATTTTTTCCCACCTACCTAGTAACACTCATTATGGCAGTAAGCCAGCTTGTAGTGGAAACACAACTGCAGTGTGGATGGAGTGAAGCTTCACTAAAACACATCACAAAGTTTAGCGAAATGCATTGAATCAATTCAGAATTTTGGTGTGATACATTTGTCTCCCCTGTTAAGAAGCTGCTGAAAAAATAACCTGACTGCAATATGCGTAACTTCAGGAAAGGGAACGAGACCATGTCTTCTGCGTTCCCCTGGAGAATGCTCCTCAGTCCAAGTAAGGAATAAAACACCTGGTTTATTTTAAGAATAAAGCCCATCTCTCCGGTTATGGTGAAGGACTTATTTCCTTGGCCTCATGATGTTAGAAATTCAACATAATCTTTAGGTTTAGAAATTAATTAAAGTGGAGAGGGAAGATGGGAGACAGGAAGAAAGACGTATTTTTTTATAAGAACATACTCAAACAACAGTTATTAATACTCTATTCAAACCATCCCTAACAAACCATCTATTAACATCTAGTACATAAATCCTTTTTGCCACCTTCATAGGCAAAAATGACAAGCTCATGCCATAGAACTGAGGATGCTGTAAGGAAAATGGAGAGAATAAATGTGAGGTGGTGTGCTGCAGGTTTACTCTGCGGGGGGTTACTCGCCTGCCAGTACAGTGCAGAGAAACCACAGCTCCCTGAGCTAGGTACGACTAATGCTCCAGCCACATCCCAGCACGCTACCAGCTCACGAAAGAAAACCCCCAGGAGAGAAATCGGGGATGAGAGACTGACACACACACACAAATGTGCCACAGAGCAGTTGGTGTAGAGAAGATGTGCACCACCCTCAGCAGAGCCCGGTGGTGTCCGGCAGGCGTGTTCCGGGAAACCCTACGCACCAGCCCCCACGGGGGACCAGGCACACGACTGAAAGGATTTGGCCCAGATTAGATGAGAGATAGATATCGTGTTTCTCAAACAGGGACAGCTTTGGATATGGCCAGCAGCAGGACACCTGGAAGGCTTTACAAGCACCTCCAAAGGCGTATAGGGATTTTAAGCAGCTGCATAACTTGGGAGCATTTTCAGATCACAGGTCTGGTTTCTACTCTACCAGTTCAACAAAACCTCTGTTTTAGGAATCCAAGTCCTGTACTGAATGTAGTCCTGTACATTTTATCATTCTTCACACCCCAAAAAATCCTAGGTTTGCTCCAGGGCAATCTTTCAGAAACTAATGATGCATGGGGTTATGATTTTATTTATGAATATAACACATCAATATCTCCTATAAAGGGGATGAATCTGGATTATCTTCTGTGACAGAATATAAATAAATAACTTGATCATATCAATCATAAGGGTGACTATATAATAAGCATAGAAAAATGCTTATAGGTACGTGACTCATCCCCACAACATCCATGTAAAACATACATCCCTCTCAATGGAAACAGACTTAAGAAACAGTTAATTTTCCTCTACTTTCAGGACTCAGGCAAATTACTCGACATCAGCTGAGCCACGGTAACTGACTTAATATAACACAGAATGAAATGCATTAGTCTGCATTTCTCCAAAACGTCACATGGGTAAGAGCATGAAAAGGTTCTGATGCTCAGTAGTTAATTAATCCCCAATTAGTCAACCCTGTCCCTGAATATTGCTGATGCAGCCACATCAGTAAAACACAAATGGAATCAAATAATATCACAAAATTTTTGCAGTAACAAGTAGAAGTAAAGAGCAGGATGTGGACTAATCTTTGCAAATAGAATTAAATTATCTCTCAACAGAGAGCAGAAGGGAAAGACCCCTCAAAGTTAACATAAATGAAACATTTTAATATGATTATGGGACACGCCAAATAAAATCTAATAGCTTGCTACATGATTTCTAGTAAGAAGCACTCTGAGAGGAAAAAGGTCAAATAGTTTGTATTCATCACTATTATTCTCCCATTTCCCCTGAGCTTCCAATTTTCCAATCATATATATATGCGCTATAGAATAGCTGATTTGAAGCACTGGAGAAGAAGTGTTATTTTCAAATCCGCTTTCTGACAAACACCTTTCAACCTCATCTTTCAGAGACACTGTGAGAAAGTAAAATGAAATTATAATGGATAGGAGGTGGTCCTGAGGACCTTAAATCAAACAGGACAGACAGCTGGATGATTCAGGTCATGACTATCTTTTTTTTTAAAAAAAAATTAAAATAAAACCAAACCAAAAAACAACCAAGAATTCTTTCTTTTTAATTACAGATCTATTGGCAAGCTCAGTCTAGCTAAGAAAAACAATAGTAATGTCAGATGAATATCACTTGGAAATGAACAGCTCTATGAGCTGCAAGACAGCATATAATCAACTAAAAAAAAATCTTCTTGATTTTTTTTATTTTATCTCTTTTTTTTTTTTACCTGATAGGTGCACCTTTGGCCTGTGCCGGTCTCAAGAGTACAGTTATCGTAGTAGCAGTTTCATTGAGAGATGCATCAACTCCTTCGTAGTCCGGTAAAGTGGGAGCTAATTAATGTTAAGTGGGAAGGAAAAGAATGAGAAACAAATCAATGAAAATGTTTTGAATTTTCAAAAGATTGTGGCTGTTCGCAATATAGTACAAAGCCACAACCTTCATCAGCTACGTGAGTCTCTTTTAATTATTTTCCAGTCAGGCACCATCTTTTACTAGAGCATGAATGGGACTTCACCAACAATTGATAACCCCATCCCTAACTGCTCCCCCTCAAATCATAATACCTACCAAGTTAAACAGGTTTATTCAAGAAGGACAGAAATAAAAGGAAGAGGTGACTGCCAAGAAACCCTATGACTACAAAATCCCATTTTGTCCTCACCTTACAAACAACTGTATTCACCATCTTGAAGACTCAACCACTACCACCTCTCTTTATCCTCCTCCAACAATTTAAGAACATTGCACATTTCCTCTTACACATCATGGGAGACCACACCAATACCAACCAGAGTGTGGGAAAATTGGGCTTGGATAGACATGCATCTGTGGACTAGAACTGCATGGGAGTCTATTCCCATGCCCATTTCTCCTTCCATTTCTAACAATGGATGGCCAAGCTGCTCATTGATCAGTTTCTGAACCGCTGCAGTTTTCAGCCCAGGCTATTAAGGAACAACAAAATCAAAGCCAAATCTAGGAGTTCAGGAACTGATTCACTAATGGACTGGCTCTCAGGCTTTCATGGCAGCAATATTTGTTGAGGTTTGGATGGCTGGTGTTGGTGATTACTTCAACCATTTAACTTTAATCTGCTGCCACAAACCTGTTACAGTCCTCACTAGTAATAGCATTGCTGACTTCAGCTCCAGTGCAAGGAAAGAAAGTCTATGATTCAGAAAATAATAGATTTTTATTAATTACTAATCTTTAACAAGCTTGAAAACTACCTGCATGGGTTTGGGTTTTTGTGGTTTGTTTGTTTTGTTTTTTTTTAATAGGTGGCTGTATCTTTATAAAACTGTTAATAATGCTGGTATATTTCAAAATTAACTTTCACAAAAAAAGAAAAAGATGTTTCCCAGCAGGATGTCAATCATTTAAGTCGTAAGAATTTTACAATAATACATCAGTAGATAGAAGAACAGTGAAAGAGTAAAAGCCTTGCTTCATTAGTCCCAGATCCTAGATGAACACAAAAATTGCTCATATTTCAGGAAATACTCATTTGATGTCCATTTATAAATTACTGTTTACACCATGTTCACTAGGATCATGGCAACCACTTGTGAGCTTGGTTAAAAGGAATAATTTCACTCCTCATTAAAATAAAGCTAGCATTTCTTGAAACATGTGTTGCTTTGCAAAAAGTACCAGTTATGCAGAGTGAAACTAGGCAACAATTCAGCATAAAGCAAGACAAAAAAACCAGGCTGAAATTCAGATACAAAGGGTGTCGCAGCCTGCCTTTAAGCTTTTCTAGTATTAAGCATGTTTTGTGAACTAACAGACCCATACTGTGTCTAGAAAGTGTGGTAGACTGGATTCTGGACAAAATTCTCAAAATACTGAAAGGTCTGGGGGACAGACATGCTAGCAAGATATTACATAGTTACACCTTTCTTTTTTTTATTCCTACAAAGAGGTTAGAAGTCAAGTATGCAAGTACTACGCCACCATTATCCCTAAAAATTAAGAACTGGAATTTGTTGTGAAGAAACATAAGGACCTTAAAACAACCTGAGTAAAATATTAGACTTCAAACCGACCTAATAGCTAGATAAACAGAACAGAACATGTAGGTTGGGGTTTTTTTTGATGGTTTGGTTGTTTTGTTTTGAAGGGGCTGGAATATGAGGAGTGTTAGTGCTTGTGTGCTGGGATGGAATTCAACAAATTGTTCCAGTTAAATTCGACAACTACAGCACTTCACTTGTTCCATAATTCAAGGAGCTCTGCTTTGAATTTTCTCACATTTTGATTTATGGGCATGTTTTTGAGAACTGGGTGAGGAGACTACGTTAGTAGTTCCCCACAGCAATGGTAGATGCATTCCAATACATTATTAACTTCCCTTTACAGGACAATAAAAGTTTAAGTATGGCAGATAATAAGGAAAATAACCTGCTTTGTACTGTTTACATTTCTAAATGACTGACTTCTTTGATCTTTGACAAGCTCTGAAGTCACCATGTCGTAAAATCAACAGACTCTCTAGAGTAGTATTGACTCATCTTCTCTTCTGCTATCAACTGCATAAGCTCCTTATATTTTGAGAATAATACTGACATTTAAGAAAATAAAAATACTAAAGCATTCCATTTGACGTTACTTTCTTCTAGAGTTTGCAGTGCATTATCAAGATGAACAGTGTCAATCTTGATGCACTGCAGTATGTGAACAAAGGCAGAAGGAAGCAGACCTATATGAATGGCAAAAGAAATTCACACTTCCTCCCAGCCACCCCAATTCTGATATAGCTGTGTGCTGCTAAGTGGTGTCACCTTGAGTAAGTCAGCTCATTTTCTGCATCTGACTTTACTAATCTGCAAAACAAATATAGTACTTAGTGACCTATGGAGTGCTCTAAGGCTTAATTAGTTAAGGTTTATACAGCACTTCAAAATCTTTAGATGAAAGTACAAGATTACACAAAATCAAACAGTTAACAACTACAGGTGTATAATTGCCACCTCATGCAAGGATTTATCCCTGAACTTATGCTACTGTTTGGTAAATACACTCAAAAACACTTTCAGTAATATAATTTAACAACAGGATAGGATTTGGGGGGGCTTTTCTTTCCCATTTCATGATTTATCAAGTCTGACAAAAAAAATCAAAAAACCATTTCCCTACACACACACACTTTCCTTTTTATTTTTTTTTCTGTTGTCATTTTTTATTTTTACCTGAGATGTTGGTTGTTACATTGACTGTGGTAGCTGGTCCAAAGCCTTTGACAGTGCTTGCACGTATAAAGAACTGGTAAGTAGTACCAGGATGCAAGTGTGAGAAGACGTGGTGCGTGCTGTTCCACAGCTTCGACACGGTTTGCGGAGGTCCTGCGACTGGAACTGCAGGATCAAATGACCGTATGCTGCTATAGCTGACCTGTGAAAACAATTATTTTTGTAACAATTGTTACAGTTTTTGGCACAAGGGGATTAGGTTAGCTTGGCTGGAAAGGAAACAAAAGACATGCTCATCTAGCTACACAGCTGTCATGGGGATACCATGAGGACTTTATGTGTATTATTGTAGAGTCTGCTTCACTTGAAAGGCTGTATAGGTGCCCTTCATCTCTCTCTCTTTGTGATTTTAGTTCACATATGGAAAATTTCACTGTTACTTTTAAGTTAGGACACCCCCACCATCCTCCCCATTTCTATCAAAACCCTTTATTTTTCACTTCCTGTAATACATGTCCCTCTGCTCTTCTAATAATCATATTTAAATGCTGTCCAAACCAAGCTAATATATTTAAAACCAGCAATGATATCTTAATGTACTAGTTTTGAGTGGGATGGAGTTAATTTTCTTCATAGCAGCTTGTATGGTGCTGTGTTTTGGATTTGTGATTAACACAAAAGCTCGCACTTCTGTCCTTCTGATTCTCCCCCCATCCCACTGCAGGGGAGGGAGTGAGCAGCTGAGTGCGGCTGAGCTGCTCACCAGGGTTAACCCACACTATTTAAAGAACTGTGTTAGCATTAAGTAGATAAACAGATTTATAGAACAGAATGGAACTCATTCATAGAATAGCTTGGGTTGGAAAGGACTTTTAAAGTTCATCTAGTCTAACCTCCCCTGCAATGAGCAGGGACATAGAATCAGAATGTGTTGGGTTGGAAGGGACCATTAAAGGTCATCTAGTCCAACCTCCGTGCAGTAAGCAGGGACATCTTTAACTAGATCAGGTTGCTCAGAGCCTCATCAAGCCTGGCCTTGAATGTCTCCAGGGATGGGGCCTCCACCACCTCTCTGGGCAGCCTGTTCCAGTGTTTCACCACCCTCATTGTAAAGAACTTCATCCTAATGTCTACTCTAAACCTACCCTGCTATAGTTTAAAGCCATTGCCCCTCATCCTATCGCTACATGCCATTGCAAACAGCCCCTCCCCACCTTTCTTATAGGCCCCCTTCAGGTACTGGAAGGCCTCTATAAGGTCTCCCCAGAGCCTCCTCTTCTCCAGGCTGAACAACCACAACTCTCTCAGCCTGTTCTCATAGGAGAGGTGCTCCAGCCCTCAGATCATCTTTGTGGCCCTCCTCTGGACCCACTCCAACAGGTCCATGTCTTTGCTGTGCTGAGGGCTCCAGACCTGGATGCAGGTCTCCAGGTGGGGTCTCACCAGAGCAGAGTAGAGGGGCAGAATCACCGCCCTTGACCTGCTGACCGTGCTTCTTTTGATGCAGGCCGGGATACGGTTGGTCTTCTAGGCTGCAAGCACACATTGCCGGCTCATGTCCAGCTTTTTATCTGCCAGCATGCCCAAGTCCTTCTCAGCAGAGCTGCTCTCAATGCCTTCATCCCCCATTCTGTATTGATACCAGGGGTTGCCCTCACCCAGGTGCAGGACCCTGCACTTGGCCTTGTTGAACTTCATCAGGTTCACACAGGGCCACTTCTAGAGCCTGTCTAGAGCCCCAGAGGGGAACCCTGTCCCTCAGGTGTGTCAGCCACATCACTCAGCTTGGTGTCATCTGCAAACTTGCTGAGGTTTTTAAGGGGTTTTGTTTGGTTAGTTGGTTTGTTTTCCTCCTATAATTCACTAGTACACAAAATAACATCCTCTGTCCCTTTAAAAAAGGAGTGCCGGAGAGGTAGTGTTTGTTCCTCAAATCAGCTCTTGTTTCCTGCCAGCCTCCTGTGGAAGTCCCCAGAAGGCTCATATATTAAATACACTTTGAATAGAATATATATGGAAGTTTCCTTAAAGGGCGATACCTAAAGATCTAACAAAGCTAAAAACCATTTCTCCAAGTTTAATAACCACATTACTTTTCATGTAACCTTCTAGCCTGACAAAGAAGATTTCACAGATCATGGTTGGCATGGCTTTAGAAGGGTGTACAGTAACGATACTAGATTTTTAAAACTAGCACCTCCCATGTGGATTGTAATGTTGTTATACTCACATGACAAAGCCACTTGACAGGGCTTGTCAGCCAACAACCTATGCACCATAATTATGATTTTTGAGTATCTAATCACTACACAAAATCCAGTGTTCTCTAAATGAAAGCAGCATAATTGAATAGCTGTCTACAGAGCATAAACACCCACTGTCAGACACTCCTCTCACTACACTTTCCTAGCCCTATCCTATGCTTGTTAGCTGTTTAATGATTACCTCATACTGAGTAATGATGCCATTTGGATCCACAGGTTCCTTCCAGTTGAGGAAGATCTTATCTTCAAAAGGGGTTCCTTTCACCGACTTGGCAGGTATAGGGCCTGGCACTACAAACAAAATAAAACTTTTAAAAACAGGAAATCCAAGAGACAGAAAAATTAAAGAGGTGACAGAACATCCTATTAAAATGAAAAGTAAGCACGGGTCTATTTTTATTAATATTCATTCGCATGCAAAAAGGCAGCAGTGGAGAGTATGAAAAAGCACTTCAAAGTGTATTTTGTCATTCACAGCACAGAGAGAGCGTGAAGTTGAAACGTTATCCCCACATACGGTTTTCAAAACTTCATGCAAAGTCAAATTGCCTCATAGTATAGCCAGGGGGAAACAGTTTGAGCTAGATTACGGCTTCAGGGAACATCACTGAACTCTGTAATAAGCATATCTTAGGACAAGGACTACATGGTTTTAAAATCCTTTTAAAAAGAAAAATCAAAGGCAAGGAAGAGCCTCTGTTACACAGCATCTTCCAAACGAGAGAATGCTTACAAAATAGTTTCAGTCACCCCTTCTTGCGATTTTGTTGTTTTAAAAGAAATCCTCGTTTAAAGAGGGGCCTGGGCATGGGGCAAACACACCAGCTCGGCTGCCACTTGTTTCAGCCACTGACGTGCTCGTGCTGCAGAAGGATCAAAACTGCTCACTTCAAATCTTTCCAATAAGAGACATTTTCAAACCTTTGAACTGAACCACACTAAGATGACCCTACTTTCTTACTTTAAACGGAACCGATATCCCTGGTGTAATAACAAGCCTGAAGTGTCACCTCAGGCCTCTTTGCCTGAGTGATTCACAGTACTTGGTAATCCCATCAACACCAGGCGGGAGCGCCGAGTTATCTCCCATTTCAGCTTACAAGATATTTTTGCGTACACATACGGTTCCTTTTTAACCACAGCAGCTCACCTAGATTTGAACACATACATGCTGAAAGAAGGACATGAGGATAACAGAGCACCTAAAGAAACCCTGAACCTAAAGAAGCACTCTCCTCCCTCAAAAAGCCAAAGTTGCCCAAATCTGCAGTCTTTCAAGCTAAAATGTTACTTCTATTTAATATATTGACATATATTTCTCTCCCCTTCTTAATCAGCCTATTTTCTTCAATGCAGCTTCCAGTGAGCCTCACACATGACATTTCTCGCATTTTAATTATCAAAGCAGACTGAAGTTTTACAAAGAGTAGAAATAAATTAAAACCCGCTGGATCAAAGGAAGCGCCAGGCACTGTGCTGTCAGCACCAAGGAGTGAGCACCCTGTACCAATAGTGGGATTTATTTCAGTCTACGTGGAAGCTATAATTGATGATCTGACCCTGGGTACAAACAACATAATTTGGCACATTAATAATAAATTCATGGAGTCAAAAAAGTCCACAAGTAAACAGATGAGAGCTTCATAGAAACTGTTCATCCATCTGTCAAATGAAGACTTAGGAGAAGTTAACTAGAATCGTACACTGCTGCTTTGCTTCAGTGTCCCGATACCGACTGGGCAGTGGATGAAGGCTGACAAGCCATGGCAGCCCCTGTGGGCTGTTTATGGCATTGAGAAACTTGCTGTAGGCAACACCCTGTTTTTCATGGGAACTCTCTACTGTTTTTCTTCTCTGCATCTCAAATGAGGTACGAATATACCCTGATGCACACGACATTTACCCTGGAAGATGCGTGTGTGTGTGTGTGCAGGTACATCTGTCTTTGGGAGAGAACACAGGAACGCAGGGAGCATCGACACATGAAATTTGACATTAAAGCACAAGAGGTGAAAAGAAAACAGACACAATTGGTCAAAAACCTGCAAAATACTTTTTGTGTGGTGCTTTTAAAGAACATTTTTCATATTCAATTGAAACTCTGAGCAGGGCGCTACATTTGAGGGTTGCATAAAGCCTCCTACATTTTCTCTTTAAACATCCAAGTGGGAGAAACCTGGAGGCTCATCACATCGCATGACCGTGTTTTCTTCTGCAATATAAAATCTGTTGCTTGTGGCAGCAGCAGCAATGTTAAACTGACTGGAACTACATGATCCCAGTTAGTTTCGTGCTTCTCTTCCCACTGGCATGGGAAGGGTGCAAGAAGAGAAGCTATCACAGCAATGAGCAGCTTGCTGGGAATCCCAGGAAAAATAAGGTCAGAAAGTAAAAGAGAGTAACTGTCTAGAAAAATAGAACAGTAATTCCCACAAACCTCACCCACCCCTGCCAATTCTCCAAAAACGAAGCTTGGGATCCACTTAAATTATCCGAGAGCTCAATTGGAATTAAACCAAAGAAACAAATAAAAGTTCAAATGCCTAGAAAAAAGGGATATAAATGAATTTTAGCTTGAAAGACACGTTTTGATGGGGCTGAAGTTATTTTTTTCCCTTCCATTTTTCAGTTCAATCACAGTAAAAAAATCTTTCAATTGCACAGCTTTACCCAAGGGGCAAAGGGAAGCTAGGAAAGAGAAAAGCAGTAGTGAAGGAATTTACTTAAATAACAGAGTATATGTGAGCAGGCCCATAGATTCATCAGTCAGGTTAGTCAAAATAATGCCTAAATGTCCTCATTTGTGTTTTTATGTCTTTGTTCTCAGGTCGGTATTAGTTACAAACAGAAATTTTAAGAAGGCTGAAAGTAGTTAAAAAAAGAATCCAAACAAACAAAAAACCAACAACAAAAGAACAGCAGCAAGGTAACCTGTTGGCGACACTACTCTGAAGACTCAAACTGCACCTCTCCATGCAGGCAGCCATCACTGTCTATCCCCTATGACTCCCAGCAGAATTTGAAGGACTTCAGAATATCTTAAACTTCACCTTTCCGAAGCAGTGTTAAGAGCCTTTCCTTTTATACGATATTTAGCAAGGACTCAAGTGAAAACCAGCCAGGTAAACACCATCCTTGTGTTGATATTGGCTTATGGAAACCTCCTCACAAACGGCCCACAAGGTTTTCTTCAGGTCCATGTGTGCATCTCCAGAAGCCCCACTGCTCACCACAGCACCTCTTTGCTGCTTTCTCAACTCCCGTTCTTCCTAGGTGAGCTCTCCCTCTTCCCCTTGGACTTATGGACACTCTATACTAAATTAAAACACTCAAGACTATTACAAGTGTATATTAAGGTGAAGTACATTACTTAAGATTCCCTCTCAACGGCCAGGTATCTGAATAATTCAACAAGTGTAAGTAGCTGCTAGAGGAGTTGGACTCAGACCTTTTGGCCTCCGCACCCTCTCTTTAAAAAGATTCTGGTCCCATTGATTTTCTTTCCACCTGCTGATGTTGTGAAGTGTGACCCCACCATCTCTCAGTGACAACAACAGTGAACACTCTCTCTTTCACATGCATTATTCTATGCTAAACTTCCAACAAGCCAAGATTTACACTTATCTGAAGAAGCGTGGGTTTAGCTGTATGGGTTTCAGAGAAGATTTTGAACTTAAGGAAAATAACATTTTTCCTATAAAAAAGTATACAAACATAAAATGCACATGTATATGAAAGTAACATAAAACAACTTCAAAGGGAATTTCAGCAAGGTTTTATAATGGAAACATCACAAGCTCTTCTTTCATGATTTACATGCATCTCCAGAGCCCTTTTAATGAAGCCATATATTCGTATACTAAATAGCTGATAATCTTTTCTTCTATATGGGATGGTGGACTTTTATAAATACTATGCATGATAAAAGCACAAACCGTCAATCTGACATCAGACCAACTCGTTTTAGAGCAATATATTTGCATTAAATTATGTCACAGTCACAAATAAATTGGTATTCACAAATAGTGTCACCTAAACCTTGTTCTACACTAACTTAACAGGAAGTTTATATTACAATACACTACTTCTGGAAGGACAACGTATTAACTGACACCAACCACTATAAAAATGAATTTATATTGCTTCAGTTTTCCTGCTACGAAAAAAATCAAAGTGCATGTAAACAGAGTATTTTTATTATTATACTCCGTGAAAGTCATGCAGAATATTATTATGCTATATGGTAAAGGCTATGTGCAGATATATGCAGGGTTATACTGGGAAAAATTCCTTTGTGGTATTCCAGAAGTAAAGTTTATCAGCAGCAAACTTACAGCCTTTCTCCAAAGGAAGACGTTCATTTTCAGGAGATGGTGACAGTCAATCTCTTCTACTGTTTCAAGTTACAAGCAACTAAAATGGCCCACCTTTCCATTGGCCTTTTCTGAGGGATTTACCATGTTAGCTTCATGCTTTCTTACAAACCGAGACTAAGGCTTAAATAGAAGCAAATTTTATATAATAAAAAGGAAAAAAAATATCAGAATTGCTATTACTAGTCTTTACTGTAAGAGTATTTACATCAAAGGCAGTGACAAAAATGGCTTCTTTGAAAATTGCTCAAGTTGCAACATTTGCTGCGAAGAACAAAATGCTACTGAGAAGAAAACGGACTGCATATTAACAGTCTCCTTTGGTCCATGTCCCCTTTGGTCAGTGCTCTCTCCTGCAGGGCTGGCATGGCCACCCCGGGAGGTGGCAGGGCTGCTGCCCTCCCCAGCTGAAAGCCCACCACCCGGCACAGGTGTGTGTCACCCAGCCAGGGCCACTGATGGACTGCACGGCCACTGGCCCGCTCACGCCTGCGACGGGTCCCCCCACCTTCCAGCCTGTATAAAATTGCTAACTTAACAAACATAAATGCTTACAAGCAAGCTGATGGTCTCAGCGGCAGCAGCAATCACTGTAGCTACTAGCTCAAATATCAAATGGGGTTAAATCCACAAGTTCTGCATTTGCTGAATTGGGGGGCTCAGGCACCTAACGCAGTATTTTGCTTAAAGCCTCTTTACACCAAATGCTGACTTCAGTACTCCTCATTTCAGGGATTTGGAAATGTTTCTCCATATCAGGGTGAAATAACCTCCCGTACTCATATTTTACAACTTTCTAAAAATATGCAAATCAATATTTGGAGAGTGCTTTCAGCTGGCGCATGGCTTGGGAATAATGGGAACTTGTGGGCCCAGGTGTAAGCCCTCATTCCACTGCCAACTGCTGAAATAGCCACTAATTCTGGCCTGTTTGCGGCCTTCATTATGTGAAACACACTGTTTCAACAAAGAATCTCATATGCAATATCACTTTTTCTGCTATAAAGCTTCTAATATAGCTATCTAAAGGAAATGAAAGTAGGAAGTTGTTTCAGCCAGGGTAAATAACTCTGTGTTTCAGGGCCAATTTTTCCAGAGCTATTAATATAAAACCTAACTTGTATTTCTTGTCTCTGCAATACCTTAAAACAGCTTACTTCATTTGTTCAGTGTAAGCTTGAAATAAATCTCTGCTAATAATTTCAATATTTTTCTTACTTTCTCACAAATCAACTTTTCTGATGTCTTTAATAAAAAGTGCTCACATGTAATCACTTTTTCTCTCTCTCGATGAGATGCCAATAGCAAACCTTACCTACCATCTGAAAAAAAAATTGGGGTTATTTTCACGAGCTGAAGGACAAATAGGTTATCCCAGGCTCCTTTTACCACTGGCAGTAGGTTGGTTATAATCAGTTTCAGTTCACTGCTGCTAAAGACATAAAACTTCCTCCCTTATTTGACTATATTGACACTAAATTTTGCCACTGCTCATAACACATAGATCACTGGTCTCCCTTGTTGGTCAAGGACTGAGGTCAATACTTTACCAGTGGCATTAATGGACAATTTCACATTTAAACTTTTATGTCTTGGGTTTCTCTTTATCAACTGCAATCATTTGCCATTTTTTTCCCAATAGGATTAGTATACCGGGTTCACTTGACATCCACGCATGTGTCACTTGGCTACATAAGTTACACGTTTTTCGAGACAGTTTGCCATTTCAAGCAATCTTTGCAGCCCTCCTTTGCAGCACCGGACATACTACATGCTCATGTCCCTGCATTAACCTTTCTCCCAGGTGGGCTAATTTTGTTACTTTTCCAATGCTACTTGTAAAGCTTCATAGCTATGTTTTTTCAAAGCTCCTTAAAGCCTTGTTTGTTTGTCTCCTTTGACCTAAGCATATTTTTTATCTCCTCTTTTTTTTCTCAGCCAATATTTTCCTTCGGTGCCAAAACAACTTGAAAAAGCACAAAGAAAAACTGCTTCTCATATCAAATAGTGAATGGAGGAAAAAAATGTCTTTTTTCTTTTTTTTTTTTTTTTTTTATAAAGGCAACTTACAGCCCTACTATCAAACACAGAAAAATACTACATGTCAACTATCTTTATAAAATCCTCCCTCAAAGTTGGTGGGAGGTATTTCCTCTTCACACATTTAGAAAGTACACTAAGTATTAAATTTTTTAATTTTTTTGTCCTCTAACTACAACATTTCTCCCTTTCTTTGCTGTTTCCCAGGAGCATGAGTAATGGTTGGACAGTTGGTGTCTTGACCTGGTGTCGCAGCTCTAGATATCTCTGCATGGAGCTGAATGAGCCATACTCTCTGAAAGATCAGGGGGCCTGCTTTGTGTCCAATGAGCGTGTTCTTTGGCTCAG
This sequence comes from Stercorarius parasiticus, assembly GCA_013396915.1. Classification (NCBI taxonomy): domain Eukaryota; kingdom Metazoa; phylum Chordata; class Aves; order Charadriiformes; family Stercorariidae; genus Stercorarius; species Stercorarius parasiticus. Next base: position 731,582 of record VWZL01001108.1, on the reverse strand, counting down.
CCCAAAGCTTTAGTATACTTCAAGCCCCAAAATGGGTACTTACCCTATTCCAAGCGATCTTTTTCAATTAGTTGTTTGCCTGCTGTTAGGTGACACGCTCCCTTACTAGTTATAAAATCACCATCAAACACTTTGAGCTTCACAATTTGCTTTCTCCATAGCTGCTCTCTCAGAGCTAATGTCACTATTCCTGTTAATCCACTGCCTTTCGCATCTGTTTCCAATTAAAAATCAAGGAAGCATTTATCTGCTTTAATCCCGTTCACCATTCGCTGCTCTTAAAAGTGTCCCTCTGAGTTCCCAGTGCCCTTGTGAACAGGCAGCTCCCAGAATGCGTGCACACTGCTGATTCATGCCAAGAGATAAATTCACTGCTGGTTGGCGTACTTTGTTCGAAATGCCAAACATCAGCTCTGCCCATCGTGTACACATCCCCAGATTGTGCGAGCCTTCCTCTTTTTCCTTTATCAAATCCTTCAAACACTGCCCATCTCCTGTAAAAGCCAGGTGAAGCAGCGAGTCCCCGTGATGGCACAGATAATGCTGAGTGCCCAAGTACTCAGAAGAGTTTTCTCCCAAATCTTAGTGATGGTGTGGTCTCTCCCCAAAGTGAAAGATGGTGTTTCACCAATAAAACACTGGCAAATTTCCATGTTTTCATCTTCCTTTTTACATAACTTGTTTATCAGTGTATTGCTCAAGGGCTTAATTTTTACATGGAATACGGCTTTTGCAAATCACTATAATGTGCTTTAAAGATTAACTCCATCTATCCAAGTTAAATGGAAATACTTAAAACTACCAAGGATTCAGATCTAGCTCTGGTCAGAAAGGAAGCTATTTTCAGACTGATATTCCTGGCTTTGCTTTCTTGCAGATACTGAATTACAAGTTATTAAAACCTCCTTCATTTGTCAGTCATGGCTCCAAAGGTCTGAAGCACAGCTTCTGAATCTCATCCTGTTCTTCTACTAATTGTTTCCTGAGTTAATTCTGCTCCATACACTGGTACCATACACTGCTCAGTTGTCACTGACCACTCTGGGAGGTCTGGCCCAGCTACGCAGCCTTATATAAATGTGAACCTTTGTGAAAGACAGACAGAGATCCTCACTGTCTCACACCAGAGCCCTGCAAAACTCTGAGATCCTCTGCATTTAGAGAATCCCAGAAGTTCAAATATGTGTAAAGCTCTCAGCAGAAGGGAGGAGGTGAAATGATAGAAGCAAAGAGACAAAGGGAAACGTTAAAATAAAACAACAACAACAAAAAAAAGAGAAGACAGGGACAGAGAGCTGGAAGCATGGGGAAGATGGACAAAGCAACAGAAGATGAGGGCAAAATAGTAAAGATGAAGAGAAACAAGAGAATGTGGGGTAGACACCTGTAGCTTCAACAGTCTACAAGGTTTTTACTTCATTATCAGATCCTTGTTAGAAAGAATGGCATTGGGAAGTGCTGCACTACAGAAAAGCTAACAAGTTAATTATCTGTTTTTGTCATCTGAAGTTTTTAAAGTTTCTATTTATGAAAAGTACACAACGTAAGTGCACGGTTTCTGATAATCATGTAATCAGTGGCTATTTATAACTAATGGTATTTGCAAAAATGTAGGTAAACACTATGATACCTCTGTTCTCCTCCTCATAAATGAATGGCTGATAATGCCTCCATTATGTAATTAACATCATGCTCATTCTACAAAACCTGCAAAAAAGTCATCATGGCAATGAGGCTACTTCCTACCACATGTGAAATATGTGGGGCACAGACTCATGTATCTTCCTGTAGCTCTCATCTTCTTAGTCCGAGTCCTGCTTTAGGCTGCAAACTGTGTTTTTAAAAATGTATCTACACCCTTACATTAGTCCAAGTATTCTTTTTTTGTTACCGATGTCAGTATCTATTCTCATTTTGTTGTTGTCAATATATTAATGAAATCTAAATATCAGAAAAGGAAACTAAAACTGCTCTTTACTACCACATTTTAAATATTATTATGGAAAAATATCAATTTTTACTTTAATCTCTTTCATACCAAGATTCATAGCCTAACCATTGAAGGTCACCATTAACATCTATCTCTATATTCATTATTGCTTCCCAACTAAGGTAAGTTCAACTGTCTTGTCAAGGAAACTTCATCGAAAGCATTTTAAAGAGGGATCACAGAATATCTGGAGTTGGAAGGGACCCATAACGATCATCGAGTCCAACTTCCAAGTTATCAAAATAATACTTTAGTCTGATGGGTGGCTTTCAAACAGTTAACCTGCAACACAAATTACTGCTCAAATATATTTGCTGAAGAGGTTTTAGATCTTGAATTGAGTCTTTAAGCACTGAACTCAATATTTAAATATAAATTTACAGAATTAAATTAATTTTCAAATAGTACACCTAATACTGTGAAGTAGCCTTCATCTAACACCACCACGTGCTTCTTGTCACCTGCATTAGCACATTTTTTTGAAGGACTGGGAAGCCACCCTCATTTTTCTTGCAAGAGAGAGATTGAGTTTGACTTGCGCTCCATGGACAGTTTGGGCTATAGATGCACGGCGACAGCTATAATACTTTCAAAGCTACTGTTTTAAGGCTAATTAATACATTAATAGAAGACAACTTCCATCCTTCGGGACACATATTGTAACGCACAAAGTCATTTCCATCCACCTGTCTAGACTGGCCTTGGATGTAATTTCCATAACAGCATTTACACATACCATCTTCATCTGTCTGGATAATGGTCTCCTCGCTCTCCTTCCTCCCTTCTGGGTTGGTTAAGATCATTTTGAGGCTGACATTCGTGTAGGGAGGCAGGTGATCCACAACATGCTGGGGTGCTTTGGGGTCCATGTCCAAGCAGTCCGCCTTGCTCTCGTTGTGTCCGCAGAAGTAGTGGTAACATATAGTGACATTGAAAGTGTGGCAACGGGTGATGTTGTAACCCAGAGATTCCCAATCCACAGCAATGTGTCTGGCCTGTATTTCAGCAATCTTCAAAGTTTTTGGTGTTCTCATAGGTTCTAGAAAACAGAATATAACAAAGAAAAACATAATTAACATTCTTCATCCTTGCACTGAACTGTAACTTGTAGATGTTGCCTACAGGAATCTGAAAGCAAAGGAGATACCCAACACACACAGATTTATTCCTGGAAGAAGTATCATCCTTTGTACAAGTACCTTGAAGGGAAAAAAACTGCCAGTTTCTGTTTTTTTACTTTATTCTTCCCTGGCCTCTCTTTGCAGGTTTCAATCAGAGATTAAGACATGGTAACAGTGAGAAAAAGAATTTCTAAGTAACAGTGCAGCGGTTCAAAGCAATTGAGAATACAGGCAACAGATGCAAGAACAGTGACCAAAAGGCCACCCAGCTGTCACCACTGGCTTTCCTTCTTGATTTCTCCCTTACCTTTTTTTTTTACCTATGTAAATTAGATAATACATCATCGTGGTAAAGAGTCAACATTCACTACACTATGATTTATCACGCCACCAAGCAATGCTGTATACTAATTATACTAATTACCTTACTAAACTAGCAGTTACAAAGATGATGCAGATATTAATTAATGTTTATTATTTTAGTAATGAAGTTATTCATTCAAGCGAAAACCTTCAGTAATATTACCAAAAATGCTTTTGGATATTCCCATTGTATCCTGCTTCTTTTGGATCCCCAAAACTTTGCCTGGACGCTGCTCTGAGCTGGTAATCTCTGACCTGCTCCCCCAGCTCCACACATGCATTTCCACCAGCAGAGTACACGATGCTCCCCAAGCTGTCATCAATCTTTCATTGTCTCTCCAGTGCATTCATTCCTCATGCAAGACTAACTTTTATCGTTGAACTTAATTAAAATGATTACACAATGAAAATCATGACCATGACTATATATACTAGAGTTCCGCTGGAAATATACACCAAGGGGATCTTTATACCCTGCTAATACATCCTTCTCCACCAGAGAAAATAAAGCCTGCTGTAGGTACAGCTTCAGCTCATGTCCTTGCTGGTGTAAGGTCAAAACAGTTGAGATTATTCAAGGAAGTGAAATACAGGCTTTCTCTGTCTGGGCATAACAGTTCTTTGTAACTTGCATTTATGAAACAACAGTCCCAACCAGGCTAACAACCAGCCAAAAGCACAGATGGTATATTGAAATAAGGAAATGTGAATCAGTGTAATCTATTCAGCATGCAATTTGCCAGACAAACTGCAAACATTTAGTTTCAAACATCAAAACAACCAAATTCTAAATATAACATAAAGGTATTCCTAGTAACATGATGAGCGTTAAGGATTCAAAATTGTGCCTGTTTCCATGATCTATCCTTCCCCTCCTGGATTTTGAACAAGCATGTTTCCTTTGCCCTTAAGTACCGATTTATCACATATATGGCAAAAAATACAAATGAATAAGTAGACTTCCCAGGCAGTAGCTTTCTGAACTTATTGTATACTGTGACAATAGAGATCTGAAGCTGAGAGATAGCATTGAAAAGGTCTCCTTGAGAGATAAGAGACTTTAAGAGGAGAAAAAAAAAAAAGGGGGTTTTACAGAGTAAACGACGTCTGGTGCTTCAGCAAGCACAGACAGGTGTGAGGCAGTCATTAAAAAAAAAAAAAAAAAAGTAGCAACATAGTGCATCTACTGAAGGAGCTGGGAAGTGTCGTCAAAGAATCAGTATTTCCTTGGCTACTGCAAGCACTTAGAAAAAGCCCAAACACACTCAGGTGTCACAGACGAAGAGAACTGCTAAAAGAGGAAAAAAAAAATATCATCAGCCTTTTTCTCATATGAATGACAGTGAAAAACGGCTTTATTCAGACTCTGATTCAGAGTTTGAGGCCTAAAAGAGTAAACATATCCTTCAACAAGGAAGTTTCGTATTGTAGGCTTATTTTTCCTTCTAAAATCAAGTGATTCTTCTCATTTTAATAATTTCCTCTTTAATCCAGGTTGTACCTTCAGCCACCCACACCGGAGACAGAATTCAAACCTGAATTTAAAATTTATGGGAGCCTCTAAAATAAACACAATATAACACACGTTGTCTGGCCGTGAAGGTTGATACTATTAATGTTTGAAGCCGACTAATCAGTGGGAGAAAATGCACTCGATTTTCATCTTGCTTCTTTCATGACAAGATTTAAACTGCATTCACACTATGCTGTTTGGCACTTTCAAAAGAGAAGAAAAAAATAAAAGCTTTGTTAATCTTAAAGAAAAATTATTTTACAATTCTATGCAAATTTTACAAATGTGTCACAGTATCAGAGGAGATGCTGAAAAGCATCCTTTATTCACCTGTCAAAAAGGAAAGAATGAAAGACAGAGTGTGATTCTCGCTTTCTCACAACTATTGCCTTCTTTGGCAGAAATTAAACAACTTCTGCAATATTGAGATGGTAATTAAAGTCTGCAGAGTCTCTCAACAGCTTTGGTAAAGTCTGCCAACTGTCCCACTGCTCCTAAAATGATGCTTTAAAAAACACAATTTTACTCTTGCTTCTGGGCAACATTTGTCTCAGGGATCTCTAGAGGTAAAGACCAATTGTTTTAAACTACCACACCACAAAGCCTCCATCTGTAACACCTCAGTAGAAAGCAATCTTCAAATAATTATTTTTCTCAGATAAAACACCACTGAATTTTTGAGTAGGCTTCCCAAAAATCTCATAATCTCATTAAGAATAACTCTGTTCTCGATGGTGGCAAAAAGAAACGCTCATCTGCCGTTTTTCCCTTTCCCCACAACACTTCAGGGTTTGTACTTTACCGACCGAAACATTTCCTTGGTCCTACTGGAATTTAATTTCAATTTATGCATTCTCTTCTGATCTCTGGATACTTTTTCAGTTCTACTAATCCCAATAAGTCAATTTGCATCTTGTCTTCCCAGTTGTTGCTTTCTGACCTTTCCTCTTTCAGTCACATCTAGAACTTTTATCCAAAATACATGGACATTCAAGACCATGACTTCTCACTTTTTCCTTGCATTACTCATGTCAAATCGGCACACTGTGTCCGAGAGGGAAGAAATACGGCTCTCTCAAAATCTCTGTTTATTTCTTAACCTATCAGCTGGACTTTCAATAATAATGGCAGGAACCACTTCGTATTTTCCAAACATTAATCTACCAATTACCCCCATGAGAAAGGTAAGTGGTGTTAATCCTTTTCTGCAAGGAGAAAGAGACAGAAAAAGGTTAATAGCTTGTTCACAGCTACAAAGCTGCCAGGGCCATACGAAAACTGAATGGTACCCAGCTCCCAGGTCATCAGTGCTCTGGCCACCAGACAGCACCAGTAAGCAGCAGCAATTCAGAGAGCTCATTTACAGTTGATTTGCCAGTGCTCCCACAGAAATGCTAACTCCACTCCACAACTCTAGTTCTTTTTAAAAAGAGTTTTTGCAGATTTTCTTAGAACAAGCTTGAAAAAGCTTAACGGTGCCCAGACAGTAAGTGAATATCTGAGCATAAGGACAAGTTATTTGAAAAGCAATAGTTTGATTTATTCCTTTTGAAAGATTTGTTGATTGAGAACTTGGAATTCGAGTGAAACAGATTATTTTTTGCATTACATCTTGTATTTAAAATTAAAATTTTGGGGAGGGGGTATTCGTAATTTATTTTTTCAAGCCTTTTTCTCCAGCAGAAAATATATTTAAGACTGGAGGAAGTTCCTTGTGATGACAGCAGAAAGTACTCAGGGCTTCTGTTCTTGCAGGATATTCAACATCTTGTGATTGTATCAAGCTCTTAACTGTGAACATCCTGACTGGCAGAGTCACGTCTTCCAACAGAAATACGGCAACAAGGCATATGGAGGATCTGGTGGTGGTGGTGGCAGGGCTGACCTTTAGATCCTCCCCAGCCCCTCTGCTGATGGCAGGCTCCTTTCTGCCAGACCCTTCCTGCCCATGGGCTGCTGCTACAATCTCCACCCCATTCCCACCTCTGCTCATGGCCAGCTTCTCTCTGTGCCTTTTGCTCTCAATGCCTGGCAATACCCAATCCATTATCTTCCTCCTTCTCACCCTCCCTTTATCTCTTGGCAAACAAATACTACCAAGCGCTCACTGACTCAGCTCCATCATCTCATCTGACTATTTTTACTCTCACTGAACCAATTAAAGCCACAGGCATTGGGAGAACAATAAAAAAAAATAAACAACAAAAACCACACACACATACATACAAAAAAAAAAACCACCAGAAAAAACCAGAATAATAAAAGAGCTTTCTATACTTATACAGGTTACTAAATCCTCATTCCTTATCCAGAAACTGCATTAAGGAAAAGAATTACATTCACATGGCACTTACTCGCAACAATTTATGGATCAAGAAGATTTAACCCAACTTTATGGGATAAAATAAAGAACAGCTTTAGTAATTCTCCAAAGGTTAATAATCCAGGGATAGATGGCAAAAGAGACAGAACCTGTTGACCCCATACCACCTCTCAACTGCAGGATGATTTAATAAGACGCTCCAGATAACAGATAAAATGAAATGCAATTTCTTTAGTGCTTGATAAGCAACACGTGATACAACAGGTCAATATCGGAGCCTCTTTGTAGAGATTATCTTCACTTACACAGAGATGGCAGTGAAAACAAAAGCCTTCGCAGTTGCAGAAGCAGCAAGGTGAGAGCATGCATTTCCTCAGAACCTATTTTTCATGATAATGTGTATTACCCTGCTGTCAATCACAGGCAAACAGATGTCCTGAAGTTGTGACAAAAATCCCACAAAATGAGGCTAGTAAAGCATGACAAGTCCTTTGCTTTTGCTGCCTTTCCTCAGAAATCCTAATTGTTAATTCGGGTTGGCTTTCAGATCCTTCCCTCCCCCTTAAACTCCTTCTGGTATGGTATTACACTGAGGAGCTGACTTCAGATTTCTGCTTTAACCACACTGACTGCAACTCTTATCAAGTTTAAGAGTGACCCAGGTTGCCTTCATTGGTGACACAAGAGGCGAAAACTAACTGGACTTGGAGGGTGACAATGCATAAATTTGCATAAGTTTTGAGGGAACTGCAGAGAGATGTAGGGCTTATATTACATAAAAACTCTGACATACAAAAGCAAATGTATGACAATTATTAAAGAAATAGGGCAACTTTGGTTTAAGATAGTAACCCTGTAATTCAAAACACAGTGTTTCTTACAGAGGCTCCTTTAATTATCTTGCCCTTACATTTTAAAACAAAAATGACATAGAAAAAAAAATGTCCTCATTTTTCTGCTAATATTCTCAGTCTGAACAGCCACTGGAATTCCCCAGACTTTTCTTTATGAGAACATGAGCCTCTCTGTCCTGTGGCTTCTCCTGACCTTTCCAGGATAGGTCTCTCCTTGGCATGTGGGAAATAAAAGAGGATTATGCTAAGATGTCACTCTGGCTCCTGCTGCTTCCTCGGTTCATGCAAGGTCCTACAAAAACAAAATGTTCCCAAAACTCAAAAAAAAAAAAAAAGAAAAAACGTTACAGTCCTTCTGCTGTAAAGAATTCTTCTGAAGAGATCCCTGACAAAAGCACGGAGGAATGATATGAGTGAAAACCAGTGGAGAAAGTACAACTCAAACCAGAATAGCTGTCAAGTGTGCAGTAAGAAAACAATAAATAAGGGTTCCTCATGCGCTCATTTCTGTTGCATTACTCTCAATTACTACTTTTGTTATTAGTGAGTGATGAATCATGTAGAAACGTTTTATATAGCTGCTAAGTCCCCTCACATCATAAACTCGGTTAAGATTGCTATATATAAAAGTGTATCCCTCATTGAAAAAGACTGCACTGGAGTTACATATTTCAACAGTCAACCAAAGTTTGAGAAAGAACTATGCGCATGGACTATGATTAAGTCTGCACTTCTGTGGGTGATCTGCTGGCTGTCAAAGGAGCATCCTATAATTAAGTTGTTATGAACGAAGCTAAGAAAAATCCCTAGGTAATGTGAGCTGTCCTAGAATACCCATGATGAAACCCCCATGTTTCAAGGATTATTAAACTACAAATCCAAAAGAATTCAGCTCAGACTAACTCCCAATAACTCCATTATTTAACAGTGCGATGATATTACAGGAAGACCCAATTCATTCAGACATCCCAAGAATGCCACACATTTCAGTCTGATTTCCTTGTACCAGTCTGTCTTTTATGACAGGATAATTCTTGGAAATTCTATTCAATTTCTTGCCTGTAATTCTGGCAGATCTTGACCATTTCTAAGTAGAGTTAAAGGCAAAAATCAATTAACAGCGCTGGCCTCAATCCTTTAACAACTACTTAATGACAGTTCATGAACCACTTATCTTCAGTCAGGGACTCTTTCCTACCTACGTGTATTCTACGCCAAACCCACACAACATTGTATTACCAACTAGATCAATATAGACTTTTCACATGTTATTGGAGTAAGTTATTATTCCAGATATTCCAGTGTTGGAGCATCTGCATTCCCCCATACTTAGAAGATACAAAAACCAGGACACCTGTCATGTATGTAAATACAGGTTGGAAAGTCTAACTGAGGTACTTGGGTTTGGTGTGTTTTGTTTGGTTTTTTTTCCTCAAATCTTGTTCCATGTCAGCAGTTTAGAGGCCTGACTTTAGGCAATCAAATTTGAAAATGCAGGCCTTCAATCTTCTTAAACTTAGAAGCATTACAAAATAGGGAACGTCAAAGAAAAAGAAATCAAATGAAGTTGACGGAAGTGGTACAATTTGAAGTAATTTCAACAGTATGACAGAAAATGAAAAATTAACAGGTATATATATTCCCACAATAAAAATCGAAGGGATTATTGGGTATCTCCATTCTCACATATGTAGCACACACAGAATACAAAACAAATACGAATGCAAACACAAAAAGGACCCACTTTGTGGGGTTTTTGTGTACCTTAGTATGTCTGTCTATTCATCATATGAAATATGAACCCAGAATAAATGAAACAATGGCATTTATACTGTACTAGCCCTATCAATTTATTTTGTTGCAAATGAAGGTTATAATGCATTTGCATGAAAATCTATGAACTTTTTCTCTTTTCACTTCATCTAGCATCTGACTTATTAAGCCAGCTTACAATTTTCCTATTGATGACATACCCCAGGGAGCTGAAGAAAACACCAGAATTATTACATAGATAATCAGCTGTACTACACCAGTTTCAGTAGCAATGAAAGGATATTCAATATATTTCAGGAGTATCTTTTTGGATGCAAAATATAACTGTCCCTGCTTCAGAAGTATAGTAAAGAGATTAATATAACTGCACTACTGACAATTATTTGCCCATTCTCTCTTGATAGTATGTTTATTCTGTTGCCTCCATGCATGATTAACAGTTTGTGCATCCTTAGTATGTAATCAATAGCTGTGAAGTCTCATATTAGCTTTAGAGATTAGACATCCCTTGATAACAAATTCCATTGATTCCTCCAGTTTAGTTTAGCTGCAGAAATCCCCCCCCCTTTTTTTTTATGTCTTTTTTTTTTTTCCTCCGAGTNGGAAAAGCTGGCGTGACCTCTTTAAGTTCATTCCTCCAGATGAACCAAACTTATCTGGTGGTGTAAACCATGAATCACCATGTCAACAAACAACAGACTGCAAGAGTAAACACAGGGAAAGCCTGACATTACAAAATCCTAGGAAACCTGTCCAGGATTGCAGTGGTGAAGTTTAATTGTGTAAAGTCAATTACAAAATTAATAGTGATGTGGAAAAAAAAATGAACCGTTGACTTAAATATTAGTAGCATAGATATATTAAATCAAAATGGNGAATATAAAATACTTCCTTAGACACACATCCCTATATACTTTTTACCCACCTTAACAGTGAACCTAACCATTCAACAAACATTTAGTTGAATATAAATCACCAGCTTGCTTAGATGTTATATTTTTCATTTCTTTCCAATGCACATTCATAAACATCTTTTTATGGTTTTGTTTACAAACAATGTATTTGGGAGCTTAGGATGTTATGAGTATTATGCAAAATGCCTAAGTTGGAGTAGTGTGAATATGGAAAACAAGAGTTTTCTATGGATATCATTAAAGCTTCAGTTCCTTTCTCCTGTACATAAAAATTTCAGTCCTCCAAGTCAGGAAACAGAACTATCACCATATGAAATAAAGTGATCAAATGTGGAACACAGTCTATAATAAATAAGTATTAAGCATAGAAGAGAGACTCAGACTGTGAATAAAGTTAAGGCCACATTCACCTTTGAAGACTAAGAACTGAAACTTGCAAGCAGTAATTACTATACCCACTTAAAAGTTCTACATATATATGTGCATATTTCAAACTGAAAGAGGGTAGATTTATATTGGATATTAGGAAGAAATTTTTCACTGAGGGTGGTGAGGCACTGGAACAGGTTGCCCAGGGAAGTTGTGGATGCCCCATCCCTAGAAGTGTTCAAGGCCAGGCCGGATGGGGCTTTGAGCAACCTGGTCTAGTGGGAGGTGTCCCTGCCCAGGGCAGGGGGGTTGGAACTAGATGATCTTTAAGGCCCCTTCCAACCCAAACCATTCTATGATATGTATGTACGCACACAGATACTTATGCACATACGTGCAGTTCCCCATATGCAGAGAAAACACCCACGAAAATGCATCCTCTCTCTCTCTCTCTGCACACATACTGAAATGTTTTCAATCCGCTTTGCCCCCATTCCCATTTTGCCCCATCTGGCTCTGGTAGCCCCTGGGCACCTGGTTGAAACCACCAACCCTCCAGCCCACTCCCTGCAACCAGCAAAGCCCGGAATTTCAATGTGGGTCGCAGCCCATGATCTTGCCTTTCCAGTGCTGTGTCTGTATGGTAAACGCCAGTAATAACAGTATGTTGCACCTTGCTCTGGCTCTGCCCTTTTCACAAAATCAATATATACCATTATATATCATACAATGTATATATCGTATAGTGATATATAGTTGACATTTAATATATATGAAAAACTTTGGCTAAAACACAAATTCATTAAGGGGCTTAAAGCCAGAAATGACACTGTATCATATAATGCATCTGCTGCATGTCTCTTGTCCTGTCAGTGAAACAATCCTGGTATTTATATTTTACTTTTTTTTTTTTATTCCAAATGACCAAACTTGTAGCTTCTACCATACAGAAAAGTTTTCCTTAAGCACCTGGAAATTTTTTTAGTAAATTGGCTTAATTTTCTTCATTGGTTCATACAAAGTTGAAAATATAAGCAATCTTGTTTTCTTCATAAATACAGACAAAAATAACACAGGTGGGCAAAGAAATACTCCTCTGACATTAAAATCTTGAAAAAAATTAGAAACCACTTTCAAAGGTACTTAGAGCTCTAAAAATGCTGGTAAGGTGCCAACAGGCAAATTCTTTTTAAGTTAGATACCTGATTACCATGAATTTTTACTACCTTTGCATTTTGATGAAATTTTGTTAGTTAAGTGCGAAAACCTGACTAAATATGACTAAAAAAACCTTCTCAATCTATTGGTCAAGTAACCATCACAATGTAATACTTGTTCAAGTGTAAAGAATTCTTCTTCCTTATGCCTCCAGCACACCTTAAGCCGGTGTTTCTTTACAGATATTTTATACAACAAATAACTTTCTATGCATTTTAAGCAATCTAATTTCAATTCAACTGTCCCTTGATGTAACTATAAGAAAAAAATGTATTCTTGAGTAAAAAGACAAAGCGCTGTTTACAATTTGCTAATGGAACAGTCATGAAATTTTCATTAGAAAATACAGTCGTAAGTTGTTAATTTCCAGAGAGGGTGGGGTTTTTTTCTGAAAAGTTATTTAAAATGTTTGTTTTTCAGAAAGGAAAAGGACAATAAGGAATATTTGCTTTTTATGTCAACTTGCTCTGTCTGGGCAGAATTCACCTGATGTCAGTTCTCTTTCTTACCACCATCTGGCTATGAAGGTTTGCAAGGCCATTTTGGGAACTGGGACCTGCAAACGTTTTGTTCCTGGAGCTGCCTTTGCTGAAAAGGAGCAGGGCTCTGTAGAAGCGAGCTGACGACCACCTCTGCTCTACCGACCACCTCTGCTCTACCCTGTCCTTGCAAAAAAGAATGCAAAAGCAGCAAAAAAGCCTTGCTTGCTAACAGAGGCAGCTGGAGAAGTGCTTTCTAAAATAGGCCATGAAATCTAAAGAATATATTTCCATTTAACATTTAGCTGCATAAAATACTCTAAAGAAATTGCCTGGCTGCTTTACTTTCAGCCAGCTAGTGTTTCTCAAAGCTATTGTTTCCTGCCTAAGCAGAAACTGGGAAAATACAAAATAACTCACCCTAGAGTAAAAGAAGGCAATTTATTTCTGAAACAATTTTCTCTTTGCAAACTTCCTCTGAACACTTCTCGTTTATTCCATGACCCCAAGAAACAAAAATGCTCCTCAAAAATTATCCCAGAGTATTTTCAGGCGACAGTAAATCTGGATGAGTGATAACAGAAAAAGGTGGCAAACCCAGCAGCTTACTGGAAGCAGCAAAAGAAAAACAATTTTAGATGCTGTTGATAATAACTTATACTCCTTTTAAAAGAAGGCGTTTTTATAAAAAGTGATTAATTAATGAGCAATTGATCTTGCTTTATACCAAACAGATGGTGTTGTTAAATGCAAACCCAACAAACCTACTTTCCATTCACATGCAAATGTAAAGGATTAGCTCTTCACTTGCAGGAGGAGCCACCACTCTTTACTATGTGTTTTCTTATTCTAGATACCCATCTACAGATCTATCTAGTTCAAGCTGTCAATCTTATTGAATAATTTTACCACGTTCTGACTTTCGAAAAGATATTGTACTAGCACAGTTGTCTTGGCTTCACTGTTGCTGCAAAGCAACTGCCGACGTGCTGCTCCGACCAGCGCTACTGTAACAGCCACCCAAGAGTGTCAATCACGCCTGCTGAGTAAGTGGAGCATTAAATTATTTTTTTATGCCTGCGTTGTACATGCTGAATCACTTTCAGCGTACAATCACAACAGAATACAAGAAGGAAAGGCAGCCAATTAGTCAAGTCAAGGCCACACGGGCGAAAGCAGTATTAATTTGGAAGTCCAGGCTAATTGCTGGACACCAGCATTATGTCACTTAAGCCAGATTTATTGCTGAGTGTAAAATATAAGAAGAACAACAATCCCTTCCTCCAAATTTAGTACTGAAAGGCTTTAAAATTCTCCTGAGTGTCTATTAGGCAATTTTAGAGCTAACTTTTCTCTTCTATAATTTCTTTACTTTTTCTTTTTTTACACCTCATCTAACTGTTAACCTTTTGGAGACTGGCATAATGAGCACACATGCAATCTACTACCATCCCCTCTTGTCACCACAATCAACACACTAGCTCATAACCTTTATCGACAGCCACGATAATTTGCAGGATGAAGAATCTGCTGTAGAATGTCTAGAAATATCAGATTCCTCAGAGTTGGTTTTAAGACTTTTATGACTGATAATGAAATTATTTTTTTTACTTATATTCCAAATATACCTGATTCTTTACAGCTTTTGCATTCCCTTTTGTGGTCACTCTATTCATATTCACAGCCATTCACACCAGCTAGTGATGCCTGCCTTAATCTCCCACCAGCCATGTTCTTCATTACCATCGTCTACCTTTCTCCTTAAATGGAACCTTAATGCGATGGCAGCTCTTTCCTTCCCAAGTTCACCTGCTACTTTAAGATTTCGGCAAAATTATAACATTATTATTAATTTGAGATCTAACAAGAACATGTGCTAGCAGCAATAAAACAACAGAAAACACCAAATACACGTTTGCCTTTCCCAGCAGCCCTTCACTTATTGTTTTTGACTTGGATATCTGGAAGACAGACTGAATCACGGCATCATAAAACAGTTCAACTTGGAAGAAACCTCCAGAGGTCACATAACCCAACCTTCAGCTCAAAGCAATTATATCAGGTTGCTCAGGATCTTGTACAGCCTATTTCTGAATATCTCCAAGGAGGGAGATTCTACATCCTCTCAGGACAGCAGGAATGGAAGATATATTGCAGATATAAATCCAACTTCAAGGCTTGAGCTGATTTCTAACTATTTGGTGTTTGGAACAAGACAGAAGAGCAGTGTTCCACAATTCCCCAAACCTCAGAATTTTTTGAATTGTGCTTCACAGCATCTGGCACTGATCTCTTGTCGATGGCAAGACCGCAAGCATTTCACTTAAGTTTCACCTTGCTTCATCTTGTTTGACATACAACTATGTAGTTCACAGAATATCAGAAGCATTTCTTCCTATTAAAAAATATTTTTAATTGCAGTATTTAAATTAAATGTTCAAAAAAACGTTGAACAGAAGTAGTCAGCTCTCCTCTTTGCAAACCACCTGATGCTACAGAACAGAACTAATCAATTCACTGTACTCTACTCTGCATATTTTCCACCATTACTTAGAGACGTCTAGCAAGAGGCAGCTGTCTAAACAAAATGGGTTGGGGTTGTCCTGTTTAATAACCTTTAGGTTAGCACACATATCTACTTGAAATTTGTTGCTGAGTAGGGTTGTTTGTTTGTTTTGGTTTTTTTTTTGTTTGGAGGGACTGGGGCGGTTTTTACTTCTGCTGGACATTATAATAAAACTCAAGAGCGGAACTCAGTCATTGCAAGCGTACAGCGATGCAACTAAGTACCTTGCCTTTGCTTCTTAATGCAATGAAAAGAAAGATGGGAAAGGCCAACAGTTTAAATCTTTATGTTCATGGCACTGAAGCCAATGTTTTGTCATCTAGACAAAATCATCCATATTGGAGTGATGTAAGAAAACGGCTAATATCCTTACGCTTTTACAATCTGTACTGCCATTGTAACCACCAGTATGATTAATGAAATTTATGCTTTCAGTCTCTACTCTAATTGCTATAAATATAACACTATAGTGCAGTGCTCTTTTCAGCATTACAACAAAATGAGTAATGTGTATTAACTGGTTTTGAGCGAAGGCTGTATACAGTCACTGAAGAGGCTGATAGGATATATGATTTTCACAGCTAAGCATTTAAACCAAGCCAGTTACTGAGAAGGTGAACTAGCTATTTAATAACGTTCTGTCAGGGCTGCGGGACAGGCTTATCTAAGTGACACAAAATCTGCAGGAAAGGGAGCATATACTCTGAAAAGAGAGTGCACAGGTTGTATTTCAAGCATAACTCCTGAATGGTTTTAGAGAAAAAGTCACCACGGCTATAGAAGTTTCCAAGCAAAGAATGCAATCCATGTTCTACTTGCAGTCTGGCTCCCGGGGAATGTGTCCCTCAAGAAACACGTCCAGGAGGCATTCATCCCAAAGGGCTAACAGACTGCTTGTCTTCTTTTGGACGCAAATGCTGCTGCCTAATTAAAGCACGCTGTACAAAATAAAGTTTCCTTCATTTGCTGAGGAATTTGGTGTTGTTTTTCTTAAGCTACTCCCCATGTAAATTTAGTTGGTTTTTTTTCTAGACACAAAAATCCTCAAGGAAATTTATTTGAAATGTCTGGTTGGTTTCTTAATTGGTGCTGGCTCTGAACTCTCATTCTTGCCTAGCTGGTCATGACTGAGTAGCACGCTCAGAAAACTGCTATCTGTCTTAGAAAGGATCCAAAATACTTCCAGTTGGTTTTAATTATTTTTATCGTGATTAATAGATGGTACATCAATTCAAATTTACCTAAATATAAAATATTGGAACAAGACATTATCTATAGACTCGTAAGAAATTAATTTAAATTAAATAGTCCACAAATGAAACAGCTTTGTCTTTAACAGAACTGGTTGCAAACAGAGTTTTACGCAGCCTGCTGCTTACACAGCAATTTAAAAGCCTGATTATAACAATCAGCATTTGGCATTTGAGAAAGACAGACAATAAAGCCAAAAGATACCAGATTATATCGACAACAAAATGATACTGAATCCTTGTAAAGGTAAGTGAAGTTGTAAAATTTGTGTTACCCTGATCTCCATTTGAGTATGAAAATACAATAACTTTCATTTCCTTAACATTCCTTGAAAAAAGACAAGAGGATGAGAAATCATTTTAATGATAGTGTTATGAAGTAAAAACAAATGATGGAGCTGTAGCTACGACTACAATTATGACTACGCTTTGGTACTGCACAGCTGATAATGTCCTAGCGTTATGTGGCTTGTGCTACTGCTTGAGTTCAATTTCCTTCAGATAATGTATTTGGATTTCATAATATGCCTCTTTGGTGAAACCAATAACTGAATCCACTGGTAATTCCTCAGGGAGTTATAATTTATGGCAATTGTCTGTTCCCACCATTTTTCTCAGTAATTTGTTCCAATGATTAATAGCCTCACTGTTAAAGATAAATAAGCGTGCCTTACTTCTAATTTGAATGAGCCTGACCTCAGCATGCAGCCATTTGAGTTTCTTACATTTTTCCTCCTCTAGAGGAAAGAAGCCTTTTTTACCTGGTATTATTTTTCCCCTGTATACTCACCTCCTGCCTTCTCTCTGACAAACTGAAATGATCAAGATCTTTAAGTCACTTAATGTAAGACTGCATCTTAAGCCATGACTCCTTTTGTGGCTCCATTCCTCCCAAATTTTCATCAGTGTGTTGAAAGCATGAACACCAGATGTGGGTATCGGTCATACCCACAAAATCACGTCTCTCCTCCTCGATACTACTCTGTTTTTATCATAGCACTACTCAAAGAATTCTTGCCGACTGTTGATCCATGTCTCCCCAAATTCTTTTAGGGTTTCTGTACTACTTCTTCTGAATACATGCATTTATTTACATTTATATGTAGATAGTAAGCATATTAAACTGAGGTGGAAAAAAGCAAAAATCAACCCCAAATCCAAATCTTAAGGCAAGTACAAAATTACGATAAGTGTTAAACGTCATAAATGTATACAGCGAACTATCTTGCCTTTGCAGATTCTCACTTCACAGCTCAAAATGCAATTTTGATTGCACTCTGCAATCAAAAGATGCAAAAGATTAAAGGTAAACACAACAGGCTAAAGTGAAGGGCAGCAAACCTTATCTGTAAACATCTTTACTAATTTACTTTGCTCATCACCCAAAATGAAGAATTAAATTTGAATTAAAGTATGACAATTATGCCACATTATCAGCTGCAGAGAAAAACAAAATTAAACCAGAAAAGAATGCCCACGCAGTGGGAAAGGGGGTTACGCCATCTCCCTATATAAACACCACAAAAAAAGAAGTCATGCTTGTCTGCAAAAAACATACAATTTTTTCTTAAAGACTAGTGTCTCACTGAAAGTCACTGAAGCTTCCCCAAGGACAACTTGAATTACAGTCAGAGGCCAAACGTAAAGACACCTCTCTGAAATCTAATCCTCTTGCCCATCTAAAATGCTCCTGCAGCTTCTGGCCAGGAAAACACACCACTGGGATTGCACTGGCAGTTCTGCTTGTTTTTCTTTAGTGTTTTCAAAACCAAATAACTCAAATATCTGAACAAGTATCAACACAACTAAAATAAAAGCAGATGGGTTCAGCTAATCTTCTCCTTTTGCTACTCTGTATCAGATTTTTTTTTCCCTTCCAAAATACTATCTTCTCACACTATCAACATAACAGTATTTAAAAGACAAAAATGCATCAGAAATGTGTTACTGCTGTGGGTTTATATGACAGGGGATTCCCAGTTACTTGCTTTTCTACCAGCCTTCTCAGATACTTCTGTCCAGGCATGGATTTAGGTGTAAGAATGAGCCCCATGTCTTTTCAGACTTAAGCTGAGCCTGAAAGCACAGGACATTTGCTGACAGCAGCACCCCATAAGAACCAGCCAAATTTGTTCATAAATTAGCTCTATGGAAAAAATTTAAGCAGTAAATAATTAGAGCTAGGCAAGCATTTATACATCATCTGGATACAACCAAAAAAGTTTCTGTAAACCATTTTACCAGAGTTTTTGTCCGTCAAGGAACAAGAACTGTTCAGGGTCTTTGGACATGCCTGACAGCTGGCCAGGGTCTCCAGCAGACTTCCACCCACCCACCCTCTCTTCGCTCTCTCCATAAACCCTTCTCTTCCCCCTGCCTCACCTGGCTCCCTTATTCCCTATACTCCAAAAATGCTCCATCTTAAAGGCCGTGGTATGTTGGATTCTCCTACCAAAGATGAAAAAATATTTCCCTGCTCTTGATTTGATCTAACAATATCGTCAGCAACTCCAAATACAGATACAGCAATTCCAGATATTTATGTCCCACACCAAGGCAAAAATCTAAGGAATTTTACTACTTGCAAACAAGAGATACAGAACTGAGGCACTCACTGTGATCATAAAAATGTCACAAAATGTGTTTATAGTCTTCACAACAACCAGAAAAGCATTTTAAAAATCAGGATTAATATACTTCAGACTCTCCACCAGTGCCAGAACCTCTCCTCTCACAGAATCATAGAATGGTTTGGCTTGGAACGGACCTTAAAGATCATCTAGTTCCAACCCCCTGCCAAGGGCAGGGACACCTCCCACTAGACCAGGCTGCTCAAAGCCCCATCCAGCCTGGCCTTGAACACTTCCAGGGATGGGGCATCCACAGCTTCCCATCATCTCTGTGTTTCCCAGGTTTTGGTCTGAATGAGGCATCTCTGAAGAGCTCATGTCTTGTATGGACAAAACCAGACAGGAAGCAACACCACCCAAAATTACAACTGGGACGAGAGTCCCCCATTCCCCTCTGCCCCCCTCTCTTCCACATCAAAACGAGACATGCTAGCAGACAAGAAGCGTCTCAGGTCCAGACAGTCTTAGGGCTACGTTGCATGAAGGAGCGGATTCCCTCCTCATCCATTTCCCTTTAGTCTTGCCATTGAATACTACAAATCAATAAACAAGCTGTTGAATTGAAATTTTTTTTTTTTTATCCAGACATTGAATGCTGAATTAACTAAGCCTTAAATAAAACAGAACTCCAGCAGAGGAAATTTCACAGTCTGAATTGAATTAACGCAGTCAAAAAATTCCCCAAGTTTTCACGCTCTTCTGCTTTACACTAGGAGCTGAAGTCTGGGTAAACCAAGACAAAATCTCTAGTAACAACACACTACGCACTTTCCAAACACCTCAAGGAAAACCCTGTGAGTTACGGTTATGGCTAATTCATAACACAGTATACCAGTACTTTAAATTATTCTTTGTACTTTATTTCCCCCCCATCTTTGAACTTCATTTGTTCATATGCTAATAAACAACTAACCTTTAAAAAGCAGCTTTTGTAATTCCTCTGTACATAATCAGTATATCAAACCCTAGTTATCAGGTTTCAGAATCAACTTCTTGCCGTATGAATATGAGGTATGTATTCCTACCCATATCTTTCATCTGTTTGACAGATGCGTCTCATGTCAGCGCTATCAAATCTCCTGGAAAGCCTCCTCCGACACACTTCTGTAGTTGTCACTGGCAATATGAATCCCCAGTTTTGTGTACAAATATTGTGCAGTTAGTTTCCTTCTCAGATGTGCTATACACAGGGTAACTCAGTAAATACGGAAAACATCAGAATTACTTCTCCCTCCCCCAACACACAGAACAAAATAATACTTTGTAAAAATAATGTTTTGATAAGAAAAAATTAAAGATTTTTTTTTCACAAATACAAGCAGGTAAGAAGTTTTGTAATAGCAACAATGCACAACATAGCCATAGCAATCCATATTAAATAATTGTTACAGAAAATTAATTAATTCCCCATAACAGTACCAGAATTAATAAATCACTCTTAAAGCCCTGACATTGTATTCCTAAAACTGGTTATGTTTTGCTAGCCGGTTCTGTCTCCGAATACCTGCCCAACAAATCCAAACAAGTAAAAGGCTGAATGCCTTTAATAAGGCATACTAATAATTACCGGAATTATAAAAGAAGTAAAACTATAATCCATATAAGACAAATACTCCAGTTCAGGATAAACAGTACTCAAAATTAGTAAAGTGCTTCCTAACCGTGAAAGTGGGTTCAGCAGACCGACTCAATGCTAAAACAGTAGGAAGCAGTTGTCACTTAGTACTGAATTACACAGCAATCCAAATTGCTTAAACCAAGTTTTAAATGGTTAGTTCTACTATGTACCCACTGCATAGTGAACCAGACGCCCTCAACAGTTTATTATCACTTCTGATAATAAATGAATAAATTAAAAAAGTAATCCAAATATTTGATGTGATACTCTCTAACAGAAAACAGAAAAAAAGGGGGGGGGGGAATTGTATATATTTTGATTTTTTTGTGGACTTTGGAATGCATCTAACATATTCTGTTTTAATCAAGTTTCTTAAATTTTTCCTTTTATTTCATATTGCCTTGTACTTTCAGGCTTTGTAGTACATAACACACAATTCTTTCCCTTCCCTCAACCACATGGGATTAAGTCCACAGCATTATTTTATTTTCGCATATATGACACTTCTGTAAGAAAATAGCAAACTATCAACAATCCTGTTTGCCTCTAATGCACAACTCGTAAGTCAAGCAGCATTTGTCAAAACTATTCCAAGAAGATCTAATTCTGTATGCTCAGGACAGCTTTTCAGTTTGGAGGTATGTCATGTTATCAAACCACTTCAGTATATAAGGTCATTTTGCTGAAATGGTACATTTCCATGCTCTTTAGTAAGAATAAAAATTTTTTAAAAATTTATTTTTATGGTTATAAAAGAAAGAAATTAAGATACAATCAGCTCACATGTTCAGAGACTTCAAAATTGTCAAAAATACATAATCAGAGGTGGAAGAGATGACACATCTGCTGTAGCGATAGAAGGACTCAAAATGATTGAGTGAGCAAAAGCAAGAAACCCACAAAGTGAAAAAAATAAAACTCTTACTCTTCTTTTATATAGCATTTGTTTTGGATTTGGTATTTACTTCCCAGCTACTCTACGTGAACTACTATTAAATAAAAGCTTTCACATTTGATATGCCATGAAGCTGCTACAATTACTCTCTGATAATCTTGACAGCTACTGTTGACCTTTTGCCATTTGCTGCGATTTTGCATAACAAGAATAATGCATGTGACATTTTTACTACAGGAAAACTTATGAAAGAGATAAACATTCTAATGAGTAGGAAGGTTTTTTTATGCTCCAGGTCTCGAGATTCGAGCAGCCATTGAGATGGACATGACTATGGCAACGCAACCCACGCCATGCCCAGCGCAGGCAGAGAGCCCATAGTTTGAATGCTGCCCACCACCCAGGTCCTCCCAGTTCTCATAAGCATGGTAGCAGCCTTTTATACTGCACAAATCCATGTAACCTGTGCTACGGTATTCAGCTGGTAGTGCCTACAAACATTAAGATTCCCCACTCTATCTCAGGCAGAGAGACAAGTTCTCAGACTTGTTTCTTTCCCCTCTTCAACACCATTTCTGCTTCCTCTTCCCTGACATGCACCTTTTCACACCTTGAAGAGAACCATTGCTGTGTCGGCAGACGAATAAAGCTGAAAACCATGACCAGCATCAACACAAGAAAAAACACTGTGTATAAATATTCTTTCAATGCAGACTTTTTAAGTCTGATCTTGTAAGCTAGTGTTTAAGCTGCCTAAATTGTTTACTAAATAGCAATGTTTGATGCCAAACAAAAATAAAAAATTAGGCTACAAACCTAATTGCCTGAATCAAAACCATGAAATGCTGAAATGACAATTCATACTACTACTACTAATAATAATAATAATTCATAATTAATACAATAAATAAATCTTAGGTTTTGATAGTTCTAGGTACCAAATATCAAGAAAAGAGAAAATTAAGGATCAGCCTTTGCTCTTGATTGTATGTCTTATCCCCTCTATCTGTGCAAATGGTAGAATTTTATTAACTTCCTATTTGTCTGCCAATGAAATGTATTTAATTTTCCATGGATTCTTTTAGTTCTTCTTGTTTAATGCAAATATTAAATGTAAGGCATTAAGCAAAGATCCTTCAAAAAATACAATTTATTGCTTCTGTAAATGTTCTGTATATGCAACTTAGCATCTTTGGCAAACTTTATTATGTAGAGTTTACAGTGAATTAACACTTTTTGGTTCTATTAAAAAAAAATCAGTTACAAAATGAGCATAAACTTACAACCTACTTATTCATTTTTGCTCTTCTGGCCACAAGTCATTGCAATCTGTACTAGAATCCAATCCAAATTACATGCAATTTACTCCTCTACATATGAAAAAGAAGCCCTAATTTCGAAAAAATCAAAGGAGTTCTTCCTACCAGCTGTCTCTTCCTCCCTGAATGCCTGCCTGTTTGGACTTCGCATCTCTCAAATGTCAAAGTGAATTTTAAACCCATTGTAATATTCGGTAGCTTTTTCCACAAATCAGATGATATAACACCTGCTCATCTCTTTCCCTCCACTTTCTTAAATTCGGTATCAGACAGAGAAACTGAATTTAGCTTTCCAACAACACATGCAAAAGGAGAGCCGTTAACCTCCTTGTAAGTTTATAACCACAAGTCACTTTGCAGAGTACCTCTAGTGTTTAGAGACACCTCGTTTCACGATAAAGGGCAGTTAACACCTGTAAAGTAATTATATCTACCAAATGTTGTTGGCCTGAAATATGAATATATAATTGATCTTGCCATCTGTTAATTATACTAGTTGAATTACTTATTTAATCATATACATTTACTTGACATCTACAAACTTTTTAATAGCTTTCACAAATGCTATCCTGGCGCTCAGGCAGAACTAAGTCCCCGTTTGTGTGTCCCACAAGAAAATGACATGGTTACACATGAGGCCAGATTTCGCAGCAGCTCGACAAGACGAGAAGGCAGTTAGGTCTAAGGCATATCCCCAGCCTGCCCACGCTGGCTAACAGCCGCAAGGACCAAGATGGGCTACCAGTACAGGCAAGGGCATCATTTGTCAGCAACAAGAGCGGCTGGAGTGAAGACCCAGGGGAGAAGGGAGGAAGCTAGTGGGTTGGGATGTGGAGGGAGTCACAGTACAACCTCGCTTACTAAGAAAGCCGACCAAGTGTTCCCGAGGTTAATGATTGCCACTTCTGAATGTTTAAAGATATGGAATCCATGCAGAATGTTGAGTCATATGTCCACAATGTACAAACCACATCACAGCTTTGGCACTGAGCTCGCTCTGTCCTCTCTAGTCCTTCTACAGCACCCACCAGTGTTGTCCAGCTGAGGCTGCTTTAAAGCATTCCAGAATTGCAGGTAAAATTGAATTTTGCTGTCCTCCAAGGATAAGAGGAGATACAACTTGCATTGCCCTTGCTGTAGTGGTGGAGGGGGCCTTTGGAGGGGATCTCTGATGAGAACACCTCCCTCACACTTCAGAACTAGTCCCTGAGTCCTCCTACTGACTTGATACACGCATCCCGGCCCAAACAAGCTCCATTCTGCCTTCCTATCACTCCCAGTGGTAATAAAGGTGTGATAAGGGTGAGGGAAGGGAAAAGTACATCATGACCTGTCTCCCTCTGCTCTCAGTCTAGGAAGGATAAAGGCCAAGAAATGGAAGTAAGTCAAGGTTCCCTTCCTTTACACAACTCACGCTCTCAGCCTTGGATAGTAGCTGCAGAAGAGGTGGGAATGAAGACAGTAAAGCCACAACCATACCAGGTTTTCAAACATTTCACGTGGCTTCTTACTCCACTTGCATCTGCAGCCACCTTGTTGCTAGCAAACTGTGTCCAGCTACAGTGACTCTAGGAAAAGTGAAATAAGGAAAATAAACCAACTTACTGAAACATGTAGCATAATTTCCCTGAAAATTGCTTTAATATCAGGGACAGGAGAAAATGGTGCTATGCATGCATATTTTGGAGATCAGCAATCTGAAATGCTCTGAAACGTTTGATGCAAATTTCAGTATCTCTGAGATTACCTCTCTGAGTTTCTGGTGCAAATACAGAGCCATTACAATACAAACCAAAGCACTACTGCTAACACAGCACTGCAGGAAAAGGTGACCCCAGGTGAAAAAAAAAAATAATTAAAAACTAAAATCAAAATTTAAGGCAGGTTCTTATCATTTGCACATTTAAAAAATTATTTTAACAGGTAATATTTGCACGCACAGGGACATATCCTCACTTCTTTCTGTCTTGGAGAAAAAACCCTGAACTTTAATTAAGGAAACTTACCTTTTAAAATCCCCTTTTGTATCAGTATATCATTAAAACTAACAGTAGGTAAGAAACACGCATAAAAATTCATGCAAGTGTGAGGACAGCTGTCATCTCACAGAAATCAATTTATAACCTGGTACAATAAAGTGAGCCCCATCTTATCTCTCCATCTTCACAGCTGGTTATATTCCACGCTGCTCAAAACTGCTGACCTTTCTTAAAAATCTCCTCTGCTGCTTGAACGTTAATCCAAAACTTACAGTTGAACTCTGCTGGTGATCAAGTTCAAATAGCTGGAACGATGTTTCCAGCCCAGTGTGGTGGTGGTGGGACAGCAGCTGCACAGGCACAGGGAATATAACCTGGTTGGCCCCAGAAGCCTGGGAAACACTGGGACAGGTACAACTCATGGTCATCTCTACTCTACGAGACAGCAGCTCTGCCTACCAGGCAAATATTAGTATTTTTGATATGATAAATGCAAACACAGCTTGCAGCGAATGAGCAGCACCCTTATGCTGGACAGAAGTTGAGATGCTCTTGTAACATAAAAGTAGTTTTTTCTAACAATTCAATTCAAAACCCAAAGAAACAAGTTCAGATAAATCTTCTTACTCTAACAGCTACTCTGCATATCCCCTGGTTGATGAATAATATCTATTGAATCCTCTAGATAGCAACTGCAGTGAGTTATTTTATTGTCCATAATGCACAGAAATGGGCTACAAAAACCAGAACCTTGCTTAGATCAGGACTCCAAGTGCCTTTTGGCTCGGAAAGGCAAAAAGCATGTGGTGTCTCCTTCATTTCTAGTCGACATCCTGTATTTCTCAAGTATCCCCACTTCTCCTGGGAAGCAGCTGCAATACACCATCGCACTTTCCAGGCACACCACGCATGGGGCTGAAGCCAAGGGTCAGTTGAAACACACATCCATCCTCCTTCTTCCTTGAGGAGGAGAGGGATTAGAAAAGGCAGAATGGGGGACCTTATCTTTGAAGAAAGTCAACAAAAAGCTACCAGTGGTCACATCACAGTGTTATGGGGCCTGGGGGCTCCCTAGGGGCTGGAAGCAGTGGGGAACTCCTGGAGAAAGCTGGGCAGGGCTTTGCAGCTTGGGGCCCTAAGTATGCAGATGCTATCTTTCAGTGCACACTGCAGAGACCTCAGATACCTTCCAAAACTTCTTCAGATATGCAAATGATGTCTCCATAGAAATTAGGGGCAAATTAAGTACACTTTATTTGAAACAATTATGATTAACTCAAATGTTGCAATTAATAAAGAGGTCAGCAAGTAACTTAAAATATGCTAAAGGGGTGCCTGGGTATACCAACAAAGCCCTAGACCATAATTGTCTCTCCCCATTGCTCAGAGGTTTCCTATGTAAAGACAACTTGCTAAACCACCAAACTTTCTCTAGAGAAGTGAGAAATAAATTGAAGTCACACAGTGTGACTTTTTGAGCAAGGGTTTAAAAAACTAAGAGAATTTCATCAGGTATCACAAATATATCACCAAGAGTTATGGGCTCAAGATCTAACATTCTAGCTATACCCGTATTGATCTTGCCATTTATTTTGATACTAGTTTTCCCTTTTTCTCAAGTAAGTGTCACCCATTTTCTAAAGTAAGTGTCACTTTAAAAGCACACGAACGGTATTTGGTGCGGGCAAGCACTGCTGGGCACTCTGCCAAGGACTATGAATGCTCAGAGGCAGCTGAGAAAGAGAAAAAGGCAACGGTCTGAACACCAATTCAAAAGGAGAAAAAAGAAAATCAGCCCGAAACTAGAGATTCAGGGAAGACGTTGGCAATAATTAGTGTGGTACGGACAGAGCCAAAGCATCCATTTAAAGACACTTACAGTGTACACAAGTAGCTCAAGTGAAAGCAGACAAGTTTTCATTACAAATCACTGCAAGAATTTTTTGTATTGTTGAAGACAATAAACCTGTAAATGAATTCAGGAAAAGTTATTGAGCTTAGAATTTAACTACATTTTCTGCTTAGGCATCTTGGTAATTAATAGCTAAATTTGATGCTAAACTGATTATTTCTTATTATTTCCTTCCATATGCCAAAGCAGATAACTATGCATTATTTTCACATTTGCAAGTCACGCAGGCACATAACTAACCGTATCAATAGCGCATTAAACATGCTACAGCAAAATTATTTATTTTCTACATTGAGAACTCCTTTTTCCCCAGCACACGCTTCCCTCACCCCTCATGCAGGCTGAGCCATGCCTCTGCCCAGCCTGGGGAGCTGCACACAGGCCAAGGGATGTTCTGCAGACACAGACGTTCATTCTCAGCATGGTCCCGTACGCCCTAAAGTTTGCTTGCCTTTTTTTTTTTTCAGGTGTACCACTGGGTCTAATAAATTATATCCTTTCCCCCCATAAAGCTACCTCCGTATATCATTGGCTGTCACAAAAACAGCAGTGCTACTATTCCTAAATATTTTGCAGGGTAAAGTTCCCATTGACTGCAGCTGTAGCTGGGAAAAATGAGCAGCTCTGTAGGTCGCTCCCTGGGACCCCAGGGCAGGGGCCCAGGTTAAATTCTGTCAATGGCTACTTGTGAAATATCTGGTTTAATAAGACCTACCTAGAATCACTCTGAAATTTCCAGAGAATCCAGGTTTTTGAGAGCAGAGCTCAATTTCTTTTATCAAAAAAGGGATTCTTTCACTTCTTGAAGTCTTTTGCCTTGTTTGCCAATGAGTCTCAACTTTCTATAAATCCAGTAAGGATTTTACTGCCAAGAGACCCCTTTATTAAATAACTGAATCTTTACGAGACACCCCAGAGCACAATCATCCTCTTCAGTGAATGAGCTAAAGATTACTGCTAATGAGACAATTGCACATTATCTCGGCGTATACCCTGAAGAGGAGCAAATAAGAGACTGCACTGGCAATCAAAACCTGGCACTTCCTAACTAACGAAGCCTTGACTTTGACACCTGTGTACAACTTCTTTTCCTTCACAGAACAATTTGTGCTATTACGCAGATACGCACCAGAATCATCACTAGCTCTTGAGCTTTTTAAGTCCCACACAGAGAGACC
Source organism: Stercorarius parasiticus (assembly GCA_013396915.1). Taxonomy (NCBI): domain Eukaryota; kingdom Metazoa; phylum Chordata; class Aves; order Charadriiformes; family Stercorariidae; genus Stercorarius; species Stercorarius parasiticus. Next base: position 703,318 of record VWZL01001108.1, on the reverse strand, counting down.
TGCAGCTTTGAGGCAAGGGGGCAACAGGGAGGGATTGACATCTTAGTGCAGATACATGGATTATTACTTTGGAGGGGTGACATACTTTCTCGTCAATTTTGTAGTTTTACACGAACATTTAAAAAATAGTGACATGCAGTGATCCTGGACTACATTTCAGGCTCACTTCTCAGCTTTCTCTAAATCTGATCCTTGCTTATCTATCCTCTAGGCTGTCCATGACCCACATCTAATTTTGCTGTGACTTCACTCCTCCTGCCAGTATTACTTCTCCCACATAGACTCTCTTGTTTTGACTCCAGGCTTCTCATCACAGTGCTCGCTTTCCAGTCTGCCCTACTTGCAGAACCACACAACAGCTGAGGTTGGAAGGCACCTCTGGAGATTGCCTAGAGCAACCCCTCTGGCTAAAGTGGGGTCAACTGGAGCGGGCTGCTCAGGGCACTGTCCAGTCAGGTGTTGAATATCTCCACAGAGAGACTCCAGAGCCTTTCTGGACAACCTCATCCAGTGTTTAACCACCATCACAGTAAAAACCTTTCTTCTTATGGATTTCCTTTATTGCAGTTTGTGCCTGCTGCCTCTTGCACTTTCAAAGCACACCACTGAAAAGACGCTGGCTCCCCCTTTTTTGTTCCTCCCCCATCAGGTATTTGTACACATGGATGAGATCCCCTTGAATCTTCTCTTCTCCAGACTAAACAGTGCCAGCTCTCTCAGCCTCTCCTCTTATGGCAGATACTCCAGTCTTCATGGCACTAGTCGTCCCACCAGCTTCCTCTTTCTAGTCCCATCTTCTGCCCCAGCTCTCTAACCTTTTTTGTCTCTTAGCAGACCCCACTGCCCTTGGCTCTTGCCCAGCTATTTCCAGCCCCTAGCTTTGGCTCCTCTACATTGTTGCTTTCCAAATCCTATCCAACCTACGCTCTGTTGAACTGACCTTCAGTCTCTGTTCTCTCCCTGATACAGACTTTCTGCCAAGTTTTTTACCATTATGCAGGTTCATCTTTTTTTCCTTTTCTTCACTCCTTTCCCATGATGCCAGGAAACTACCAGACTATGAAGAGCACAGTGTGTCCTACTTTGTTCCAGTGTCTAGATGGGAACTGCTTTTAACAGTCCAGAACCACAGTAATAAAGACCTGCTCAGTCTCTTACAGTACTGGCCAGCAACGTGCTAATGTAGACAGAATCTATGGGGAATTAGACTTTGAGTTCTTAAAAAGTCTCTGCTGAGATGTGATATTTCAAAGGTTTACAACTCCAACAGGATTCTCACAGGAATAGAAAAAGCCACTCCCTTGACACATATTCCTTGTGAAGAGTTCAAGTCCTTTGTTTGAAAGCCTAGGGACGTCATCCTGTTTCTGTATTTTTGATGCAGACAAAACATATATCCCTATGTTTTCAGAAATCTCTAAAATCTTTTGGCTGATTTTTTTCCCATGCAAAAGACAAAACTTTAAACACCTGGCACTGAAGATTTCAACCCAGTGTTATATGCATCTGAGAACAGGGCAAGCAATAAACATTTCTGAAACTAATGGGAAGTGGCAGCCAGCTTGGTAAACACAACCAATCCCACAGAACAGTTCCTGCACACTTTTAGTCTTGTTAAAGAAATGTTTTCCATTTTTAAAATTGAGTTTTATCAAGTTCAGTCAAGACCTATAGACTTCTCAAGCACAGATATTACCAAATATAATCCTAAATTAAATTTCATTACCTTTAGTAAAAGCCAGGAATGCTAGGAAAAAACTGTATATTTTTTTAGGATCTCTCGCATCTTTTTGCTCACACTTGTCTTCCTTTTAGTCTTTATGTTTTCTGATGTACAACAAATTAGTAGAGTACATTAATCATGTTCACGCTCTGAAAGAAGGAAAAAAGCCCACCATCCAAGGGAACCAATGAAGCATTTCTTCATATCTTTTTACGTGTAACGGTTTACTAAGTGTCATCAGATAATGCCACATCCAGACAATTGTCTTGCCAATCCTGAATATACACCTCAACAAAGATGATGTAACAATTCAGTACTTCTTTTTCAACACAGTGCGGTTTTTAACCTGGAAACTTACATATCTGAGCATATTTAGGAGGATGGGAACTTTTTTAGTCTGTCTTTCATCACCACCAAAGATCTATTTCTAAGTAACTCACATCACAGCCCAGAATGATGATTTTTGTGAGTATAATTTGATCCCTGGAAAGATAACTTTCCAATATCACCAGTATAAAAATGGATGGCAGAATAGATTATCCCAGAAGTTACTTTCTCAATTTAGTGTCAGAATAAACTGCAAGAAGTGAGGGAAAGGAAGAAATTTAGAAGTGTGAGAAAACACACCTAAGAAATAACGAGGTATTTATTAATATTTGCCCTCTTATATAATCTTACAGATTCCTAAATCAGTGTTATTCATGGGAACGCAGGTGGAAGCAGTATTTAAGAACAGATGTTGCACTAACTTACAGTTTTCAGCTTCCTTCAGACTCGCATAAATAAATCCATTTATACTTTTCATTAAAACAGACTTCAGTACAATCTTGCTCACTCAAGCTACATTTTAGGGGATTCAGTCCTAAAATTAATGAAACAGCAGGGGTAATGCACCATAAAATATACTGTTCTCACTGGACAAATATAGCATAGCTTTAAACCCCTAAGAAAGTTTGTAGCACATTTTGGAAGAGCCAGGAAATCTTGCAATAATGGGAACTTTCATGTCTGTCATCCACCGTTAAATCTTTCCTCAGAGGTAAGGACAGATTGCTACTCTGCACAAATAAATTAGGAAATACAGTGATGAGTAAGACCTCCTCCTCTTTCTGGAGAAAGTCCACGCTACTTTAAAGCAGAAATCTACAATGGGTATGCTATGCAAAAGATCAAGTAATCACAGCAGTCTTTGTGTAATTAAAAGCAGTTCTAATTCTGGCATTCTTTCAGGCACTGGAAGAGAAGCGAGTGTCTGTAATCATGGCAGTTTTCCAAATCTGAGATGTGCCTGACAGGAATAACTCCTTGCCTTGGTAACTGAACACGAACTACTAATGGTGGGGGGGTTGAAAGGAAACCTGACCTAATGGAGATCAATAGGAAACTTTGGCAGATTAGGTATGCATTGTGCTCTGGCTGTGTACAGGATGGAGAGTCATTTAGATACACATAATCAATTAATTAGGCATCACTGTTGAAATTCACTGGTTTTCTTCTTAAAGCTTCTCTCAACACTGACTGACCTGTGTAATAGATAACAGCACTCCTCTCTCATTGAAGCTGCATCTGAAGAGCTTCCAGTTACTGGGGGATTAAAAAAAAATAAAAGAAAAAAAAAGAATTTGACAGGAAGGACAATGTCATCCCTTAGGTGCCACAGCACAATTTTGTGATAAAACCCGCTATATAATATATTCATAAGTGATACGCATGCAAGTAACTGAATTTTGTAAAAAGGAGACAAATTCCTTCCTCTTCTCTTACAAACAAAGTATAGCTAATCATTTAAACACAGAAGATATATGTCTACAACTTCTTCATTATGTCTTATTACTGGTAACTGATGCTGCGGTGCTTCATAATAGCATTCAGAAGTTGTAAGTGGTGTTATTAGCTGCTCTTTTTTACTCTGCTCTATTCCCCAAAGTAGACAATTACTCTGAGTCGTTCGTACACAAAACATTTAAATAAATTAGACTCATTTATGCATATGCATCCTTTCTTTAAAGATAAAAATAGGGCTTTTCTTCATTCAAAAATGATAAAGCACTTCCGTTGTTACAATTTACTATGGTAATTTAAGACAATGCAAAAAAAACCCAACAAAACCCCACAACAGAAATTGTGCACTGTTAAAGGACAATGTTACAGATGTTTAAAATCCTACAGTCTTCAAATGTGTTTTTCAAAGGTATATTTCCCCATAGAACTTGAAAAACTGAGGAAAAATAAATCACGGCTGCATGATTTTGAATAGGAGTAAGGAAAGAAAGAGGGGAATGGTGGCTAATATTTAAGTTCACCCACCAATTAAATTCTATACATGTGGTTTTCCTGAAAGTTAATGTTTGACACTACACCGCTCTAGGTTTTAACATGGATTTATCTTCAGTGTCGTTGCATGGTTAATGAAGAAGAAACAGGTCCTTAACCAGATGCACAGTCAACACAGAGAGAAATAACTGAAAAACTCTTTGCTGATATTTACAGAGCAAGCATAATGAGTCTGGGGTTGATAGATATGTACAAGTAATAACTGTAATTATTCTGACCAGAGCAGACTTTCTACTTCATTACCTCAATGTTCTTGAGAAAAAAGGCAGATTTATTTAAAAGGGCTCGTTAATTTTTCACCTTCGAGTCCCACCAATCAGGCAACAAACTGCTTTATTGCTAAAATAACAAAAGAGCTAGGAAACAGTGCCATTAAACAAAGGTCCATAAGAAAGAAGATGATGATAAGATTTGACCCCCTCCCTTGGCCTGCTGTTTAAGAGGCAACTGTAGCATGTGGCATTTGAAGTGCCTGTGGAGCTTTCCCTGTTGACAGAAAACATCAATATACCTCTACTACATTTTGAGCAAGTGAAATGCTGCCTTCAAAGGTCTTGTTACAAAATGATACAAATACAGTTCTTTTTAATGAAAATGTGACCTACAGAAAAAGAGAAACACTGTTTCTTTTATTAACTTTCTTCTCACTTTCTACTCACCAGGCAGGAAGAGCTCTTTCAATATAACACTGACTTATCACAAGGCCAAGTACAAAATCTAGATAACTGCTAGGCTTCTAAAAAAAGCTAATGCCATATAGTCGTATCAGCACCTCCGCCACAGCAAGCCCTAGCAGCTACCAAGACAGACTAAAATGAATCCCTTTTATTCAAATATTCCCCATGTAAGGACATTTGTGTTCCTCATGAAAAATGTGTGTCATCTCTTCAGGGGATAAACATGAGTGCATTGGTAGGAGCAGAAATCAGATTCACCCTTCTCTTCACCTTCAAAGAATATGCACGGTGTTGTACACATGCTTGTACAGCAGGGTCGACAACCTACCATCAGGATTCTCAAATGCTGTGGCTGTGCAAATGATACATATCTGCTCACAACTGCGCTCTAGCATTGGGTAATCCAACTTAGTTTTACTGATTTTAAGTTCACTCTCTCAAAAGCTTTGTATTCCCAAAAAGGCTGCTCAGGATTTCACTTGAAGGCCACCAGTATTTTAGATTTTCTTTTCAGTCTAGAAGAAAAACTCTGAGACATCTAACCTGCAGCCTGTGTCACATCCAAATTATTTTACCAACAGCTGTGGAATTATTTATTTTTCAAGTTCTACAGGTCTGCTGTGAGAAGGTGCAAGTCACATGGCTCAGAAACTAAGGGCATAAAAAGGGGAGCAACATTGGAAACTATTTAGAACAAACACATTCTCTTCCTACTAATGAATGGCACGGAAAGCAAGCAGTAGCCAGCAGCCAAAAGGCAAGTAGGAGGGGAAAGTAAGTATCAATTAAAGCACACCATGACTGTGGACAGCTGGGAAGTTCACAATGCTGCCCACTTGATTTATTTAAACTTTGGAGAGTGTTTCCTTTTAAAACCTTGTGTCAATGTGGAGCGCGTAGCTGTAAGCACATCCTATAACCCCTCTGCTTTTCTTTCAAGCATGCTATGGTTCTGTCTAATCAGGATAAACAATTCACTCTAATGAAATTTAAATGTATTAGTGACAGTTGAACATGTTTTGCATTATATAGCTAGGAAAATTACATATCTCTCCCATACAAAAATTAACTTCAGTAACCCCATGAACAATAATTACAATCAACTAACACGCAAACACAACATGACAAAATGCACCCTGCAATTTATATCCTCAACAAAATTACGCTGTACAGAAGGGAAGGTACTCCATCACTTAACTCAGTACTGGTGCACCGACGGGCTAATGAAGTTCCTTCACTGCAGATTCCTTCAAATCATTAGCCACTTAAGATGAAACAGATGCCATACATAGCCTCTTTTAGGCATTAACATGAATGTAATCCAACTGATCTCAATACTATGTTTTTTCATCTTTTTATTTTCTGAAATGTAGAAGAGAAACCCAGAACAAGATGGCTACTACTTGCAGCTCAAATACAATGCTGTGGGTTTCAGATGTGAAGAAAAAAAAATCCAATCCCACCTTTGAATACGTTAATGGGATTAGTATTAAAACAAAAAGAAATATACACAAACTTTCAAGAAGCGAAGTTTAAAAGGGCACGATCAAATAAGTTAACATTTCATTAATATTGCTTGCTTTTATCTTGACATGGGAGAAAAAGGAAGGCTATCACTGGTCATCACAAGCAAGTTATCTATGACTGTAAACCAAGTTAAATCACTGAAAGATAAATTGTTTGAGCACCCAAGATGAGAAAAAAGAAAAACATACAAAATTAAGATGAAAACCCCTAAACTATTTCCATAATAGATAACATCTGGGGTCAAGAAACAAAGCTTTGTGCCTGTGTAAGAAAGAATCGATAATAATTGTCAAGAAATATCTGCCTTCTTCCACCTCTCCTGCAAGTACAGGTAAGGGAAGAGTTGTACTAGTTCCATTAATTCCAATAAAAACATAATTAAGTTACCCTCCATGATAAGTAGCTTAGGTCATAGCCAGATCTGTATTTAATACAGCTTTAAATGTTTTAAAGAATGAATATGGAAAATATAAAAATAAAAATATATTTCAAAATAATGGATGAGCTATTTGAGAAAACTGGAAATACAAAGCCATGAGTTTAACAGTGTCAAAACATATTGGACAGAATATTTGAAGGTAAAATCACTTTGAGTTAAAAAAAAAAAAAGCAATTATCTCTAACTCTATTTCATCAAGATATCAGAATTTTCTGTGAAAAGAACCAGATGCTAACTATGCACTTTTCATTTATATATTCTGTCTTCTCCCTGTTTCTCTCTGCCCATCATTTTATAGTCTCCTAAGAGTTGATAAGAGTGTCTTTTTTGACCAGAGAAATCAAAATAAAGGACTAAAGAAAATTTGCTACTTCAACAACATGCTTCTTTACATTACTTAAAATTTCTGTAGGAAGAAAGGCACCCTCTAGTCCACAGAAGGAGAAATAGTTTGCAAATACCTCATTCAATATTGAAAGCATGGTGAGGCACTGGAACAGGTTGCCCAGAGAAGCTGTGGATGCCCCATCCCTGGAGGTGTTCAAGGTCAGGTAGGATGGGGCTTTGAGCAACCTGATGTAGTGGAAGACATCCTGCTCATGGCTGGGGGGTTGGACTAAATGATCTTTAACTGACCCTTCCAACCCAAACCATTCTGTGACTCTATATTCCCAGAAAAGGATGACCCAAATAGACAGCACTATTTGACTGATAATCGCGCAATGAGGATTAGTGTTACAGCAAAACATGTGCTGAAGAGAATGCCTGTAGCTCAGTTATTACACTGTAGATGTTGAAGAATTACAAAAAGTGTTCCGTACCAGACTTATCTCCCCCTTGCTTAGTACACATTGACTGGAGTGGGAAACCCCTTCACGATCTCTAGCAAGCACATTAGCTTTAAGTTCAGTAGCCTTAACTTAGGGATTGAAAGATCATGCCACGAGGATGATCAGAGGGCTGGGGCATCTCTCCTATGAAGACAGGTTGAGTGAGTTGGGGTTGTTCAGCCTGGAGAAGAGGAGGCTCTGGGGAGACCTTATAGAGGCCTTCCAGTACCTGAAGGGGGCCTACAGGAAAGCTGCGGAAGGACTGTTTGCAATGGCATGTAGCGATAGGACGAGGGGCAATGGCTTTAAACTAGAGCAGGGTAGGTTTAGATTAGACATTAGGATGAAGTTCTTTACAATGAGGGTGGTGACACTGGAACAGGCTGCCCAGAGAGGTGGTGGATGCCCCATCCCTGGAAGTGTTCAAGGCCAGGCTTGATGAGGCTCTGAGCAACCTGATCTAGTTAAAGATGTCCCTGCTTACTGCAGGGAGGTTGAACTAGATGACCTTATATAAAAAACCAAAACCTCACTCCTTAATAAGGACAGTGTAACATGGATTTTATTCTCAGGGCAAAGAACAAATGTCTTATAAATCCAATTAAGTCATATACTTCACATACAATTAGGTTAGGTAGAGAAACTCATCATACTAAGGAAATGTGGTACTGGTTTGATTAATTATTCCTTTCTTGAAACATCTGATTTATCAGGAAAGGTACTTCTCCACTGTATGCTGTGGAAAGCTAGAATAAATATAACCCCTAAGATGTTTTAACGATAACTAGTTTGAGTGGATTACTGTACACTGATAAGTTAAAAGAATTTAATGCATTCATAATTTGATTTGATTTTAAAATCTGATGTTATGATGACTTTATGCGTGTCTTGTAAAGAAGGTGCAGAAACTTAGGCTACCAATGTGAAATTCCAAGGATGTTCAGCAACTTCTTAAAGACCTACCCGACTTGGAAGCCAAGAATGAGTTAACACTTGTCTTATAGTTCCAACAAATGAATGATTTACAGGAACATTATTTGTATGCTTGGGCCTGGACTTTGGTTCTGTCTAAAATTAAAAGCACTAATTGCTCTTGTTCTTCCTGATGTCTTTATCCCAGCCAACATATCTCAGGCTTTCTCATAAGGGGAAAGAGGTGGGGCACTGCAAGAAAGAATAGCAAAAATAGCTGCTGATCAGAATGAAATTGTAAACCCTTTAGCCAAAATCAACAACAACCTGCAAGGTTGATATCCTCCAGTTATCTCACCAATAGGAGGGTGCAAGAGTAGCTCTGTGCGGAAGCTCAAGAAGCAGCACAAATTCATTCATTTTCAGTTTCAAAATTCAAATTGAGCTGCCTGCAGAGAAGCTGATAAGCTCTCTAGTAGAGTATAAAGTGTACACAGACCTTTAAGATCTAGCACAGGTGGATTATGTGTAATGAAGTAAAAGGAATAAATATCATCTAGGGTGAACGAATCCATCACAACTCCTACCCATGCAAGCAAAACAAAGCACAAAATGCAGCCAGAGTTATGAATATAAATATCTCAAAGAGTATATAAATATTACATTTACAAGAATGTGCCTTAGACTTATGAGTAAAATGGAGTTCTATGGTACATATTATATTTTTAGGAGAACATAAAGCAGAGGGTAAGGAGTTTTCTTCAACTGTCGGGTTAACAAAGAGTGACCAGCAGCAGGAAGGAAATTTTTAAAAAGAGGTAAGCTGAGGAGCATAAATTGTCACAATTCTCAACATTACTTTTTTGAGGAGAAAAAACCCCACATCAAGACGAAACATGAGAAAGAGGCGGTCATCCTGGCTTTTTCTGTGAAAGGTCTGCTAGCCAGTCAGCTATAACACTGAGTACTCATATAACTTACATATAACTTCTGCACAGCATTTATCTTTAGACCTGTCACCAAGATAAATCAGTCACTCTTATTTATTTCAAAACAGTGGATTTCTCCAGAATTAGTGTGTACATTCACCTTTTATACATGACTTAGTTGAAAAACGAAATAAAATTGTGTTTGGTTTTGGGGTGGTGGGTTTTTGTGTTTTGGTTTGGGTTTTTTTATTTATTTTTTTTTTAATTACAGCTCATAGGCTAGCACACAGCAGTCAACAAAGAAGAAACATTAATATTCATTCTGTAGACTTGCCAGGTTGCACACATGATAACCTGACAACATCCTAAACTACTTTGCACCAAGAAAATATGAATGCTAGGTCTGAAAAAGACCTAGCATCCCAGGCACATGTATCCTACTGCATACGTATGTTAATTTTTTTTAATCTGGACAAACAGCTGCTTCAGCATTTGTATTTCCATGTATTTATTTTCAGTAATAAATTACAGTTTGACAACAGAAAAATATGTAATGTCCATAGTAAAAACCGCAAAAATTCTGGGGGAATTCTGATTTATCAAGTAATGCCAAGAACATGTGACAGTTTGTACACAGCACTGTCAAAGACAAACCCAAGAGTGTCTCGCATGACATTTTTCAAGACAAAAATAGTAGTTTTAATAATGGATTTCTCACTTTAAATCAAGAAATATCATAATAAACACCATTTTTCATTCATTTGTTGTAGTACGGCAAGACTCAGTGTTAACAAATCTGTTTTTCTAATATTAAAGCAATGCTATATTTTGCAATACTTATTGCTATTGCCTTTTATCCAATCAACACTGGAGTGAAATGTACTACAGCAAGATGCCAACACACCAAAGTGAAATGAAATCAAGGAATGAACACTCCTATCCACCTTCTCTTCCATAAAAATGGTGGGAATGCATAAAAAGCCCTCCGAAATTATGCCACGTAGCAGTGCTGCTTTGTCTGCTGAACACTGATTATAGTGCAAGAGCTTTGGGAGCTGGCAACAAAACCAGAGCAAAACTAACTCTAAGGAGATGGTCCAGTTTAATTTGTCAGAAGGATTGGATTGGTGGTTTAGGAAGGCGTATCTCCCTTCCTCATCTCATCTTGCCCCTCTCCCAGTGGCAGCCTGTCCTCTCCCATCCTTTAACCAGCACTTCCCTCACTGCACACACATCAACCACAGCTGCCCCCTCTAACCCAGCACCACTGTGCTTGCCAGGGCCCAGGAGGTATAAAACAAGAGAGGAAGAGGTGACTGAGGCTCATTCCAAAGAGCGAAGCTGCTGTTGAAGGTGGAAGGGAACCAGGAAGGCTGCTGGGGCTAGAAAAGCCTACCCTCACTGCCCCACTTTGGTTGCAGAAGCCCTATCTCAGTGCTTGTTAGTCTGCACCTCTTCTCCCAGGCCAACTCCTCCAAACAAGAGACTCCATCCCACTCTGGCCTGCTTGAATAAATGCTTATTTATTGCAACTCATGTATATATTCAAGGTTGTCATACTTCATCTTTCCCGTAACGCCTCCATCTCCAATGGGCGTACAGCTGTGAAGAAGGTAATTGTGTTATCCAAGTTCCTGGGCGCTTTTGCCTGTTGGCTTTGGTCCAGCTCCTCATAAAGAAATATAAGGCTCCTTGTTCCTTATCGAAAACCTTTCCTGACCACAATGCCTCAAACAAAAAATGACAACCATTAAGCTAAGGTGGCTGAGCCAACAATGCCCCATGTTTCCTTGTATTTTCACCTCTACTTCTGTCAGTCCCTTGTTTTAATCTTAGCTTCTACATTATTTACAGCAAGGACTGGCTTTTCTTCCCCCCTCACACTTGTTCTCGGTACAGCAGAGAGAAGCCCTATGCTATTTCAGAGGAAAACTGATTATTTTCTGCAACATGGAGGACATAATTTTTAAATCTCCAAATACTGCAAGCAAATGAGTTAAAAAGGAAGAAAAAAAATGTATAATTAGTTGGAATAAACATTAGTGAATGTTGTTCACTGTAATAATTCACAGCATAGTAGCAAATCTTCTAAAGTATTTTGATACTCTTAAATGATTTTAAAAATAGGAATACCATTTCAGGAAAAAATTATATGGTAAGTGAGCCGGAGTGTAAATTAGCATTGGCTGTAATTCTGTGCCACTAAATTTGTTATTTTGGGCTCACTACATATGGGCAAATTCTCAGAAAACTAGTGCTTTTTTACTGCTGCATTTGCAAATGTGTACTGGGGCAATGACAAGTTGTAAAATTAATACTTTAATATTCTTTCCTGAGCAGTGAAACTAGTTTCACATCATGTTTGCAAAATCGACACGCAATGTGCAATTGCTTCAAACATCAACATTTTTCAATACAAATGAACAGCCTAAAAAACATCCACTGGAGGGGCAAAATGGAAACATTCTCCCTGTTTTGTCATAATTAGCAGATCATTTACTTTAGCTCAGTACCATTGTTATCTTTTGAGATATAGCATCTATGCTCCTTCAATCTAAGCTGAATTTTAACTCCTGCATACAAACGGGCAAACACGCCAGAAGTTCACTGAAAGAGCAGATTTGGCTTTCAGATTCTCAGCTCTGAAGCAGTTCTCTTTTAGCATATATTCATAACTTTCCGTCATCTGATCAACTGCCCTTTCCGCCTCAAAATTAGACATAATTTAGTGGAAAGGTATTGTCAATACTTAAAAATACCTGTTTTAACATTAAACCCACTACATTAAGAACTGTACTGCTGATTTTAAAATCCAGAGTGATCAAGTAGTAAACAGATGCAAACAAAACTATAAAAGGAGTAATAAACACCAAGACTGTTCTTGCATTGGAAAACAAAATGTTGGTGAGTGTGACAGAAAAGACACTTTCAGGATTTGAAGTTGTGGATGGAAGATCAAGATAATTAAATTTCTTCTAGGGCTTCACATTATCTCATAAGTTTTCTTATAAAGCATTAATAACAGCTCATTTTTATTTGAAAGCTCAGATGATATCTACGCCGCAGTAAAACATGTGGTGCTGCTTGGCTACATCCTATTTTTATGGTAGCAGCACAGGTACTTATGTAGGACCAGAGGTGAGGCAGCACCAAGCTCAGTGCAGGCAGGGACCCTCTGAGCTTGCCCGGGTACGCAAAGCTCTTGCAGAGCTCTCTGCTCTTTTAGCAATACTCCTACAAGGTGGCTAGTATAAAACCTGCCTAGGTTTATGCAAGTTTCAGCAAGATTACGTATGTCTGCCAGGCAGATATAACCTGAATAGGAAGTCAGAGAGAAATCCCTGAAGGCATGGCAATCATACTTAAGTATGTATATTACTGAATCATACTTAAGTAAAACATTCATTTTAGCATGTTATAGTTTCCTTCAATATGAAAGTTAAGAACTTCTCTGTGCTTAACAGTCAATACTTCTAAGCATTCCCAAACCTTCAAGCTTTCTTAAGTTACCCTGAAATATGGTGTGGTTGGTAGGGGCACATACCATATTTACGCCTTGGATCTAGCCTTATCCTTTCTCTTCTCTCCCAGTGAGTTTGGTGTTCTAATATACTTTTTTTTTTGCAAAGGATTTTGGCTTAACTAACAGTTGTAGTCATGGTGAATACAGCTCTGCAGCTCAATCAGCAAGTGCATCCATCCCCTTTGGTGAAGCAAATTACTTGCAGGTGCCTGTATTCTGCGGAGGGGCACTGGGGTCGTGACAACAACCTGGCAGCGTTTCTCCCCGATTTCCTGATTTTTGAGAACAGAGAACAGTCCTGCCCTTTTTGCAGGACAGCTTTGGACTCCCACCTCCCATCCTACATGGAGCCAGGATATCCAAAATACTACTCAAAGACATAAGCTTCACTTGGCATCGGTTGCCTGCATATGTGCTATGGTATGAGAAAGCTCATTCTCACCAAAGTGGCCTCAGACTTTGTTTCTGCTTTCCCTTGAGAATCCAGGTCAGAAGATATAGCTAAATTAACTTAAAATGTAAACTCAAGAACAAGGTGACACAAAACTGGGGTAGTCATCAGACCTGGTTGTGATGGTAACGTAAGACATAGGCATTTCAGAGACTAAAGAGATCAGAAATCTGTGTTGGCCAACAGCAACAGACTATGGGAGGTCTGGCCAAAGCTAGCCGGGGTGGTGGTCTAATCTGCCATGTATAACTAGCCGAAGTTAGTTATGCACAGCCATATAGAAAACTGTTACTTACAATAGATGAAGGATAAAGACAGAATGCTAGGCATCATGAAACAATTTAGTCATAAACTTAACAAAATAGAAGGACAAAGGCTGCGGTGGAAAGGGCGTATTTTGCAAGGGATAATGAGTGAAAAAAGGAGACCTTACCCTGTCTCAAATCTTCTTGTAGTTGTAGTAATCACCATGAAACCCATCAACGTTTCTGAACAAAGACTATGCCTCATTCCTCCCTGTGGACCTGTTTGCAACTATACATTCCAAAGCATGACCATAAACTGTATTCTAAAATAACAAAAAGTGCAGGAGGGAAGATGGCTTCAAATTACAGATATATGATTAAGACAGAGAAAATTCTCAGCACTCAACCAACAAAATAGGTTAAATAGCCTAAATATTCATTAAGTTCCATATTTCTTTCCCTACATTCATTCTTTTTGCTCTTTAAGCAGACAAACTGGGACACTCAATGTAAAACATAATGTTAAAATCCTTCATATAATGTCTTTTTCTGTGCGCAGTGGTATTTGAATTTACCCAAATGCCATACTGACTAACAACTGTATATATTGAAAAGGTTGTTTAGGTTTTATATCCAGAAAACTGTTAACTCTATCCTTTATGGAACATCCAACCTGTGTACCACAAAATTTCATTCCGTTTTCAAACTCTAGTGCACCAGAAACTACCAAGCCTGCTGAACCTTAAGCCTGATCTACACGACTGTTAAACTAAAACACGTAATCCAAGTCAGGCACGACTCCAGCACAGGAAGCTTAGCCTTCCCTTGGGTCTCATTTCCTCCTCTCTTGCCACAGCAGAAGCAGCTTGCTCATTCTCCTGACTCTCCCTTCATACACTCATTAGCCTATTAACCAGCTGGATCTGATAAGCGGGCTCCAAAACCATGAAAAAACCAAGGGCAACTCTGAAGCGGTGAGGCATGTTTCGCCATGTCCCTGGCACTAGTCCTGCAGCACGACTTTTCCCGATATCCAGTGGTAAGGAGAAGGGGTGCTGTGGTATGGATGCTGGGCAGGCAGGGCAGACCGGAGGGGAGTTTCCCTCCCAACCCCACACTCTGCATAGCCCCCCCCGGCCCCAGTCTGACATTGATGCTTGAAGTGTTCCTTGAAGCTACTTCAACCAATCGAGGAATAACAGTTCAAAAGATATTTTAAAGCAACAATGAGCTGTGCAATTTGGGGCAGAGGGGAAAGAAGAAGTAAGCATGCTCTAGATGTTCATTTCTGACAAGCTCGGCACAGTGTCATCCCCTTGAGGGTTGAAAGAAAATGCTGAAATACCATGAAAATAAAATGAAATGAATACCATGAAAATATTGGCAGATCCAGAGAAGACCACCCATCTCCTCCTTTTCCCATGAAAACTTCAGTACAGATTTTTCTGTTCTCTGGTGGTAGTAGCAGCACAGGAAGGGAAATATCCCATAGGCTTCCTGACCCCCCTGGGAAAGAGCTACACGTGCTCTTTCCTGTCTCTCAAATACCACCCACTGTCTTCAAAAAGTAGTGGCTGTTAGGATATTTTAAGAAAGCAATGTTACAAAATATAGATCTGTCCTCTGGAAGATGCTACTGATTACTCACCATTTTAGGTAATTTCAGTCACCACATCATTCGCAAAGTAGAACTGTGATAAATCCGGCCAGCTTGGCATGTGAGGATAGCCAAGGACCAGAACAAAAAAGGACCAGAAGAAAAAGTCAGTGCTGCAGCACAAAAAACAGATTAGGAACTAAGAGATAATATTAGTATCTACATTTTTGTCTTTTGTTTTGTTAAGCATGTCCGTGATTTCTTCTTTATCCAGGTTGTCATTCAGACAACCCTGCCAGAATCCATTTCTAGGTCTATAAAATACTCCCTTCAACATGGCTAGCAACATCTTCGGTCTCTTTGGTCTTAACCTTGCATACAAACACAGTTCAGCTGAATTGCTGTAATTCTGCTGGGACTACTCAAATGAATACTTACAGACACTTTTATTTGCAGGGCTGGGATGTAATGATAATGCCACTGGAATTTTTAGAATGATCAGAGCCAACGCTAGAGAAATTCTGAGAAACGTGTGAAAAAATATTTCAAAGCAGTTCAGACACTTGAGGCTTCGGAGTCACTAAGGTGCCTTTTCAGTTATCCCACAGCCTTTCTATTAAATTCTATACTTTTGTTTTAGACGACAAAGACCACATCAAAGTTGCCTGCGCCGTGAAAAACAGGATCAGTTAGTGAAGGCCAAGATATTAAAGAAAAAACAACACAAAAGAGATGTCATATCCCTGCAGTCTGTACTACATTTAAATAGGGGCTTTGGAATGACTTCTTTGCAATTTTCTTCCGAAGGTTGTCAAAAACACAGCCCACACAAGCTAACCATTTGTAATTAAGAAACATGAAGGAAAACAGCCTGTGGAACATAGGAACGTAGGAACAGCCAGCCTAGTCATGTTTCTCTAACATTAGCAAGTACTCAAACCACACTGTTGGTAGCCTCAGAATTAGTCTCTAAGAATCAAATAAATGACTAAGAAGCTACTAAATCCTATTGAAATCCTATTCAAATGATAAAGGCATTATGACTCTTGACACTCAAGTAAAAGTTTTTTGGCTTTCTTTGGGGGTTTTTTTAGTTGGATTTTTGGGGGATTTTGTTTGGGTTTTTTCTGTGTGTCTTTTTTTTAAAAAAAAAACAACAACAACAAAAAAACAACCCCAAAACCTGTATATGTATTCCACCTTAATGCCATACTTTTTCAAAGTCTCCTCAAAAGATTCAGCAGAGAAGGGGTTACACATTTTTATATCTCTAAGAGTCTGACTGCTCAGCCAGAGGGGGAGCAAGAAGCAAGGAATTACAGGGCAATCACCCTTAATAAAGTTACAGATGGAAAGATAACAGAAACATGTTGGAAATTAACAGTCACGGAAAGATTCATAATGAAATTTGTTCAGGGATTTTAAGGGTTTGAAATAGCTGACAACCTGACAGGGGAAAATCTACCATTAGAACCAAACTAAAAAAAAAAAAAAAAACCAAAAAACTTTTTAATTTTTACAAGGGCAAACTGAAGATCGTGAAAGCAGCCCATAGTCACATTCCAACAAAATCCAAAGGTTTAATAAGGATGAAGAACACATTATAATTTTGAAAGACTATTGCTTTCCAGGATCAGGTTGTGTGTATTGTAAATCACCCAACAGGATATAATTAAGCAATAACACACACCAGGCATTAGTTTCTGAGCAGTCAGAAAACACTATAGATTTCAGTAAAAAAAACCAAACCAAACCAAAAAACCCCCATGGTTTACTTGTTACTTACCGCAGTTTGTACAGCTTTCCTGCCGCTACACTCGACACACACAATATATATTCACTGTGCTGTAGAATTGTATAAAACTATGTCCAATCATATCCTATAAATCCTTAATTACTTCTTGTGCATAAATCAAGGCCAGTTCTGAAGACAATCCAAAGGGCAGAATCTTCTCTGTTGAGATCCCTGTAAGCCTTACACTAAGTTAAGTCCTATGGGTGATAAAAGTAAAACTTAGCGTTCACTGAACATGCACTGACACATTTTTATGGTTGAGAAGTCCTCTGTCCCATCCTGTAATCATTTAGTGATTCTCTTAACAGCAGCCAGCCAGCCAACCACACCGCACACAGGAAAAAACACCACAGTGTTTTCGCCACAGGTCCAACTGAAACAATGGCAACAACAGTAAGACACTTTCTTTTTAAAATATGCTCGGTGCGATGCCTTGGAGCTTCATTTGTTACAGGTAAGCAGCAATTGTTCATTACAACTCAACATGAGATACCCCGCTATGTAATAGGCACCGCTTCTGTCATACTATCTAAGTAGGCTTTTTAAAACAATGACTTGTGCTACGTAGAACAACTTGTAAAAGCTAGTTGTGGAAACTGCAAGAAAACAACTATAACCATTTTCCCAGTCTCCTTCCTTCAGCTCCCCCTGCCCACCAGCTCTCCTCTGCCCACCAGCAGCACGGCTGTTTTACTTCCAGGAAGGGTTTTGCAGCAGTAACTGAGATTCTGTAACTCAAGTTGATCCTAAAAGAGAAAACGAATTGGAAGTATTGAACATCTCCCACTTTGTTTCCCATGGGAATTTGTATAGGTCTGTCCTTGTTCCGTTCCTGCACACTCAGGGTGAAATGGTACATGGGCCTTCAACCTGATACAAGTCTACAGAGATGTTGACTGCACACATGGCCACCCACCACAACTCTTGCATTTCAGAAATCGCTCCCACAGAGGCGCTGATATAACTGTGTTTATGTCGTGCTGCAAATCCAGTCAAGTAACTCTTTTGGCTTTCAAAAATCAGTAAGCAAAGACCTCTACTCCTATACCTTAAATAGTACTGACATCAAACATTTTGTTATGAAACTCCACCACCAGGCCACCTTCTGCATATTTGTCCTTCAATTAACTTTTGCTCAGATGTGTGTGATTACTGAACACAGACAATTTTTATGCTTTCCAATTTCTGAGCTTCCAAGATACAATTTTTGAAGCCAGCACACGTATGGGACATTCAAATCCCTCAACAATACAGCACAGTATCTGTCCCACCTGGGAGATCCTCACTTTTATATCCCTCCCCAAAAGCAGCAACGTGCAGAGGCTGGATTTCACCACAGTTCAGACAAAAGCATTGAAGTATTCTTTGCTCTGTTGCTCCTGGAGTAGGTGATGGGCTCCTTAAAATACACCAGCCATCACAAGCAAAAGAACAACCTGTGGCCGAAAATCTAACTCTTTATTTGCTCACTAGAAAGACTTACCTATTGACTTGTAGCTCTGCCTGTTCTATAGTAGAAATACAGGGTTTCATTTTGGTCTCAGAACAGAGCATACAGCTATGGTAATGCAGACAGGGTCTGGCTGTCTTATTCCTACTGCTTCAGCCTTCAGCCTCTTGCCACCTCACCGACAGAATTTACCTGCATTTGTAGACTGGCTTCCAGGCTTAAAAAATGCTTCACAACCATCACCTGATGGGAATAACAACTTGCAATTATAAAAGATTTCTCAAAAAATTTCATACTAGCATGCTTCATGAACTACATATACAAGAATTTCTGCAGCACTTAATTATGCCACAGCCAGCATAACTGGTCTTGCACAATATGGGCTGAAAAGTTTCGAGAAATAAATGATACTTTTATAATGTTGCCAGGCAGGATGGTCTTTAAATCACAGGCTGGCCCCCAAAATTCTGATCCTGAGAAATGTTTCCTCCTGAAAAACACAATGCCATCAAAATTTTGCAGGCTTGTCAATAACCACTTGGATCACCGAGTGAGAGAATAATCGTTTAAGATGCAACTGCAATATATGGTAAAGGAAGTAATTTTTTTCTGCTGATTTCTTCAGCAGTTTGCACCAATATACAGTGTGTATTGATTGGTTTGAAGTCCGACCTCCTTTGGTGGGGCAGAATACCAATAATATGTAGTGACAAATGCCAAAAACCAGACTGTGTTGACAACTTTTAAACACTAATTCTTTAGCCATGCTATAACTGGTCCCGGTACAGGCTAAGAAAAAGAATGCAGTTTCATAGAACTTCATCTGTACACCAAGAAACCCACTGGCTAGGCAGTCCGTCCCCCTCCTCTTGGAGGAACGAGTCCTGAAGACGTCAAGGCAGTTCTGCTCGGAGAAGCGTGCGTGGCCCTGAGCAACTGACCTGCCTTTGATCCCGGCTCACGCACAGGCCAAGTAGCTCTTCTCCTCCTGCCTGTTGAAAGTCAGAGATTTCTGGAGCAACTACCAGGGGAGGGGACACCTAATAGACCATTCAAATAATATCTCCATCTAAGGAATCTGTTGGAAACAGATAAGCGAAAAACTTCAGAAGGACCAGTTAAAGGAACAGCACACGCATAATTTGAAATTACAAAGCCACTTCAAAAAATCATGGCTGTGAGCCAGCAACTCAGCACAAGTTTTTCTTTGCTCAGCTCAACATCAGCAGCCTTCCAAATATTAAGAGATGTACCCAGTACACTGTGCTACTTATTAATAAACCCCTCAGTTCCACAAGGGAACCACAGAACCGAAAATGTAAAGCTAGACAAAAGGACCCCAAAAAAATGTGGGTTACAGTAACTGCTGCTTTGCTCTAGCTGCCTGCTAGCTATAAAGTAGTTTTAATAGTGGTTTTCTGGTCTTAACTGATGTAAAAAGGGCAGCTTTCTGCTGCTGCATCAAAGACATTGTTCATATGTACATAAAACATACAGTGTGGCTAATGTTCCTGGCAGGACTAGGAAAAGAAAATGGATTCTGTGGTCTGGCTGATGCATGTGCTTTGCAGCAAGTGAAATTCATTTCCATCCCTGTTTCTTTAGATGCAAGTAATGTAGTCACTAATCTCCAAGTGCCCCTTTTTTCCCCAGAGAAGTTTTCACACACGTATCCTTTGGTCAAAAGCAATCAAACAAATAAAGACTTTTTTGAAGAGAGGAAAGACAGAGGAGAACTCCGAACCTCCCTCTCCGGCCAGGCCCGGCTGCAGTCCCCAAAGTACACATGGTAGGTTGTGATCTCTGGATGAAAGATAACATACACTTGCCAAGTTCTACTATAAATCTGTGGGTTTATGTTCAAAACTTGCTCTAAGCTCAATTTCTGCTACCTTTAGCCTTTATGTATTTTCACTGAATAAGGACAGAGGCAGAAATATATGCTTGAGATTATGAAACAAAAGCAGTGGATTTCTACACTGTACTTGTCTCTGACCTTGCAAGTTCCTCACTTATTTCTTATTCCTCAGGGTAGACATATAGGGTAGGGCTCTGAAACACAATACATTCAATTTTGGACAGAAGCAGCACCAGCATAATCAAAATAGCACTTTTCCAGGGCTTATTAACAATAGTTTACAAAAGGGTTATGTTCCAGTCCTCCTCACTTTTAGAACTGAAAAAAAAAAAAATATGAGGGAGCCTCAGTATTCTGTATGGCATCCCTGCCTTCCTACACAAGGAAAAGAAGATTAATCACTGTCACAAAATTCTCTTTCAAATACTGGTTGTGCCTCCACCTGTGAGTCATTCACATTAACTTTTCAGGACAGAAGGTAGTTTTCCATTATCCCTCTTTATTTACACAGAGCATCTCCTGTGGGCAGAGCAGATTAAGTTCTCTTCTCTTATGACCCTTTATTCACAGCAATTCCCTGGCTGGATAGCAAGGGAGATGCACACAGTGACAAAAGAACAGGGAGGGAAAGAGACCTCACAGAGAAGGTAAGACAGGCACTGCCTAGGAGTGAAGCTGGTTACCAAACGAACCCTGCTTGGGAGCAGGTGCTTGCTCAGGAATAGGTGCTGCCAAAAAAAATCACCACCCAGAGTTCTCCCCATGCTAGTAATATCCCAGTGAAGGTACCTGTGCAGTATTGATGTATCTCTTTAGAAGTTAGTTCCACCATGCACCTCGTGAGGCCATCACCCCAAAAGCAGCTTCCCACAACCTACAGATAACTACAGAAGTTCCTAACTGCAGACACAGCACGAGGAAATAATCAGCAACTATTTGAGGCAAATCACAGCTGCAACTACCTCCTTCCAAATTTATTCAGCTAAGCTGTGTATCTTTCTGTTCTTTCATTCCAGATTTCACTTTCCTGCATTTTTATCAAATGCTTGAGACTAAGAGCAAAGGTTTTTGGATTAGATTATCCACAAAATCCCCTGGACTCTTGCAATGAGGAGACTGGTGGAAGTCTACAGAGAGCTTTGCACAATGGTGCTGGTCATTCCCAAATGTAAAGCAGGCTAAACTTTGTGTATTGCTGCTCTTCTCTACTTTTGGGTATTTTTTTTACTAGCCCATGAATGAGAGAGCACACATGTATATATGGTCTTGTTTCCTTCTTCCATTTTGCTTTTTATGTCTGGAGTGCTCTTGGCAGTATCCCACAGCCCACCAATGCTCCAAAGATACGTGGGACAGATGTTTCAGAATGGCTTCACAACCACTGTTCTGGGCTACCAGTACATTTACAGGTAACACCTCTCTTGCACACCACCGTCCTTGCTATTTCAGGAGATTGGATTTAAGACCCTACTTGCCTCTCTTTCTCAAGAATATAATCACTGCGGGTTTTCTCTAACTCTCGCCATCAGAGCTTTATTCTCCACAAGTTTTGGTCTGCTTACAGAATCGTAGTTTATTTTACACATTTGCTGCTTTATCTGGAGTTAATTGCAAGTCTCCTAATAGTTTACCTGTGTAAACTAGCCAAGGTCTGTGGTTTCTTTGCCATCCACCACAAAAAAAGAAAGAAGTAGACAGATGAGTACAGCCAAGTTCTCTATGCTCTTACCTTCCTCATGAGCTCTCTTTTGGAGATGTAACACGTCTTATGTGAGTGCTGTGTACCTCACATTTCTGAAATACATTTTTTCTCCATAATTACCCAGCTCCTTTATGGTGGTTTTCTACTGTTTGCAACTCTTTACTGCAGTTAAAGAATAGGGTGCTTGAAACCTCTCTCCCATTTCTGTTAGCTTTCACCTGGGCTGGAATTTTAAGATTTAAATTCTATTCCAAATGCTGACTTAGTTCATTCATGATTTCCTAGTCTATTCAGAAATTATTTGGAATCAAAGAATTTAGGAGAAATTGTCTTTATTTAATGACGAAGTTTAACTGAAGCCCTGCCTAACATAAGACACCATACAACATGACTAGTTACAACCAGTTATCTTAGAAGCCAAACATTATTTACAAATCATTGATATTTTTGCTGACTCAAATGCTGACTAGCATTCAAATGCAATAGCAAAGTAGTTAATTATGTATTAAAAGTCACAAATGAATGCACAATTAATGCTGAAATTCCACTATCAGCTCACGTTAAAATATAGTTAAAAATAGTTTGAATCAGTATTATACATAGCACTAAAAAAACACACATGGAATTTAAATGCAGTCAAGTTTTTAAGAATGCAAAACAGTCACCCTAATAAAACACTTCCGACAATCTCTTTTTTTTCCCCCCGCTTCATCAAATATGGGGTTTTTTTCCTGCCTTTTCTCCCTTCTAAATCAGCCAACAAATGCAGAAAAGAAGAATTTCTGGAATATCCTTCATTTCCATGGCAATAGATTGAGATATCTTCTCAAAATCTTCAATTTTGATCCCAAAATCTTCAATTCTCCACCAAATTTATATAGAAGAGACCAGGGTANGTGAGCAGTAGATCTTATGATAAAGGTCTTCTTTTGAAGGCTGACAACTGGTATGAGAGTTTTTAGAAATCCCTAGTTTGTACACAAATGCAAGCAAACAAGTATTTTTCACAGTTCTCACTCACCCTACTTCTCCACGTACGCCTGCTAGATAATTATGTGTTTTATGATTATAGCAGAAAGCAATTTAAAACACTACTATATTCGAATTTTTATTTAAAATGATATAGTGTCCTCATTGCTTACTGGGGTGTGTTATAATTATTTAGCTTAGTACCAGCCATTAAAAAAGTGGATCCATTACTTACCAAATGACATGAGACACATAGTTTGTTAAATATTGTTTCTTTTTTCCTAACGTCTTCCTTTTTTGTTTGTTTTTGTGTTCACTGTCATATTGTTCTTAATGTTTGGCTAAGCATGAAACAATACAGGCTCATGAGCCTGGCATTACAATTTGCATTAATGCCTGCCTTCCCACATAATAAGCAGATTTTCCCAAACTTTCCTAACTTCACATAACAAATAAGTTTAAAAGTAACGTATTAGAAAGAACTTCAAAAAAGCCTTTGGAACCTCTCAACAAATGGTGAATACTCTAAAATATTGATTTCTTTTCAATATGATACAGTGACAATTTTTGAAGAAATCAATGACTAGGCAAAAGCAGGTTTGAGATTTATGACATAAATTTCCTTTCTGATGACTACCATTTTGAAAATGGGCTTTCACATGACTTTTTTTTTTTTTTTTAGCAGCTGTTAAAATACTTGCACTTAAAAATATGGCTTCTTTCTAGCAAGCAGCAATCCTTCACAACAATTTAAAGTTCTAAGACTTCAAATAAAATGATTCAGCCAAAGGGGTTATAAATCATAATCATTGCCCAGATGGTCTTAAGATGTCTGCAGAGAAAAGCTGCAAATGCTGAGACCAAATTTCTTTCTGGTCAGAGTCCCTTATCTCACTTGCCAGGCTATCCATATTAGAGTAATAAAACATCCTCAGAGGTATGTTAGATGAAGCTACCAATTAATTACCGGTCAGAAAGTGATACTAGATCTACGTGGAAGCATCAACTTAAACACTGGAAGACCACTGATGGAGCATCTCGACTGAGTTAGTCTGCATACAGTCTCTGCAACGGCAGTAAGATTTATAAACATAGAGCTATGAGGAAAATGAGCTAGTTGGCTAACATTTTAAATGCCTAGGCTGAATGCTTCAGTCCATATGCACCTTCCCCCAGGTATATTAACTCTGGTGCTGAAAAATCTTTTAAGCTTTAGAATCCCCAAAATTCATTCTCCTGCTGCCCCAGGGTCTTCCTTTTCCCACCACAAGCCTCAAAATCCAGGTTCACGGAGGTACAAACAGTCCTTTGAAGCACACGGCCACAGCAGAAGCAAACACAGTGTGATTCTGCAGGCAAGCTCAAGATTTCAATGCCAAATCATAACTTCCCAGACACAAAATAGAAGCATTGGAGAGGGACCGACTAACTGGGAGAGCTGTTCTGCACTGGCACGGTTCCCTGGGGGAGAATACACCTTGCTGGGCTCACGGCAAAATTACTCAGGCACAAGCGAAATGCTGAATTTGAGGGGGGAACCAGCAGACTTCTGAATTATTTATTCGATATTTTTGTGAAACTTGATAGGCAATTTCCCCATTTCTTTTCAAACAGAAAGCATTTCTTCATATAAATACCCTCTTTCAATATACGCAGGGCTTTTGATAGCAAGTGGCTGGTGAAATCTTCAATCAGAAACATGGAGAGGCTTGGTCCTGAAACCAAGGAGAAGGCTTCCCCCCAGACAAAAGCATTCATTCTCCTCCTCTGTGTTTTCTGGTCCCCTGAAAATTACCAGTGGCACTGAACTATTCCCTGGCTGTGAAACACAGTGGAAGGAGACAAGGTACTGAGATGTAAAATGAAACAATTCTCTGCATGACCCCAAGGAATGCTCACATACAGAGCTGTGAGGTATTTTCAGTTCAAGAGCCAAGAAAAGAAAACAGGAAAAAGAAAAAAAAAGCAAAAGAAAAACGGGGGAAGGAAAAACAAAAAGGAAAAATTAGTTTCAGTAAAACTGAAGTAAAACCTTTTCTCTGGATGTCTCACAATATAATTGTTGCCAGGTAGTTTTTATCTTTTAAAAAATTTAGCTTAGCTCAATTTCAAAACAAAACATTGTTTCAAAATCAAAGAAGTGGAGCCATTTCATTTTGAAACCACTGAAATTAAATATTTAGGCTCCCAATACTTCTCCTCAGCTGAAATTACTGGATGAATTGCATCAAAACAAGAAAATAGCTTTGATCAATACAGAACTGTGTCTTTCAGTTAATACACTATTTGCATAAACAATTTCATCAAGCATTACTATGAGTGCAATCGAGACCACAGAAATAAGTCAATCTGCCTACTGGGTAATTTGCTGTGGGATGCGAACTACACTGTTGATAAAATTCAAGGACAAGAGATGGAGTAGCCAAAGAGAAAATGACATTTCCACTAGTCCCCCCCCATCTCACCCCAGCTTGGTGATGTGGCACTGCCTCTGATGTCTGCTTTAACTGGCTGAAAGTACAGGACAGAGAGTTTTTGTGTGGAAAATATTTGAGATGTATCTGCTTTTCCTTCCCAGAGAAGGATAAAGAGCCATCACATATGATCAGAAGGTTCCTACTACTGAAGACTGTCCAGACCAGCCATGAGGATCAAGGCTAGGAGAGGATCACCGTCTAGGAAGGGTTGAAAAGGCACAAAGCCACAAAGGGTGCAATTCCCTGGAATCATAACCCAACCTAAAACTGCATTGACACATTCCTGCCCTGTGTCCAGTTTCGCATTCCTTCCCTGGGGTCAAGCATTAACCCCAGGCGACCAGGTGGATTCAGACGAAACTCGGCCTGGCCACACGGCTGGTCTTCAGCTGCACGGCCTGGGATGAGTTTCCACAGGCTGCCAGCCACACCTTAATGGAAATAAAGGCCAGGATGGAACAACTTGACCACCTGCCAGGAGAAGCAGTTGTCTGTTTCGGGTGGAGGGCAACTTTGCTCAGAAGCAACAAAATGAGCTCTCGCTCCCCACAGACAAATAAGCCGAGCCTGCGCACTGGCACGGGCAAGCAGGCAGCACGGCGCTCCTCGGGTGCCCGAGTCCTGGAAACAAAGCGAAGGCGTTTTGAAGCAATTGGTTTCCAGCATGAAATTTCTGCAGAATAACAAATGGCAGTTGGCTTCATAATTAACAGTTTCAGGGGCCTTCTAGAATATGAATCAGAAGGAAACAAAATTTGAATAATGCATTAGTGAGAGTTCATGTTCTAGTAGCCCTATGTGGATTGTCAGTGTGCATTCCAGTAGCTCGTTATGATTTATCTTCATCAGCCATGGGCTGAAATTACCAGACTCCAATTACTTTGCTTCCCGTGTTCAAGAGAAAAAAAAAAAATAATGTCAGGCCTACCACAGGAGATGGTTTAAAATGCCTGAGGTAAAGAAAGTAATCTACTGTTCTCTGACATTCACTGCCTGAAAGTCATTCACATTAACAACCATTCAAACTTGTTTAGTGCAAACCAATTGCTTCTATTTTCCTCTTGTCAGTAACATTAGCTTCAATTCAAATTTAACTCTTCGAAAATTTCAAAATGTAAAATGAAATTCAGTGAGGCTTGACAGGGACATGTAAGGGTCTTGACAGAACATACTGCTGCTGAATTTATCTTCCTTAATCTGTTAATTTTGAAATTTCTATTTTCGAAGGAAAAAACCTGATGATCTGTACTTCTTTCGCTATCTCAGGGAAGGGAAGAGATTTATGCTGATGTTTACCAGACTCGCATTTTAATACTATTCCTAACACAACAAGGACTACGGAGGCAGAAAAATAGATGCACTCAATTTAAACTAACAAATTAAGCGATTATTTATGAGCACAGCTTGAGGTTTAGTTACACAGCAAAATACATTTAATAACTTAATATCCCATCACTGTGAACGCTTAGACTTGTATAACAGGTCATTAACTTCTAAATACTTTGGGCTTATAAGGTTAACATCTACAGTGAGACGGGGAAGTAGGTTAGATGGTTAAACAACAGTAGCTGTCACAGATTACTTGGATAGACACTGAGGAGACCGGCTTTCATCAACGCTCTTTCTTTATATGACACCCACTAGTAAAATGCTTCTATAGTTTCTCTTATAGTTAAATAAAATAAACAAAAAAAACCCCCCATAAGACACCCACCCAGCCTCACTATTTTTGGTATAATGTATTTAAGAATAAAACACACAGTAAGTCATATTACTAATGTGAATTTAGAATATGCTCCGAACGATGACTTTTCATATAGGTTGAGGAGGGGGGAACTGCAAGAACAGAGGGAGAAAAGTAATTTTTATTTTCTTCTGTATTTGTGAAATCAGACAGGAAAGAAAACACATACAAGCCTGTGCTCACTGTGATAAATTCAACCACATTTCAAGCAAATTAGTACTCTTAGAATCCTTTATGGCATAGCATAATTCAGCCCAAGAAAAAGCCAAATCATCTCCTACATGTTACAGAAATGATAGTAGTAATGCTCCGTATTACACAGTTAATTGTTTCTAACCACTGTACATTCATTATTTTTAAACTAGCAGTAAAAACATTACGGACAATAATTAACTTTGAACAGTTTGGGGGGCAATAGCTGGTTTACAGGCTAAATCAGATGGGTTGCTATGAGCCTGATGTCTACAGCTTAGACATCAGATCCAGTTACACAAACATGACATTTCTTTACCCAGTCAAATCATTTTCTGGCTTTTGCAGCGCATGTCAAGACACTAGCTCCCTTAGGAAGACTCCACTGTTACTTTGAGACAGGAGGGTTGGCATCACCATAACACACAGAACACATCAAAAACCCAACACAGTAGTTAATGGTCATGAAAGAATTTGACTTACTGCCTTATACTAACATTAATATCACTGGTTTTACTGGTGGTGGATTCAGTTTTAGTGTTTGTGCCAATTGGCCTTTACCCCTCTCCCTAGGCAGTTTCACTACACGTAATTTTAAAATATTCACATTTCAAGATCTAGGTAGAATATATTTTGCAGATACATGTCCAAGGAAAGAAGAGACAGATAATCAAAACGTTAGTACTGCCCTGAACGTATTAGTACTCCAGCAGTTAGTTAATTAATGCCTATCAGCAAGCAATTCTCTCCCTCAAAATCTCCACCAGTACAATCAGCAGATCTCATTTTCTGCAGTGAAAAAGTCAAGCGTCTCCGATTAAATTGCCAACAAGGGGGATTCAAGTTAATGTGCACGGCTGGCTTTGCATGGCAGTAGGCAAAGAGGCCTTGCGTGATCTTTTCTGTTCTCCCTGCCAAAGGGAAGGCTGGCGAAGGCAAGGTGGTACCATCCAAGAGAGATGCGATGGTAAGAAGATAAAGAGCAATAACACCTCAAGGCATCTATATGTAAAGCAAAGCTTGCAGTCAAACTACAGCAACAAAATAAGGCAAAATTATTAGAAGCAAGATAAGTAATGTAAATCCTCGTGTCATTGTACCTCAAGCACCTTGTTTGGTTTTAAGGAAAGAACTCACCAGTACTCAGAAAAATATTCTGAGATAAAAACACACACAGGAATGTAATGGGATTTTCAGAAGTCTTCAGACCCATAATTCTAATTATGTCCTTATAACTGATGTATCTCCACACTTCTGAAAAAAATCACACTCTGGAGGGCCCTGGACTGATTTTATTTTCTTGCTCTTCTGAGTTAGGCTGTCTCAAGCTCTCACATGGCAAATCCCACATTACTTCATGCATTACAGAACTCGGGGACCATTTTCTGTGCTGAGAGAACAGCTGTCATAAAGCTTTGCAAGGACTCAAGCTCTTTGGGACTGGACATGGAAAAAATGAACAGAGATTTTGATTAAGAAGCTCAAAATATTGGGAGTATTTAAATTCTCAGACATCAGATACATCGGTACAATAATATCATACAGTACTTTATTGCTGATTTTCCACTCTTTCAAGGCATCAAATACTATTATTACTTGCTATTTGGTACTGGTAATAACTTGGAAGTTGATTATTCTGACTAATTAATTTTTATGACACTTGATAATTTTTATTTTTTTTTCATTTTTGACAAAAGGGAATCTGACCCAAAGGTGTTATTTAATTTTTGCAATTTTCGCTTTTCAGTAGAATAAGCAAACTTTGTCTGTCAAAAGGTAGGCTTCTAATGCAGGAAATGACTGCACTCATTTATTACCCATATCACATTTGTAGTAATCCAATTTGTTGTCTTTCAATCAATCTGCGTAGCTAGTTTCTGAGATAACTGAACTGTAAAGTTATTCTATATCCTTGTTTCAGCTCTTATTTTCTGGGGAAATTACACTGTAGCAACAGGAAAAACAAACTAGTTATCTTTACGGTTTTCTTCCAACTGCCTGAACTGAGTTATTTAGAAAAGCAACAAATGGCTTTTTGGAACTTATCAACTTGACACAAAGATTTTACAATTGTAAGTAGCAGAGCCAATGGTTTTTCAGAAGCATAGTGACGCAAAGGTCTTCTCTGTATAGACAGAAACAACACAGAAGTAAAATTCACACTATTATAGAGTATCTCCTTCCTAACAGGAAACATAGGATAATACCTCTCAAGAATAATCCTGGACACGCAGTCTCTACGTTTTGAGAACGTATGCAATTTCCTGAGCATTTCCTGACCCAAGGTTTGCATGCTGAAAGCTGAACTGTCGAACATTTTTGAATATTAATAATAAATCTTAAGCATCAGCTGAACATTCTATCCAAGGAATGCAATATTCTGCAAATACTGAGTTTTCTAGTGAGTCCAAATATAACGAGATGGTATTTCCAAATAAAATTTCAAAACAAGCTGGTCATACCTGATTGCACTGTTATGTACTGAGGTCATCCCAGTTATCTAGAGCTTTGGTTACATCAAGAATTCCATGGCCATTGCAGAGCATAAAGTGTCTGACATGTTTATGTCAGATTTTAAGCCAAGCATGCAGTTTCATTCTATTGATGCTTAAAGCAAAGAATAAAAATCATAAAAATCATGTTACTGAGAGCTCAGGAAGTTGTGCCTTGGGAAGCCCCTTCTCTTTATTTTCAACAAGTGCTAAACGCGTCCTTTAAAAATCAAGCACAACTTAAGGTACTCTGACCAAATAATAAACTGAAACAGTCAATCGCTGTTTCCTTATTTTCTTTTGATTATGGTCATTTCCTTGTTTCTTTTGCATCAGAAGTTTATAAACAAGAAAGGACAGGCTTGCCCTCCCATCTTCTTCCAATAATTTGTTTCTTCTGCCTTGTCAGCAGAGGACAAAAAACATAAAAAACCAAGAAAAGCATAACCATAAAATCATATGTATTGCTAAGGCAGTTTGGGAGAGGTGTTACAGAGAAGAGTGAATACAAGGGGAATAAAAGCAGACGCTGATGCTGGTAGGACAGAACTACAGTCTTCCTTTGATTCACAGTAGTCCACATCCATAGATGTATTTCAATTTCCAGGTTTGGTATCAGATACTTAACTGGAAATTGAAATCCTGATGCAACAGAAAGGTGGAAAGTGAATACCCAAGGGTTAGACAGTTGATGAGAAAAAGATGTGAAGTGGTAAAGCACATCCAATTCATTGCCACCAGCACTAGGGAAAAATGACTGAAAGGAAAAAAACTAAGTACAACAGCCTTGTATCCTCTGCCTTGTTTTATATTTTCAAAAGAAAAACACAACCTCCAAAAAAACCCCAAGAACTCACCCATCACAAAGCACCTTAACTTTTATCTTCCAGAAAAAAGAAAGAAAGGACTGGGTGTTTGGGATAAGACCTTCCTAAAGACATACTTCCATAACTCACTTCTAAAACTGGAAGCTAAATTTATGAAAAGAATAAATCTACTCTTAAAAGAAAAAAGGAAGCAATGTTGAATCAGAGGAAAAGGCTGTGTGGTAATATAAATGCTTGAGAGGAATATAGGGTGAAACAAAGTGCAGATGGTTTTATCTTACATTCCTTCACTTTGGACCAGATAAAGTTGAGTAATGTTTCAAACATGATATATTCCCAATATTGTAATTAAAATTACAGCAACAAGGAAACAAAATCTATACAGAATTTCTTCTACTTAATAATGAAATATATAACGCTAAATTACTTTAGTGCCAATTATATTAGCATACTTGGTAGCAAACATTTTTAAATTAAATGTGCTTTTCAACCTAAACACTAACTGCAAGAGCGCAAAAAAATACAGCCTTATGGGCTGTCATAAGAAATAGCTCAAAGTTAGCACTTTACTTAATTATACAAAAATGTAATATGAAATCGATTTCCTGTGTGCTGTATTAGTGCCTTGCTTATTACAAAATACTTTTGTATTGCCTTTGTCAACATAAATTAGACTTGCACAATTTTTTCCAAGAACACCGTTAAATTAAATTTAAAGTAATGCAAAATTGGTACTGCGCTTCTGTGCTTTGCAAGTATAATACTAAACTGATGAAGTAAGCTTCTAAATGCCATTAAACCATTGTATTTCCTTTTTCTTTTATAATGAAACTTTAAAAATCAAAATAGGTCTTAAAAGATGTCTTCAATAATCTGCACCAAGAGCAACTGAGCTATCAATTTTAAATAAAAAATAAAAAAGCAAATTTGCATCCTGTCTATAAAAACTTTAGAACTTGCAGCAACTCTTTATTTGTTAAAAATCAAACAGCAGAGAGAATGCTACCAGCAATTAATTTTCGGCACGGCTTGCATTATCATTTCAAGGTCAGGTTTCACTGGCCATGCCTCAGTGGGAGCTTGGTTTCAAGATCACTAAACGCCGCTCACAAGGGAAACATCATTAAACATGTACTTGGAAAACTGAAATTACTTGCAATAGTAACAACTGAAAAACTCTGCCAGGCTGCCTCGACCCATTTACCCTCCAGAAAGAAGCGGGTGCCCTTCAGTAAGTGTTCACAAGTCACCAGATACACCACTGATGAAATGCTTGAGTCTGTCCGTAATAATTAAAGTTTGACCTTCTGACTACAGATCCAATGACTGGTTCAGTCCCAACAATGCCAGGTCGGAACACAAAACCAGTGACCAATACTTCTGGGAAAGATTAAAAGCACCTGTCCTGGTTTCAGCTAGGATAGAGTTAATTTTCTTTCTGGTAGCTGCTGTGTTTTGGATTTGGTATGAGAAGAATGTGGAGGAATGTCGATAACATATTGTTTCAGTTGTTGCTAGGTAATGTTTATATTAGTCAAGGACTTTTTCAGCTTCCCATAGAAGCTGAGAGGGAGCATAGGCAGGACAAACTGGCCAAAGGAGTATTCCATACCACAGACGTCACGCTCGGTATATAAATATGGGTTGGCCATGGGGGCAGGAATCTGCAATCGCTGCTCGGGACAGGCTGGGCAATCAATTATCGGGTGGTGAGAGCGACTTGTATTGTATCGCTTTATTTTGTATATCCTTTTACTGTTATTATTAATTTTCCTCTTCTGCTAGTGTTCTATTAAACTGTCTTTACCTCAAACCCATGAGTTGTTTTTTTCTTTCCTCTCCTTTTCTCCTCCTTCTCCCTACCCTTCAGCCGGAGATGGGGGCGTGGGTGGGAGTAAGCAAACAACTGTGTGGTCCTAGTTGCTGGCTGGGGTTAAACCACAACAGCACCTAAAAGGCAAATTATGCACCAAGGGGGACAGAGCCAGGAAGAGAAAGGGCAGACACTCTTGGCCCTAGCAGAGACCAGCAGTAAACTTGACACACAGGATTACTACATCACTTGTACAATGCAAAAAAAATCTGATCTCTTCCATATCAGCAACTGGGATATCCAAACACTAATGCCACAAGCATCATTTTCCATCTCTAGCTTAGGTTTTCTCCAAAATCCTTTCCATAAACTTTAAAAAGATCTTTAAAAAATAGGTTCCTTCCCTCCCCATCTTTAATTGGAAAAAGAAACGTCAAATTCTACTTCTTGGATGCTTAGATAATTTTTTTTCTAACTTCCGACCTGTATTTATTTATAATCCATATGACAATTCTCTTTTTTTTTTTTATGTTTGCTCCTAATGTAATTGTCTGACATAATTGTTAAGATTAAATAGCTTTTACTCTCACCACAATCTATCTTTACGATGCAGGGGTTTCTAAACAGTGAATTCAGGTTGGTACCGGCATCCAGGTAGCTGGTGTAATTTACGTACCCCACTCCCATGACTGATTGAAACCAAGACATGACTATGACACAGAGATGACAATTTGGAAAAATGCACTGAAAATAAGTGGCCGCTTCTTTGCAAATGATACCTAGCAGGAACATACTGTTTTGTCTATTTTTTTTTCAAATTCATAAAACACTGCAGGTATGGATTTTTTTCCTTCATATCTATTGGAATACACTGGAGAGAAAAAATAGTTCTAACCATCTGACTAGTTATTAAAGGTATTATAACCATGTACAGAATAACGTTCCAGTAAGTTGAAAACAATTTATTTTTTTTTACAAAGCTATCAGAATATTTTTCTTGAAATTGAGATATGTTTCAACCCATCTATGTGTTTGTGAGCATATACGTGGTTTTAAATCTTAAAATGAAGGTTTCTCTATTTCTTTCATATCTTTTTGCAGAAAATATTGCCAGCAAGACCTGTGAATGGTGACGGACATTTGCAAGCAATTGCTGGAAGCAATCAGGGACTGCAAGATTTCAATTCAACACTGAAGTCCAAACAAAGCTAGATCGTTTCCTGTCCTTGAGCACAGCAGAGAACATTGGTCTGCCTTATTTTATTTTTTTTTTTAAGCAGCTAAGGAAGAATGACTGATTTTGACACATGTATTTCACCATGACTCCTTCAGGAAGTGCTCATGTTGGTTCTTTCCTACATGCCTTGGACAATTTCCATACAAAAGGCAGATGAGAAGACATCCTATGCCTCATTGCCACATGCTGTTTCCTGACCCCAGCTTCAAGGATGAGCTGCCCCTTTTCTACTCCTGCCACTCAGTTACCACAGTGCACGCCAGACTTTCAACAGCACAAGAGCAGCAAGGATTTGCAAGGGACAGGTTGGTTCTCATGTGCTGCAGTACCTTGATCTCTTCCACAGCTTTCCAATATAGTAGATCTTAGCTGCTAAATTTGGGTCTCACCACCTTCATCTCCTCTGGCCCCTTCAGCCCATACAAGTCTCTACCCTGTGCATCTTCCCCTGAAGGACCTGGGAAGCCATAAACTGCTTCCTCACATTAGTGGCCTCTTGAAGGAAGAAACAGAGTCCACCACCTTGCCAGACAACATGAGCTGCATTACATGGCCTAGAAGCAGCTGAGGAGGGGAGCTTCAGCAGCTAGGTGATGGTAAAGTCTGTCAACTAGTTCATTCCTAAGATAGCAGTGAGCATTTCAAGACCTCTCTCACTCTCCTCCCCTTATTTATTTTTTAACTAGGAAATGCTGTCCTCTTGTATAAGGACTTCAGTTGATGCTGACATAGTAGAGGATGGGGAGGAAGGGTTTGGGTAAGCAAACACTGGCCTCACCACTTCTCAGATTTGCTCTGTCAGTGTGTAACTGTCAAGGGAGCAGAAGGACCCTTCAGACAAAGCAAAAGGCCTGAGGGCCAGCAGCTACAGACGATGCAGCCTGTTAACTCTTAGCACACACACAGCAGTACCGCCAACACAAATCCGGAGGTTACCGATTGCTATAAAGAAATTGATTTAAAGATGCCCCAGGAACACCACAAAAACAGCAACAAAAAATGTAGGGATCCACGAGGTGGACACTGGCTATGCAAGTCCAAAAGACAAAAAGTCACAGGGAAACAGACTTGGTTGTGTCTGGCTTTATACCCAAGATCTAAATAGGAAAGGGAAAGACATGCTGATGACAAAAAAATTTCTGTAGCCTTCTCGGAGTTGGAAGGTTACTTCTTCTAATGCAATTTAACTTACAAAACAAATAAAGGTGAAGCTTGCTACACAGAAACCTGCTACACATGCTTTAACTTAGCTAATAAACGCCAGTCACAGAGTAATGCTGTAAAATGTGCAAACTCAGGCAATTTAAGTTTTTGCATGTTTTATGCATTTTAAGGCAAATAATTCTCTTTTAAATGTCAAAATGCATTTTTTATTAATTTTCTTTTTCTCCAACTGCCAGCAGAAACTTTAAAGTAAAAGAATTTGAAGGATTTTCTTGTCTGTTGTTGTTTGTAGCAAGTTATGTGCACAAAAGCTCTATTGCAGCAAGAGAGCACAATCAAGTATTTGAAAGTTAAGAAATGCCACCTTTGAGATATCAGTAACAAGCTTACTTCAATTTTCTTATGCATATGCATTATGATATTATGTTTAAACACATGATTTTCCTTAAGGCAACATGGAAAAATCTATACACATAAATATAATGTGTACCAATGTAGGTGGCACAAGGTGAAAAAAAGCAATACATACAAATGTGTGTGCATTTTTCCTGTATTCCTTGTATGCAGCTTTTAAATAATCAAACTAGACCACAGAAGGCCTATCGGGGAATCGACATTACTCACAGTTGTAGGAAAAAGGCAAGTGCAGCAGCATCGGTGTCTTACCGCATGAGCCCCACCCCCCCCTTTTTGCACACAAAAGCACATAGTCCTCTAGGTATTCATCAGAGAACATCCTGAAAGGCTTGCCTGACTTGTAAGCTATGGATGTTTGTCCTAATATTAACTTCACAATCTACCATTTGATTCAACACACGCTAGGGTACTTTATCTATCTCTTTTCTGTACTGATGCAGTCACGCTACAGAAAAAGCGTCCTCTATTTGCTCCATAAATGCAAAAAAAAGCCATTTGTCCTAACACTTTAACAAATTGATCTTGTAATTGCAGATAAGAAAAGCTTACACTGTTGCTTTAAAATGAAAAGAAAAGAAACACAGGCATACTAAATAGATACCAGGGTATTAGAAAAGTGATTCTGGTTATGCATAAGATATTGACTTTTTTTTATTATTTTTCTTGTATCTGCTTCAGATTAAGTATTTCGAATTTTCAAATCCTTCAAATACGGGAATAGTGTGTTGATCCACCAACACCACAGGTTAAGAACAAGCAGCAAGTTCCAGGATGGCACTGAACATTACTGGAGAGGTTTTTTGCTTTGCTTTGGTTTTTATAGTGTGCAGAAGAGCAATTCCTCACTTTTATAGATGATAATTTAATTTCCCCTTACACATACAGAAATCTAGCAGTTGCAATAGTACTATCTATTACTTCAGAATTAAAGCAAGTTTACTATAAAATGTATTTCACCAATATTCAGAATATCATAATGACAGTGAATATTGTCATTGAAAAGCAGGATTTGACTGATACAGAAGATGTAGAGCCTCTCTATCATCTCTTGCAAAAATAGATACCCACTGAGAAGTTAAAAAATAGCATGAAATGCTGTCATAAAACCCAGCACACACACACACTGCTGGGAAAACGGTGGAAAAAGAACGATTGCTTCTCTCCAAGCAAAAATGGCAACTAGTACACAGCTAACAGGCTACTCGGCTCAGACTGGAGAATGGACTCCAAAAGAGGAGCCAGTTTGAAGAAGGGCTTGAGGTTTCACAGTTGTCCTAACCGCCAATAACTTACAGGCTATCAAAAACAAAGCCTCTCTCTTCTAGCATATTCTAGGCACCTCGTCGGCCAGCTTCAAAGGAAACTGGATAACTATTTCCCCATTTCAGTCAGTATACAACGCCCATTCACTATATATTAGCTGAGCTCCAGCAGAGAAACAACTTGACAAGTCAGAAGCTGAAGCAATATGTGTCGAAGAGATTGAATTCCACTTTCATATTAGTACAGAAGAAGACAGTGCATGATTATTGCTTGGAGCATGTGGTTGTTTAGGGGATAATGCTAGCACCTTAACACCGAGGAGTAATGGAAATTGTCTGTCTTGTTCTCATTCTTTCTCAGACAGTCACTTGTGATATGTCTTGTTACACTGCCAGGTCATTTCTCTCTTCAGGCTCCTTAAATATCACCTGTCCAAGTTGACAATACATCTCTCAAATGATGACATTATGCTTTGTCCCTTGCTAAACAGCTAGACACTCACTTTACCAAGGATGAAAAGTTACACTTTACTTGCAGAAATTAAAACATTCCAGGTCGGCCACTATGTTAGAGCTCTGTTTCCCAATGCTGCCCGTCTGCAAGGACTCTCAGTCCCCCAGCATCAAGGCATCTTACTCTGCAGCAGCCCAGGCTCATGTCCTCCTTTATGTGCTTGTTCCTTACAAAGAAGACTACTCCTGACATGGCTAAATTCAAAGAGATGGATTCAATTATTAAAATTTCAAATAAAAAAAAAGCATATACAATGATTTCCATGTTCTTTTAAATGCCATCACATCCACTGAGAGGAACTTCTATTACAGAAGTTGCACTGCTTTGAGTATCCTGTTTTCTCTTACCAACAATATTCTGTGCAGAAAACAACTCAGCAAAACCCTGCTCCAAAAAAAACAAAAGACCTTCAGCACCGGAGACAAGAGAATTTCTTCATGAGCTGTCAGTGCTGTGTGATACTTAACCCTCACCACAAACCCACACCAGCCGGAGTAAGGCACGGGATGAAACACAGAAGGACGGTGAGAGTAACCATAGGATATTTACAAACAGGTTTTTGCTGTCCAAGATTGAAACACCATATTGTAAAGGCTACAGGTTTTTTGTAGTTTTTGTTCTTTACTACAATTACTGCATATTTGTTTCCAGTCGTGAGTAACTGTCAAGGCAGGCGGAAGGAAGGATGTTCATCACACCCGAGAGCCTTCCAGAGAGCTACTGGTGCAGGATGGCTGCTCTTCAGCGGCTGGAAAAAACACACATGGGCACATGCGTGTCCGCTGAGAGAATATGTAAAGCCTCTAAGAGATGAATTTTAGGAGAGCGAGGCGTATAATTGAAACATCTGACATTTTCTAATTTAAGTCTGTCCACAAGGCAGACTTTCAGAGTGTGCTGAAAGGAGTGCACGGCTTCCACAGAACCTGCTCCCCGTGGGGCGCAGCAGCCCAGCTGAAGCCTCACCCCTTGGAACCCACAGCATATCCATTTCCAAGAGATCTTTAAATCACCTGGAGTCATCACAGAAATCATTGTGCAGACTCAGAGTTCCCACTTTAAACTTCTTAAATGTTCTTAAGCACGGAGACAGTATGCTGATTTGTGAAGGCAATATTGAAGAGTGGCAGCAGTTTTGTTTCCACTGTGGGAATCAGATCAAATTAACACAGGAAAAAAAAACCTAAGTTTGTGAACTGACTTTATTTAAAGCACACAACAACTAGTAAATCCAGGACTAAATAATTCACAGTAAGACATAAAGATCATGGTTATATATGTTTATTAATTTCTATACAATATTACTGTTGTATTTATTTTTTTCTCATTGTATAAACTAGGGGTATATGCTCTGAATATGCCCATCAGTAAAGCGACAATGAAAAATGTCTACCATCCTAATTTGTCTTTCAAATATGCATTCACCACCTTTTCCAATTACCACCAGGCAAGATAAGTAATATCTACATAACTTTTTACTTGTTTCTTTTCTGTATAGGTTCTTATACTACATCCATCACCATATGATCTGCGAACCTGCTACAAGCACATTACCCAATGTGAATAATTTCTACAACATATTATTCACTCCCTCATCCATTGTTTAGACAGAAGCATCTGTATTTTTGCTACTGACTTTTAAATTGTGTTTCATAGCTGAAGGGAAGGAATAGCTGGGGTTGGAGGGGAGGCAGGGTTGCGTTCAAAAAACTGAGCAACAGAACAAGAAAACTTTGTAATGGCAACCTAAGAAGTCTTAGAGGTGAAGGGACACACAGACACACAAACGCAAAAGGAACATGCTCAACTACCATGATACTTAATTATGGCCATTCAGAGAATAAGAGACAAGTGATAAGGCAGCCAAAAAAACCAAAGAAACAAAAAAAATAAGTTCAGGAATAAATTGATCTCCACTGATTTCTATACAGTATGATTGCTGCATTCTTCCCACATTCCCCACTCCGTTCCTTACTGTATCCAGTGAACACCAAGAGTAAACTCTGCATGCACAGACACAAAGAAATGCTGGCCACACTACAAGCTGAATGCAGAGCAGTTGTACGTGTTTATTTTCCAGGGACATCCCTCCACATGACCATAAAAATTACATCAGTAACAAAGTTTTGTCACTGAATTCATAAAAATTTACTCTCTAAAGTATGATCTTCATTGTACTAAATTCTAATTACAAACTCATTTATCTGTGGAAAGCATTCAGACAGATAAAACCAAGATCTCATTGCAACCAGCACAATAAAAGTGTTTGCTCTGAATAAATCACGTGGTAAATGAAAATGAGAGAAACTGACGGGGAAACATGTATACTAACCCTGTTTTCCAAATGGCACGAGACACAAAGTGAACCGATTTCTCAGAGGTGACTAAACAGCCACAAACAGAAAACAAGTTTCTTGAATTGCAGCTCAGCGCTACCTTTGAAGGTCGTTACTTTAAGGAAAGATGAACTAGTTTACTTATTTGTAATCATCTAAGCTGCTACATGTTGTAAACTGTGAATGCTGCAAATGGTATTCCCAGTGGGTGCCCATGCTCTGACATTTCAGCCTAATTGGTAGAGTTCGTTTTGCAGTCAAAACAAGGTACATTGTTGAACATATTTTTATCAGTCCTTCACCGTGAGCGTAATTCTATAAAATAAAGGTAATAAACTGCAAAATGTGCGCTTATGGTACTGTTAGGATCTGAAATGTTTAATTATCTGAATGATAATTAAACATGTTGCCATTTCCTAGAGTAATGAAATAGCTTTCAGCAATTAATAATGACCTGGAAAACAAACTGCATAAAATGAAATAGTTTTAAAAGGTAATATGAAATGAAAAACACTAGTATACAAATGAAATGGTACGCTGTTTATGCAGTGGAGTTGGAGATGTGAAACAAGGAAAATAATTTCAACCACATGAGAAATCATTGCCTAAAATCATGTCTGCATCTCTAAAACCAGTACTAATTCTGGTCACGTTGCACCTCCTTAACAACAAGACTTTGTTTCCGGATTTTAAATTTCTGCCAGAATTCTTTCATTTTGGTTTCCTAATCCTCCTGACAGTAATCATTTGTACACCATACCTTTAATTCTATAGAACAGGATGCTACACAGATTTGGGGAGGGGTTGGGGAGATGGGGATAAAGGGCTTGGGTCAGAAGGAAAGTAATTTGGCAAGCAATTTCAAATATGCACCCCCAAAAACTTCAAAACATTCTCCAATAGTAAGGAAAGGGTAGAAATCTTGCTCTGGTTTATACAGCCAAGGACTACAGGAGCTCTTTTAATTACAGTGCCCAAATGACAGCCCTAATGGTCAGTGATCCCCACGTGGTGTCAGCCCATGCCCAGTGCCTGAGCCCCTCCTTTTCCCACACTGTACCTATGGATTACTTTGGTTTTATTATACTGCAGCTGGCCTACCTCAAACATAGATTAGCAGCACTCCACTCAAACCACTGTAAATTTTTTGCAGTGTTTTTTTTTCTACCACTTCCATAATCTTTTGCAATTTGGCATCTTTATCATAGTTACATTTTCTTTATAAATTACATGGAACTGCTCCTGATAGGACCCAAACAGAAATGTTTATTCAATTAATCCATAAAAAGGGTTTTAGATATATCAAGCAGTTCTCCATTTGAGTTGATTTTATTCTGGTTTCTTAATCAAAATGTTTTATATCAAATTAAATGCATTA
Source organism: Stercorarius parasiticus (assembly GCA_013396915.1). Classification (NCBI taxonomy): domain Eukaryota; kingdom Metazoa; phylum Chordata; class Aves; order Charadriiformes; family Stercorariidae; genus Stercorarius; species Stercorarius parasiticus. The sequence continues at coordinate 662,504 of VWZL01001108.1, read as the reverse complement.
GAGAAGAACAATATCGCCTTTATTAACCAAATCTGTAATCTAATTTAAAAAAATCAAGTTATTCTGACAAGATCAGTATTCCATAAACCTGTTGACTGTCTCTAATTATATTACTTACCTAATTCTTCATTAATCAACCCTTGTATGTGCTGTTCCATAATTCTGTTTAGAATTAAAGTCAAGATGACAAGCTTTTAATTAATTGGGTGATCTTGATCCTTCATGTCATTATTTTTAATGTTTGTTTTCAAGTAATCTGGAACTTTCAAGGACTGCTCCAGATTTTTATTTAAAAAAAAGAAAAAAACCCCAGCAAGCAAAACCAGGTAACATTAGAAGTCGTGACAAACCTTTTTAGGATTCTGGACTACCGATCACCTGAGGTGTAACTTGACATCAGCTGCTGCTTAACACACTCCTCAGCCTATCATTAGAATGGAGTCTGTTTCATTATCATACCACACAAAAGCATCACTTGGTCCATTCCCCCTCTCAGCACCAGCAGGAGGATTTACTGAGAAATAAAATGAAGAAAGTGAAATTCATTCAGTTCTGCCTCACACGGTCTAGGTTCAAATTAGGAGGAAAGAATTATACTGCCCACTTTTAAAATGAAACAAAGGTGAAAAAATAAAAAAAAAAAGCAAACAAGAATTAAATGAAAAACAAAGATTCATCTAGCAGAATAAAGCCCAAAGAATTAATGTTGATAAGAACCAGGGCTTTTGGGATGCCTGTCCAAACATTGGGAGGATGCTAATCTGAACTTTATCCAGATCTCACACTGGCATGAATGACATGATATCTCTCTGTAACGGCTTTGGAGGAGAAAGACATATGGGGGAGAAAGAAAGAATAATGAATGCACCTGGGAAATCTCATCACCATCCCTTCCCCTCAGCACACGCTGCTGGCACTGTTTTCCTCTTCCACCCTTCCACACCACCACTCCTGCTACTCACAGCCCTCCCTACCTGCTCCATGCTACTCCACCGATAATGCCAAAGTAACAGTGAAAAATGAGTGTGCTTCCCAAACTGTGCATTTAAGTGCACCAATGACCAGAGCAACTTTCAAAACCTTATTAAAATTTTCCCTGCTCAATTTTTAATAGAGTGATAAATGAAAGTACAATAAAAGCCAGTCCTATAAAAGTTTGTTTTATTTAGGTACTTACCAATTCTCAAACACTATAAAAGTAATATTGCAGTCCTAAATAGTTGAGAGACCTTAATTATGAAAGCAAACTAAACTAAAGTATCAAGCACACTAATGAATCATACTAAAAAAATATTTATTTCAGTTGAAATTAAAACTAGAAGTCGCAGTTTGAAAAAGAGCTCCAGTCTTCTGAAAGGATGAGATTATCTCAACCTGCAGTCATGCTCCTTGGAAGCAAGCAAAGACCAAAAAAATCTGTGAACATCAGTCCCCAAACTCTGGAGAAGCTATAATCAGGCTCTGAGTTATCTGGCCCGGGTGCACCCATCGCATTTTCAAGTGCCGCAATATGAATTATTGCCCACGTCCATTCTTTTACAGCTGTAATGGGCGTCGTGGATTAATGTACTGCAATACATTTTCTTGCCACAGACAGTGCTCCTCTCAGAAGTGTGATCTATTGACTAGTTACACACAGTTTGGATAAATCACAACGGTCTCAGTGCTGCGGCACGCTCTGCTCTGGGAAAAGCTGCCGAACAAGCCGAGGTGAGACAGGAGATGGAGGAATCACTTACAAGACAAGGGAGCTCCAGGGGGATTGGCAGCTGCCTCTTTTCCTCCCCCAGCTTCCGCCACACAGCTGAAATGGTATCCTGACCTACTGTCCTTTGCCAGAAAGAGAGCCACCAGCTTCAACTGAAGGACTTCCCTCAACTCAGTGGACTTTGCATTGAAGCCCTGACTGGCCAGCATGTTAGGTGCCAGCAACCATAACCATGCCTTGCTGTAGGTAACTCATCCCATCCTGCCCTCTGGTAGAAACTTCAGAAAGAAGGCGAAGGAAGAGGTCACTGCACACAACAGAAGCTCTGAAAAGTGGGTGGCCCCACTAGAGAAACCCATTTACCTAGGTCTGCTACCCTAACCACAAGCAAAGAGCATCAGTGTGGTTTACTGCCAAATATAAAATCATAGAATGGTTTGGGTTGGAAAGGACCTTAAAGATCATCTAGTACCAACCCCCCTGCCATGGGCAGGGACACCTCCCACTAGACCAGGTTGCTCAGAGCCCCATCCAGCCTGGTCTTGAACACTTCCAGGGATGGGGCTTCCACCACCTCGCTGGGCAACCTGTTCCAGTGCCTCGCCACCCTCATGGTGAAGAACTTCTTCCTAACGTCCAGTCTGAATCGACCCATCTCTAGTTTTAATCCATTCCCTCTAGTCCTACCATCACCCAACATCCTCAAAAGTCCCTCACCAGCTTTGCTGTAGGCCCCCTTAAGATACTGGTAGGCCACTATAAGGTCTCCTCGGAGCCTTCTTTTCTCCAGACTGAACAACCCCAACTCTCTCAGTCTGTCCTCATAGGAGAGGTGCTCCAGCCCTCTGATCACCCTCATGGCCCTCCTCTGGACACGTTCCAGCATGTCCATATCTTTCTTGTAGTAGGGGCTCCAGAACTGGACGCAGTACTCCAGATGGGGTCTCACGAGAGTGGAGTAGAGGGGGAGAATCGCCTCCCTCGACCTGCTGGCCACACTTCTCCTGATGCAGCCCAAGGTACGATTGGCTTTCTGGGCTGCTAGTGCACACTGACGGCTCATGTTGAGCCTCTCGTCCACCAGCACCCCCAAGTCCTTTTCTTCAGGGCTGCTCTCAAGCCAGTCACTGCCCAGCCTATATCGGTGCTTGGGATTGCCCCGACCCAGATGGAGGACCTTGCACTTGGTCTTGTTGAACTTCATGAGGTTGGCATGGGCCCACCTCTCCAGCCTGTCCAGGTCCCTCTGGATTGCAAATATGATGCTATACAATAAAGAACTAGCCATGAACAAAGTTTATTCCAAAAATGAAGCACAGTAGAATTTGGGAAACCCATGCCTCATTGTATAACATGGCACTCATAATATCATAGGAAGAAAGTTTCTAGTTGGTGCAGAGGGAGCTCACAGCTGCAAATACCAAAAAAATTATACTAAGCAAGGCTGAATATAGCGAACAAAAAAAGTTGAAAACTAATTTAAGGGAGGTCAGTGTCTGAACTTGCAGTTTACTGCCAATTCAACTGAGTCATCAGCATTGCACTCCTTTGAAAAAGAAGATACCATGCTTAATTTACACAATCTGACAAGAACTTGGCTAGGCAGTCTGCCTGGTCTCCTGCTAGGTATCTCAGCTGCGCTACAGTCCTTTCTTATGGATATAAGCATCATTAGGATTCTATATGTGGTATGGATATCTGAACAGTGGCAAGCCACACAATAAGCAGAGTATGGTTGCATGTGCCAGCCAATGGTCCAAATCAGATAGCTCTTCTACAGGATGTCCTCTCAATAACTATTCTCCTATTCAGTCCTAAAGGGAATATGATTAAGTTCCTCAGTCCAGACTTTCTCCATTGTTTAAATACCTTTTTTTTCTTCATATCATAGCCAACTGGTAGACCTATATGGAACAAGAGACTGGTGCATTTGGTATCTGATAGTGAGATCTTAAACGTTTCCAATTACTACCTGGCCAAAAGCCCAGAAACAGTCACGAGTGCCAAACACATTTGTAAAAACAACAGCAACTTATAAATATTGGTGTAATGTGGGCGCTTCTGCACTGACAAATGTACAATAATTTTAAAAAGTATCAGATTCATTTAGTTTCAAGTTGTTCATCCTAATTTATTCTAAAAAAGTGTTCAATTTGTAAACAACAAAAACATGACTAATAAAAACACGTAATTTAAGTGCTCAAAATGTATTTAAGCTCCTCTTGAAGTTATATTGTAAGTCTCTCATGATATTGACTTTGAGGGAAAAAAGGCAAAGATTCTGTTTGAAACATTAAGATAACTGTTTTGCTGTACGGATAAATATTTTCTCTCTGTCCACTTTTAAAAAAAATCTAAGTGATTGAAAACTACACATTTATCTGTACTTTTACTAGCTTTCAAAGATTTAAATAATAATTTAAGATGCACTACTGCAAGAGACACAAGTAAAGAACACAGCTTATCGATTCAGTGCCATATTTTCCAGAGCCCTCCTGTGATGTTGGCTGGACCCAATTTTACAAGCCCCTTGCCTCACAACATCCTAAATTCTAAAGCACAGCACACAGCAAAGACGATAAATCCAGCTCCCCACCTTGAACCCTCCACCTCCACTCTGCAACCGTAAAAGACAAACACCCAGCACCAAAGTAGGACTGTACGCATCCCACATCGGCACAAGCAGAGTCTACACTGCACTGGCCCTTTCATTCCACTCATTTTAAAAATCAGTTACAATTTTTATGTAACCAGAACAACATTTTAGCTCTCCGGATGGCCACGCAAGGTCACTTTCCCAATGACATCGCCAGGGTGCCTCTGTTAAAATCCCAAGAAAACGAACGCAAACCTCAAGACTGCTTTCGTTTTTCAATACTTCCACACGTTTTGGCTAGAGGTAAATTCAGTAGTATCCTGTATTCTGCATATATTGTTTTCAAAATTAATAAATGTGCAAATTGTAAACAAACATTCTGTGCTTGAAAAAGGCAGGCAGAAAGCAGCCCAGCTCCCGAGCCTTCAACTGCAGGCGATCATACGCCAGCGCTGCATCACTGAACCAGCATCTTTCCTATCGTGCCTTGAGGCTGACTGTTACCGATAGCTAGGTCTCTGTGATGGATAACGACTTTGAACAATGAAATAAAATAATCATCATCACCATCATCATCAATATATATTGATCCATTCCCAGCTCTGATAAAGCTATAAAGCTTCCCTCCCCCCTTACTTATTATCAAAACCAAATAATACAGGCAACAGTTTACTGAAATCAAGTCATTTGGAAAAAACTGAACACACACAGGACTCTTTCTCCAAGCGCTCTACAATTCTTCATGTTTTACTGACAATCACACCCTTGCATTGAACTTCAGTAAAGTAGGTGCGAGCAATTCCACTATGTACATATATTAAGCTCTGGACAGGCTGAACTATTGACCTCCTTTGCCACTAAAATATCAGTTAATCATAAAACTGAGCTGCGAGCTGTTACTCAGAAGCAGCAGCCAATGTAAGAGAATAGCGTCTAACTTACAGTTGATAAAGCAGGCTAAGTGGACAATTATAGATGGCCACATATTTTCTACATGTCTCCTTCCCCCCTCCCTCCCAAAGGAAAGGTAACCACAACTCCAGGGATATGCTCGGGAGGACAACACACCCCAAAGACACAGAAAACAGCCTTAAGGATCACTCTGATTAAAGTACTACCCTCTGCCTTTCATTTTGGTTTTAAGATGCTTGAGAAGAGAATAATCTGAGCAATGACACCAGGCAAGAGGAGCAGTCATACTGAAATAAAGTCCAGGTGCCCCACGAGGACTGACGGGGAGGATGAAGCCTTCAGCATCAGCAGCTTGAAATTATTTGTGCTGCAGCTGGGAACACAACGCCGTGCTCGGCACTGACTTCAGCTGGGCTTAGAAATGGAAATAGAAAGCCCACACCAGGCTCTTAAGAAGGATAATGTCAGAAAATGTTTTGCTTCCCATGTTTTAGTCTTACTTCAGCCGTTTAAAAACACTCAGTGGTCTCCCCCATTTGACTGCTCGGCACTGCCTTTAATTGCAGACTGACAAAATGGTGTGCAAGTTTTCTAGCAAAATGGCGTCACTCAGCTTCAGCACAGGACAGATTACCTGGGAAATGCCGGGCAGACACACAGGCCGGTGGAGGACTTTTAACTAGTGGAAGAATGATCTCTTCATTAGAAAACAATTTTGTTTAGCGTTAGCGGAAACATTTACTAAATGAGTCACCAGACACTGTTTTTGCTGTGAAGAAGACAGAAAATGATCTAAATGTCTAATAATAGAAGTGCGTGTCTGATACCAAGATAAGTACAACCATCGCTCAAATTGTTCACAGACCAACTGATCAATAATATGTTACTAAGAAATGTCATGAAATTATAAATACTGAATGAATTATGTGAAAAATCATTTTCAATCTTAATTTGAAAACAATGCTAATATTTGCTTAGATATCAAATAAACAGAAAGCTGAATACTAACCTATTCTTATTGATGTGTCAGTGAGTTCACTATCGCTGTTACTTGGAACGTAAACATTAAGCAACTCATGGGATCAACGTTTGCTAATGTGTGCTTTTTAATCCGTATAGATAGCAGTCAAAATTTATGCTGAAAATTCATTTATTTCCTGCCATTTCCTTTGACATTGAGCAGATAATCAATTATAATTTGCTTCAGAATTTGAACCAATACATACAAAACCTATGGAAAGACAAAATTGACAAAGAACATCGACAGAAAAGAGAGTATCTGTCTGAAAAATAAGTGATCTTGTCAGAAACAAGAATTAGGAATAATTGAAGAATCTCCAGAAAGAAGGTACTGCTACAGAGATGTCATCTAACATAGCACAGTAAATCACCTGCCAGTCACTTGTACAATACCAGCAGCAGCTGAGACTGCAGGGTGAGCTATTCCATTATTAGCTTTACCTTTTCTTATAAATCTTCTCTTCGGAAGAGACTAATTTTTATGTTTATAGTTTGCCTTTTACGAGCAAAACATTTTGTAAGAAATATCCTTATTGATTTGGGCTCGCGGTTATCTTACAGAAGCCTTGGGAGACCAGTGTGGAAAAGGAAGGTCTGTCTTCATTTCCCAGCCAGGTGAGGAGGCAGCAGGGTGACCTGCCGCTCAACCCAGTGCTGTCCCTGACTCATCCCTGACACTAGGCACAATCCTTCAGTCTCCACAAACCCTTGCCGACTCACCTTTTCCTAATTGAAACTGGTTAATAGTAACATTTATTCGCCTTTGCTTTTGTGGAATAAGATGACCAGTCTCACTGCAAGGTAAATAGGCCGAAACTATTATTATTATTATTATTATTATTATTATTATTATTATATTGTCACGGAAGTTCAGATTTTTCTTTTCAAGTATTTTTTTGATCTGATTCATTTCATAGTGGATTAAATTAAGCTGAAAATTTGTCTCAAGCCAGACTAGATTTTGATGCCTTGTATGTGAGCGTTAAATTAAAAACAAATTAAAAATAAAATCACACCCACAATAATGTTGTTTCCCCTAAATGGCTTCTAAAAATATGTCACATAAATCATGACTTGCTTTCTTTTCCTTTCCCATTAAAGAGCTTTCGTCTTTCACAAAATGGGTAAATGAAATTATATTTTTTTCAAGCGCTGGGAAAAAAACCCTGAACATTTGGGATTTGTTAGTCTCAGCTCAGTCTCTTTAAAACAGAAGCTGTCTTCAAACTCCAACTTTTTCAGAACTATGTCTAAACCAATTCAGTACAATAAATCAATGCTTTAACCTCAATAAGTTAGATCTCAATGACTGTCATCTTAACCAAGATGGACACACAGATCTTTTTACTTCACAGGAAAGACAGACTAAATTATAAATAAGATCGCAAATCCAAAAAATATGCCTTCAATTTAGTCTTGCTCCAGCTGTGTGCCTCAGCTTCCGACAGTACTATGCCCAATTTCAAAACAAGCTGTCTAATTTTCTGGGATTCATACTTACTGACCCAGCCCACTTGAAGTTCTGGCTTCTGATCCAGACCCTGACCCTCTTTCTGAAGTAAATAGATTGAGCGGTCATCCATGCTTAGATGAGAACTTGAACAGCTGTCCCACTGAGGTCTGTCACCAACTTGTGAAAAAAATATTTCATTTACATTTCTGTTTTATATATGCACATATATACATGGAAATCTGCAACTGCAGTTATTCTTTCTTATTTTAATGGAGTTTTGAATAGATGGTTATCAGCACTCTTTGCTAAATCTAATATAGTGCAAAAATTCCTGAGATTAGAGGAAAAAAACCCACAATTTAATTTCCGCTTATTTGCCTCCCAGTCTGATGCTCAAATCTATAATTTTTCTCCTCTGCAACTATGAGACGTAGGTATTATCTGTCTTCTTATGAAAGCTGAGATTAAAATAACTTTAAGTAGCTTTAGAAGGAACAGCATATAACACAAGTCGGCAGTGCTTAATCTTCTTGGTGCTGGCCACGCAGGGGCACTCTAGAAAATCAGAAGCAGACTGCAGGATTCGGCAGCACATGATTTTGGTCGTGGTAGTCAAAAATGGAGAAAAATATCTATTAATATTTGCAATTATATTTTAGGAGTTAAGAGATTTTAGTAGTCGTATTTCAGTTCTTGGAGATTCTAGAAGGCTATGCATATCTGCTCAGAAAAAGCAAAATTATGCAGAAGTACACTACATTTTTTGTAAAATTCTATTTCTTACACAGACATTTTTTTCCCATGCAAGTTCCTTTATGTGCAAGTTTACTTAAAATGTAAGTGAAAATATGAAGGTGAAAAAACAAGCGGTTTGTCCTTTCCAGAAATTATGAGGTCTCCTTCCTTGCATGAGGAGAAGTAAAATGTTTTCTTAGCTTTCTGACATCCTGTCTCCTAACCTACACTCCTAGCGTTAGCAAACAGCAACCTAGCCAGTGACCAGGCAAAGCAAGGCCACACAGCAAATCCTTATCGGCCCAGAAACTTGGGGATCCTGTGGGTGCCACGGGAACCTTAAAGTTCTGCTACAAGTTAATGGAGCCACAAGCCCATCAACCAATTAAATCATTAAATAAATACTTTCATTTGTTTGTTTTTCCGAAGCAACACTCACCGGCACACTTGGTCCTGGTGATGAGTGGTGGTCCTGGCTGTCCAGTGCCACCTTCGCCCGGTCTGGTGAGCAGGACCCGAATCTCATATTCGGTGTCGGGGTCCAAGTGCCAGAGCTTGTAAGTCGGCGCGTTGACGGCATGGGTTTCTGTCCAGGTCCCAGATGTCATTCGGTACTCCACTTCCTTCAGGATAATGGGTCCGTCCCCAATGATTGAGTTGGCATTCAGCTGAATGAGCAAGTAGGTGGGCCCAACGCCCAGCAGCTGCGGGGGTGCTATCGGCCGAGGAGGCTCTGTAGGGGAGACAAAAATTAAAAAGCCAGTGATAAAAGCTGGAAAACCCATTAAGAGGAGGGGGCTTTGCACAGAAAGTTGTCAGGTTTTGGTGAGCAAAGATTTCAAAACTCAAAAGCAAAATCAAATTGACATCAATGAAGAAGAACTGAGGAGAATTTCAGCTGATGGAAGTGAGTGGTGCACCACTGGCATCTGCCCAATGCTACTTTTTCCACTTAAAAATCTCAGCTAGGGACCACAAAATTCTATCTGATTTATATATTGCTACTGCTTAACATTTTTTTCTGAAAAATATCGGGGTTCATGCTCATTTATATAATTTACTATGGCAATAACTTGAGATTTTCAGAAACATAACTCATTTTCCTGTATTAACAGAAGCCACATAGGGACTTCCCTTAAAGAAACAGTTGCAATAGTTGATACATTAGCCCTGCACAGAATAGCCTAAAAATTAGTATCACTGCAGTTCATTTCTATCCCACCAGATGCAGTTAGGGTAAAAGACACAGATGCCCATTACAGGCATTCAGAATACTCAGAACTGAGCAAAACTGCCAGGAGAATGACAAAATAGAGACATATAGCAACGACATATATTTTATCCTTCAGTAACTTACTACCGATTTAGAAACTCAAACAATAGATTGTACGTTGCCTTTTGTCTTCCTCTGTTCTTATCAGCTTCTGCCTGCCTAAATATTTCAACACAGCTGCAAAGTGAAAAGGTAACCATGGACCAAACAGGGAGGTGAGGTCCCCCTAACCCTGAAAAATGTTTACGTAGAGAAGCTGCATATTGCCTGGGCATGATTTATTTCGAGAAACAAATCACAAGCAACATGTACTTTTCTAATAAAATGAATCCACTGATAATCAGGGAAAGTTCATTTTCATTCCAGATGGCTCATATTTCAACTAATTTGTTTCAGTTAATTAGGCAACAATGCTAAATTCAATGCACACGGGAGTTTCGCACAGCAGTGATGCAAAACTAACAACACAGCAACTCTGAGCAGGTAGAGGGATCTCATGGCCGGTACATTAGAAATAACCGTTCCCCCCACCCCGCTGCACAAGAGAAGCTAAGACGCCAAAGCATTGCACGTATTCTGCCTCCTGGGAATGACCCCACCAGTGTCAGTGACAGAGCCCTTGGGGAACGGTGATGGAGGGGCTCGCAGAGGGCCTCCCAGACCTTCTTTGACATCCCACCCTCTCTGTGTGGTGATGTTCAGCTGACGACACTCTGATTCTCTACATTCAGCAGTAAAGATCCCCCTACAGATACCAGAGCTGGCTCCCAACAGTGACTATATTTACTAGCTTTGTAAGCAACCAAGTTTCCCACATTTTGGTACAAAAGGATTTCTTGCAGACTTTTTTTTTTTCTAAATATCTGCATCTCAAGCCATTCTGTTTGGAGACCAGGGAATCGGTGAACATGCCACAGCTGCAGCAAGTGGAGCTCATTTTCTCCTCACAGAGTGAAAAGGTGAAGGCTCCAAGGTGTTCCCATTTCTGCTTTGGGATATACAGAACTCTCGAAAGTATCTCAATTAAATATTAACATGTTTTACCCTGTTTTGGCAAGAAATGTGCATGTGAACTAATTTAGATCCCTACCTGCATCAAAGCTCAGAAATGCAGTCTGGCTTAATGAGGGCAGTTTATTTGCTGCGGAACTAACACATCAAATGTCAAACTAATGAATTCTAAGGTCAGTGTATATTATGGCAGAAAACATAAACGTTGATGAGCATGATGCACTACCAACTCCAAGTTATAAACCTCTAAAACATAAGGCTATGTTTAGAAGTATACACTTTGATTAAGAGCACGATTATCACAAATAAAACCTCACATTAATGAGACTAATATACCATTGCATATTAATTTTTTATGTTGAGAGGTAAAGCGTATTCTTATATTAGCATATGCATTTTGTTTTTAAGCTCCTGAGGACAAGGAGACTTATTTATAAAGTCTCTCCCAGTTCCAATAAATTATGCATGAATTTTAATCAGTTAGCAAATGAACAAGTAATTGTTCTGCAGCATTATTAATATTCTCCATAATACAATATACTATCAGAACGAGAGGTGAGGTGCAACCAGAAATCCCCGAAGTACACTAAGTATCAACTGAAGCATGCAATCCCAATATACCAGATAAACTTTTCTGATGTTACCCAATTAACTTTCTATTAATTATTCTAATTCGTTATTCTATGACCAGATCCATCAAATATTCCCCAATTATAATTTCAAATCACATAACTTCCTTTTAGATATACAGTAACCTGAAACTTTTCGGGCTTAAAAATTGCCATTGATAACTAAAAGACAGGACAAAGCCATTATTATGGTTTGGTTGCCATGCCCATAGCAAGCATCGCACACACAATATTCCCCTCTCAGTGGGTTTTTAAACACAATTCACATCCTTCAAGGAAGTGATGTTGCTGGCTTTTCACTCTAGCAATCTGCGTCCACCCAGCGGTAAAGAACACTGTTTTGCAGTGTGCCAAGAAGGCAACTCTGGCAAAAATTAAAAACCTCTTATACGAGGTATTGGTGGGGGGATAGAAGAGAGAGAGAGAGAGATGATTAGAGGGAACCCCAAAGAAAATCACCCTCTTAGAAGTTTGGTCTGGTTCATAAACAGTATAAAAACTCAGCTTCAGTCAAGCTCTAGAGTTCAGAGCTTGGATCAGGGGTGGTGTTGCAGGAAGCTGAGGTTCACCGGTTACCCATCACGGCAGCCTCCCTCCTGCCCGGGCCCTGCCGAGGCACTCTGCCTGCAGATGGCCGCTACGGCAAATGCATTTTGTGGCTTCCAGTCATCCACTTCCACAGCCAGGTCTGGCAGCACCGTGACCATCTCCTCACTGCCCTGGTGACTGCAACCAAACCGGGGAACTGTACCCTTTATTCTGAGAACAGCCATAAAGGTTCTGAATAAACCTTTATGAAAAAAATATTTCAACCCATGGATGGTTTATCAACCCATCAGTAGAATAACAATTTCAATAAGTAAAGACAGTCACACTAAACAGTTTGAACAAAGACCCTGCATGGTGAGCTTCATTTCTTCCTTTGCTAAGCACGAACTTTGGAATTCCTTTTCCAGTGTGACTAGTTCAATTACAGACTCATTTCCTGACTATATTTTTCAGCCACTGCTTAAAGGTGTTAAATCTGACGAAAACCCTTCCACTACGCATGGCCACTAACATCTCTGAAAGACTATATAAAAGCAGCACTTGTATATCTGCAAGACATTAAAGAAACAAATGTAGTTTCATGCATAGCATTTTGCAGTATTTGGCCAGTTCTGGTTTTGACATAAAATGCCCACAGCTAAGTTAATCAAAAATTAAGACTGACGTTTTATCCGTACAAAGTTCCCATTCTGCTGAGCTACTAGCAGTACATTACGCTCACATCAGTATGTATGTGACATTATATATTAAATGTACTGTGATATTTAGGCACCGATGACTAGAATAAGCATGCAGCATCAACCCCAGCTATAAGTCTTCCTACAGTTAACCAGTTGTGTCATACTATTAATATTAAATATTGTATGCAAATAATTATATTCATAGACAGGAAAAAACAAACAGAAAAGGTCACTAGTGTTATTAGTACAGTGACTAGTACAGTAACTAACTTATATTCCCAAGTAACATATGCATACTATGCTGCTTAATACTGTTTACCCAGCCTGGGTGACAATAGCCCTACTACACTGCCCTTCAAGACTACACACACAGAATCACAGAATGGTTCGGGTTGGAAGGGACCTTAAAGATCATCTAGTTCCAACCCGCCTGCCATGGGCAGGGACACCTCCCATTAGACCGGGCTGCTCAAAGCCCCATCCAGCCTGGCCTTGAACACTTCCAGGGATGGGGCATCCACAACTTCTCTGGGCAACCTGTTCCAGTGCCTCACCACCCTCACAGGAAAGAATTTCTTCCTGATATCCAATCTAAATCTACACTCTTTCAGTTTGAGGCCATTACCCCGTGTCCTATCATAACATTCCCTGATAAAGAGTCCCTCCCCACCTCTCCCATAGGCCCCCTTTAGGTACTTGAAGGCCGCTAGAAGGTCTTCCCAGAGCCTCCTCTTCTCCAGGCTGAACAACCCCAACTCTCTCAGCCTGTCCTCATAGCATAGGTGCTCCAGCCCTTTGATCATCTTCGTGGCCCTCTGCTGGACACGTTTCAACAGGTCCATGTCCTTCTTGTGGTGAGGACTCCAGAGCTGGGCACGGTTCTCCAGGTGGGGTCTCACCAGAGCAGAGGGGCAGAATCACCTCCCTCGACCTGCTGGCCACGCTGCTTTTGATACAACCCAGGATGCGGTTGGGCTTTCTGGGCTGCAAGTGAACACTAAACACCCCCTTAATTTAAAATAAAGGAAGGGAGTTTCATTAGTATCCTAGTGATATTCATATACTGCTAATGATGAGTTCAAAGCAGGAAAAAAAAAATATAAAATCAAACCAAACCAGAATCCTACAAGTTATTCCGCTTTGGAGGAAAAGCTGATAGTGGATGCATGTTTGATAAAATCCTATTTATTTACATGAAGTCATGTTTTGCTGAGCATAACATGTAGCAGTCACAGGAGACTGTCTCCTTGCTGACAGCAGAAGGGTTTGGAAGGGTGGGGAGGAGAGGGCTGGTCACCACACAGCCTGAACATGAAGAGATGTGCATGGCTTCAGTCTGGCCACTCTCCATTCCATCCCTGCCTCGTACAGAGTGTCCGCACATTAGTACCCCGCAAGGTCCCTCTGCTCAGGCGTGCGGCGTGCCTTCCCTCTGGTGACAGCATGGTCAGCCCTCACTGTCAAATACCTTACACGAAGACATACAGTTGGTATGCTGATGAGCATCAACTGTTTAACCCAATACATACAACAGGAGTACTCGTAAAAAGCTTTATTTTTACAAGTATAACAAAGCATTCATTTGTTCAAAGAAGCCCAGCATCAGCCTCCCCCATCCAGAAATTAAAATTGGTATGTCTTAACTACGCCATAAGCTGTTAAGAAAGCAGGTAAATTAAAGAATCCAGGCTTCCTTTAAAATTTTTCATAATTCAGAGAAACAAATAAACAAATAAATCCACATAAATACAGCTAATACTGGATGTTCCAGGGAGTACAGCGGAGATGCCTCCCCAAATGACTCAAGACTGACTCAGCTCCCACCTAGATCAAGCTCATTTCCTTTTCTAGGGCAATTTCTTACGAAGCTGTTTAAGTCTGGCTGCACATTTCTTGCAAGTACTCTGGGTTTCTAGTTCAGGTTCAGTGCCTGACCCGCGCTGGCTATGGATAGTTAGAGCACCATCTTTGCCATACAAAGGAGTTACGCACACAGGGAGTGCAGTCTGAGACACCCAAGGTTTCTCAAAGAGGCCAGGGCATACAGGCCAAGTGGAAAATCCCTGCTTGCCAGGAGCTGGCCCAGTGCAGAAGCGCGCTGGTGCCCCTCTGCTGGGCTCCAGATTGCACACAGAGATGTTGTGGCAAAGCTGCCTCAGAAGACCCACGGCACGGAGCCAGAGAGCGTGGGGAAGCAGGCTGCTGATGCCATGCAACAGCTATACTGTTTCACTACTCTTCCTGTACTGGAAAGATTACATATGGCTTTAGGGATTCACGCGTTTTAAAAAATATTGAAAAACTGAAGAATCGGGAACATTTGTCTAAAAGTTGGAGAAAATGTACGAGACGGCAGTCAAGTACTTGCGGGGAAACAAAATTCTCGGTCTTAAAAGCTGGTTAATCCAATGGAAAAAAAGAATTCACAAGCAGCAGCGACTGAAAGCTTAAATTCAAATATGGTATTAAACCACAAATTGAACAGTGAGAATAGCAACTGAAGAACAATAACTGGTAATACTGTAGGAAATTCTGCATTCTCTATCTGAGTGTTTTCAGTCAAGGGTGGATGTCTTCTTATAAATTATATGTTAGGGTAAAAAAATAGAAGATGATAACAATATGTAGGGCTCTGAAGAAATACAACTGAAAGAAATTATGTGGTCGGGAAGGTAGTCACAAAATGAGCTATGAAAGTTTGAGGATAAATACAAACCACAGAGTCTTTCAGCACAAATACTGAGTACCTTTTATATTTAGAAAAAAATCATTCCGCATTTGGTATATCCTTAATATGAACTAGAAATATTTTCATTCAACTCTCCAAAATGGTTAGGAAGTGCTGCTCTGCTAGGAAAAAAACTCAGAATCTAAGACAAAAAGATTTATTTTGGATTTGTGCCTGCCTGAAAGGACACCTGGCTGTCTTCTCGGCTGACAGCAGCCTGACAAGACCTGTCGCCCTCAGAGCCAACAAAAGCTATATTAACACAAACAGGGGGCTTCGCCAAGTAAGGGGGGAAGCATTACAGAAAGCAATAATTGCCTGATGAAAAATTCTTCTACTCAGTTAAAAAAGCAGGTTAATGCAGGGGATTGAGGAATCTCAAGCTGAAAGGACAGATCTGATTAATGGCAGAGGTATTGTGAACCTTAAGAGTCACAGAAAGACTCTGCAGTTTATTTTTAAATTTCCAACAAGATCTCAAGTTTTCGCTTTCTCTGCGTGACAGACTACACACAGCTCAGTCTGTCACCCTATACATGCCATCTCTAGTGAGTAGTTAGGTCTTTAATGGTCTTGTTGTATAACACATGGAAGACAAATAAAAACCCAACAGCCTATGCATCGTAGAGATTGCCCAACACACTGAGGAGAGTTCATTAATAGGATTTGAGTTCTCTATTGGGGTTCTGAAAAGAACAAAAAGGAAAAAAAAAAAAGGAAAAAAACCTGTCTTTCTTCTAACTTATATTTTATTTTTCTGCATTATTAAGAACATGTCACTAGATGTACCTTCTAAACACTAGCCAAGGATTGACATGGGAAGCCCAATAAACAAAAGTTACATCAGGACAATCTTAACTAACCAATTCAAAGATGCAGACACACGCGCACCCTTAAGTAGAGAAATCCTGTTGTTATGGGCTTAGCTGACAAGATTCTTGCTTGCACACTGTATAGTGGTACTTGATTTTTCTCCCCTGGGTAGCCCACCTTATTTTTGTGGGAAAGGAGGAGAGTAAGTGTAAGCTCATTCTGGGTCAGACATACCACACATCAACTATACAGATTACTTGTGCTCAAAAGATATGACTCATCTGAAAAACGTCAGAATAAAGGAGCAGGTGCACAAGCAAGTCTTCAACTGCTGTAGGGTTGCCCACAGAAAAAAGAGGGGTTGGAGTGAGAGACAGCTGCCACAACAGCTTTTTCTGTTCCCAGCCGGCTCCCAGCCTCTTTTTTCCCCAAGGGTTACACTCCTCTCCGCCACCTTCCTCCACTATCAGTTGTGTAGACTGTATCGGTTACAAACCGCCGGCTCGGTACGAGCCACCACCACGCAAACCCATGCTTGGTCCTGTGTCTCACCTCAAAAGATACTCAGTCCAAAACAGACTGCAGCACGGCACGCTTCCTTAAACCAGCTGTAACACGGAAAATAACATACAGACACCTCAGAGGAGTTTAAAAATCACCTCCTCTACTCCAAGACCAAATGCTGGTTATAGATTCATACAATAAAAACCCCAGCAGCTGCAAGCCCTTTGGAGTTCTCACAAGCCTTGGCCGTTCTTCAGGCTTTAATTAATATTTCCCTAAGCCACTGCTCGGCTTCTCTATTTGTTCATACAATTTTTACAGGTTTTGCAACAAATTTTCTGTAGTGTTTTGTTTTGTTTTCCCGAACAGCCAAAAACTTCTCTCTCCTCATTGAGTTTAACTCATTTTAACAGCTGCTTTAATTTTCTACTTTGAGTTTGTTTTGGTTTATTTCCTGATAGAAAAGTTTCTGTTGCTCCCATCTTTGTCTTCTGCGGACAACTTGGAGGAAGCATTTATTGTGGGCTCCTGCTGCTCATGCAAGTTAACAATATCTCCCTACAAAGTATAGTGAAGAAAAGGCAGAAAAAGAACTCGCCGACAAATAACTAACTTTAACATATTAAACTATGTAATAATTTCATGTAGAAAATCATGTAGAAATTGGTAGGTTTTTACAGTTACATGTTCCAAATAGCCACAAGCTTCCCTGTATATTTTTTCAAAAAACAATCAAAAGCTAATTCAGACTTATCTCAGCTGCTGTCCTGCAACCATAAGTGATTGTGGCTGCATGGAGAAACCTGAACAGCTTGTGATCTAGTATGCTGTCACTAAGCTTTTTCTCCAGCTCCCTTTTTTTTTTTCTTTTTAATGATGCTCATGCAGACTTAATTCCTGTGACTCCAGAAACGTTCTCTCTGTGACTTTAAAATACAATTTATCACAGGTGTTTAGTATCTGGCACTAGTTGCCCATCCTAAGGTTGAGACACAATACCTACAAAATGTTACGTTTTAATTAAGAGAGTTAGTTGCCTGGAACAAAAGAACCCATTCTAAGCAATAGCTTAGTGACCAGGTCATATCAAGCAATTTATCCAAATCACTTCAGAGAGTCTGCAAGACCATTTTCATTATCTTTTATTACTTGGAGTGGAAAAACTGAAAGAATCTATTTTTTAAACAAACATTCAAAATAAATATTTATAACACAGTGAGATATAGATTATTACACAGAAAATCAGTTACTGGGAAAAAACCAGCAACAAATAGAAAAGGCAAATTGAACAGCAAGCTCACGATGTTGGCTTAGGTAGGACACTGACATATTTCACCGTAATATCATCCCTAATTTTGGGTCTGCAAATGGGGAATACTATGTCACAAGCTCACCTCAAACTACTGATTTATCTTTGAACACCTACCTAATATATCACGTTTGTGTGGTAAGTACCACAAAGTCTGCAAGCTCATGCAGCTAAAATGTATTTAATTTAAGTGGCGCGGCAGTTACTGACCACCTGAAGTGCTGAAATAAGAATTATTTCAACAGTGAAAACTGCTAACTTCTGCATAGTGATTTCATATCCTATGCATCACTGTGGCATTTTATTCACCTTGATTTGAAACACCACTGAATTCATTTTATTATCTTCGTTTAAATAAAAGGAACAGTGTGCAGCTTTAGCATTGTCAGCAGAAACCGTAAACAAGGTTACACTCATGCCCAGTTTACACACACACAAAAAAAGTCTTTCTAAAAATTGGAGCATGTCATCCCTCTACATAGCTTATGAGCAGAACACGTCTATTTATTGAATGACAGTAGGCTGTGCTACTCTGGAAATCAATTAGAAGAGTATGACATATTTTGTCAAAAAGATTGCATTATGCAGTACACTCCTACAGGAAAAATGAGTACATATAAGAAGAAGAGCTGCCTGTAACAAGAAGACATTTGAATCTTTAAAAA
Organism: Stercorarius parasiticus; assembly: GCA_013396915.1. Taxonomy (NCBI): domain Eukaryota; kingdom Metazoa; phylum Chordata; class Aves; order Charadriiformes; family Stercorariidae; genus Stercorarius; species Stercorarius parasiticus. Next base: position 643,919 of record VWZL01001108.1, on the reverse strand, counting down.
AAAAAAAAAATCACTCAGTATAAATGAGTCAGCTATAGAAATGTCTCAGGCAAAGACTTGATCACAATGCCTTAATTATCCACATGTATCAGTAATTCCCTTGAGATCTCAACATTGAGATTATTGTTGGAAAGAAATATTTTATCTGCTTCATTGTCAGGAACCAGCAGGTTAAGAACAAAATTGAATACCTTCTTCAAAAATTGGTACTTCCCAAGAAAGAATTACACTCAACTCTACAAGGTTTTGCAATGGGATATTTGACAGCACTGCATTCTGCATGCACATCCACATGCTGTCAATGACAAAGGAATATACCTAGAGATTAGGCAGAGAGTGCCTGAAGAAAGACAAAATATTATTTTAGGGACTCCAGGATTTTCTTTTACATAGTTATGTAACGAGAATACAATTTTCTGTTTCTTCCTGCTTCTCAAGTACTTGGATTTTTATTTTTTTTTAATTTCAAGTCTAAGCTGCCCGATAAACTGATATTGCAAAGATTTTTGCGTTGTTGTTGTATCTGTTGATGCTATAGTCACGCTTACATTCAGTTTACTGCCTAAACAAACTAAGCGCAGAAACTTTTTTTGCTGGACAAATGTTAGTGTGACATGTTTATAATCAAACTCAAACACTTCAAACACCTGCAAGAAAACCAGAGCATTTCTGTAGAATTCAGTGACAAAAAGAAACTAAAAAAGAAAAATATCACAGATTTATGCCTTACTAGCTCTACATCTTTATAAAATGTGAAAGCTAAGAAAACCCACCCAGCGAGCACTCCTGGAGTTCAGTGAAAGCCATCTACCCTACCTGCATGAGGCTATCAAGAACTGCTTGGAATTACCTACAAGCAGTCCAGCTGTATTTCTTAGGGAAGGTGGAGCTTTCTTCAACTGATGACAACAAGACTACACTGCCTGGGAGATCTGCACTTTCCCAGGTACCCACTGACCCTCCTGACGGGGTGTTTGCACGTCCTGGAAGACTCCTGTATGTCTCATTTTGGAAGTCACATTATATCCGGCCAGCACTAATCCAAATTTTTATCATCAGCTTTCCTGCATGCCTTTTAAGTGACGGAGTTTCACACGCTGTTGGGACAGTATCACGGCCAGGGAGAATACAAAACTGTATTCTGCTCTTTAAGGGCAGTGAGCTGTACGCACCGCAGAAGGGAACTGAAACATAAACAACCTGCAGCTGAGAGGAAGAGCCGCATGGCTTTGGTTTCCAAGCATTTACAGTTTTATTTAATAGTAATTACAGAAACTTCAAGCATGTAAGAGGTACGCCATGGACATTTAACCTTCCCAGCCCTCTCCATCCTCAATAATATACCTGACACCTGAAATAGCACTGGCGTTCCCAAAACTACTCACTGCCACGTAGTGCCTGTGGAGGCTGTTAATATCAGTCAAGGACCTGCAAGCTGTTTGCATGCCCACAGGGCTATGTGCAAAATCACTCGCTTGCGGCTGCACCTACCCCACCACTTTGCACTGTTCTCCCTCAACTTTACCTGCCCAGCAGCACCCTGGGGCCCATCTCAGAAGCCCCAGTTCCTCCTCTTGTGTCTCTGTGCCTTTCTATTTTTGGTTATTTGACCCATCAAATGCAGGAAGCTATGATTAAAGACTGATTTTACTGTTAGCATTAACCCAAACCATGGACCTTGATGCATGGAGGTGGAAGAAGGAAGGAAGGAAAGCAGCTCACATACCATATTATTGAGGCAAGACCTTTAACAAATGGGTAGGGGGCAGAGATGAACTTAAAACCTTCCCCTTCAGATCGGCAGGGCATACAGGAATGCCTGTAGAATAGGATAAATAATGCCTCCCTTCTCCGAAGTTCCTCCTCAGGTATCCCGTTTCATTGAAGCTAAAAGCTTTCTGTCAGCACTTCAATACTATCATCAAAGGAAAAAATGGATACTATTTATTATATGGGTTACACATTAATGATTATCTAGAGATTTTGTGTGTGCTCACACTATTCAAGTCTATGGGGAAAAATGTCAGAATCCATCATTTCTGAGCAAACTTATTTTTGAGGGGCTGTTTCCTCGCTCAAATCCCTCTATTTCTATTCATAACCTTTTCCAAGACACATTTAGATGTTCCCATCAGCAATGTCTTCACATTTCTTATTACAGCATGCCCAAATATTTCTTGCCAAAAATGCCAGAAGGCAGCCCACTGGAATGACAGAGAAGGGGACTAATTTTAGGAGGCATTGAAACACTTCCCTCGATCTATGCAATGAGACAACAGAAACCAAAATGGAAACCCACTTGGTTAATTTTTACACCTCAGTTTTACATCACAGCCGTGAATTACAAATCATCTACCGCCTACCTGAAAGGGCAACCCTGGTCCTCCACTTCCCACCATCAGTGTCACTTGCAGTGCCACTCATCTACTCTACATCCAAGGCAGTTTAGGTTTAAAACTGATCTTGGAGGGGCAGGGGGTGGGGTGTGTGTACATGGAGGTTTTCTGCTTTCCCAGGTCACACCAAATCACAGAATGGTTCAGGTTGGAAGGGACCTTAAAGATCATCTAGTTCCAACCCGCCTGCCCTGGGCAGGGACACCTCCCACTAGACCGGGCTGCTCAAAGCCCCATCCAGCCTGGCCTTGAACACTTCCAGGGATGGGGCATCCACAACCTTTTCCAGTGCCTCACCACCCTCACAGGAAAGAATTTCTTCCTGATATCCAATCTAAATCTACACTCTTTCAGTTTGAGGCCGTTACCCCGTGTCCTATCGTAACACTCCCTGATAAAGAGTCCCTCCCCATCTCTCCATAGGCCCCCTTTAGGTACTTGAAGGCCGCTATAAGGTCTCCCTGAAGCCTTCTCTTCTCCAGGCTGAACAACCACAACTCTCTCAGCCTGTCCTCGTAGGAGAGGTGCTCCAGCTCTTTGATCATCTTCGTGGCCCTCCGCTGGACACGTTTCAACATGTCCTTCTTGTGGTGAGGACTCCAGAGCTGGACGCAGTTCTCCAGGTGGGGTCTCACCAGAGCAGAGGGGCAGAATCACCTCCCAGTGGCTTCAGACAAGAGCCAGTGTCAGCACAGAAGGAGCACAAGTCCAGGTGCTTGAGAGAGAGGAAAAGGGAGGGCATGGATTGAGACTGCCTTTGCTGCAGGTGCTTAGCTTTACCATGAAAGCCACCTTCAGAAAGGGGCGGTGGGGATTTGGGTAGCCAAAAGGAACCAACATTCTTGCCACAGCTAGACAGATGGTAAGAAACACCTATGAAATTAGGGGAATAGGTAACTGCAGCAGCTGCCCACCTTATTATTGTCAAATGGGTTCTGACTGTGATGAAAAGCCTGGAAGAGCTTTCTAGGACAACAAGCCAGAACACAAATCCTCACCAATTCTTCTGCACGCTAATAAGAAACACATTATGATGTATGTTTCTTTAAAGGAATGAACAGAATATAAAGATCTATTAAGAGTTTTGATAATGCAGTGTTGTGAAGTATAAATGGGAGAGTGAAGCTGGTGATTAAATTCTTATGTAGTCAATGGAGAAGGGTGACCATTTCACTTATATCATGAGAACAGCTTCACTCCTGAGAGCACAAGTAAGTTTAAGGGCTTTTTTTTTTTTTTTTTTTAGCTGGTGGAACAAAAATGGGGAATGAAAATATTTGCCTTTGAAAAAGCAAGCAGCACACTAGTCTAAATACTAAAAACTATTTAGACTGATTTTATTAGGATGTTTTCATAATCTACTTTTCAGGTGAGGCTGTTCTGTTAGAGAGTTTGAAAACATGTATATTGTCAAGTATGATGGCGTCGCCATGAACAGGGTGTCCTTGTAATTAAAATGACAGTGAGTGCATTGAACCCCAAATTCATTACAGGACATATGAGCACAGACAGCCTAAAATGCTAGATGATTTGGATTGTAAAAATATGTCCTGAGGAATAGTTCGTAGAAGCTTTTTAGGAGTTGATAATATCCTATTATCTTTGTTTTGTTGTAACAAAGATTCAAAGTATAAATATGACCAAAAAATACCAAGCATTTACTGTGGAATAGCAACTCCCCCAGTACATGTATGTAATGAGCGTGACCGCTTACACCAGGAAAAATCTGACTTGAAAGTCATCGATTGTCTTTCTGGTCTCACAAGAAATAGACACATTCAATCGTAACCTAACTGGACAATCAATAAAAGCCAGCTCAGGTGTCTATAGATCTACAGCACAACTAATCCACAGTGCTCAATGTTCACTCATTAGCAATTAAGAGTTAACCTCACCTTAAGATATGGGTTGTATACTGTATCTATACCACTCATCTGAAAGGCAGAAGGTCTTGCACTCAAGTTTGCAGAATCATAGAATGTGTTGGATTGGAAGGGACCTTTAAAGGTTATCTAGTCCAACCCCATAGAAATGATCCCTCAGAACAAATAGGCAACATGATGGTGGAGCACTGGGGAAGCTTGGCTTTGAAATCCTGTCTGGACTTCCACTGGATGGGAGGATGGGGCAGCACTGTTGTTAAATACTGTGCACATCACCTAAAGGGTACCACCCTGAACAACCCTCCAGATCTGTCTATTTATGTCGAGGCATCTGCCTATTTATGACTAGATTTCCGTAAAGAGCAACATCCGTGACTGAAATCAGGGAACATCCCCAATATGAGAAACAGCCGAGTAGGGTAGGGATCTTCATGTCAGAAAAGAGATGATTTAGGGGTAATATTGTGACAGAGCTCTACAAAAATCACATACCAGAGAGATGTTAGGATTCAATTAATCTTTACCTTCTCCAATACAGCAAATACAGGTCATCAAGTGAAGCTAGAAGGCAGGCTCAAAAATAGAAGGAAGGAAGACGTCTTCATGCTGAAAAAGATAGCAGTCTCATTGCCAAATGGTGCTGCGGGCAAATGAAGGTTACCCCTGACTAATCAGACAACCACCAGGCTCAGCACCATTGCTGAAAGGAATCAGATGCTGAGAGGGTATCAGGGGAAATGGCATGCATTCTTATGAAGCTCTTTCTCATCCCAAGAAGTTCTCCTCTGGCCACTGCTTGAGAAAGAATCCTGATTTAGTTGGATCCTTGGTTTGAATTGTTGTGATTGTCCTTTGGGCTCCTGTATTCTGTTGATCTCTCTCTATTTAAATTCAGGAATTCTGATATTGAATGGCTAAACTGCAGACAGATATCAAATACAGGGCAAGATAAATGATGTTTTTGAGACATAGCCCTAATTCAGGCAAGTGAGCTTATTCCCACCTCATCACAGATTTAATATCTGAAATAAAACATACTTCTATAATCACCAAATTAAAAAAAAAACACATTCTTTTTTTGCTACCTTATTTTAATCACTCTAAGTTATCATATTAATTTCTTGATGAGCAAACCTGAGAACACACAACTCCTTTTTCTACTACGGCATATTTTAATTCTCGAATATGATGCTAATCTACATCTCTTCAGGCTGAGCTAGCACATTGAAAGTTCAGTAACTAGCCTTGTGTATTCACGTAAGAAAGGCAAACAAAATCAACAATGTTACAGAAATAATGAGGAGAGAAGAAATTACTAGGGCAGAAATTGGATGGTACAGCTTTCCTCTCCAAATACAAGATCCACTGCTAATAATACAGCTGATGATAATATACACCATTATGGAGATTGCTACCGTCAAAGATCACACAAGTAAACTATTTTATTTATTAAATTCAGAGTACTTATGTATACGGGCATTTTGTCTAAGACTGTGTTCGCTGGTTCTGCATATTGAACCAAGCTGCTAAGAGCACACTACAACAGTACTTGAAGACAAAAATAAATCAGATGTCACCATATTACCATTTAAACAAATAGGAACAGAACCTTAAAGAAGCCCCTTACATTTTACATAAGTATTGGTAACAAAAGCATGTAACCATGGGAGAAAAAACATTTATCAGCAAGCTGTACAGAAAGCTAGTAGCACTTTTTGAGGAATTCTAAATACTGATTTTCATGAAGACAAGGAAAGTCATGACTCTTCCTGCCAGATCCCAAAGTCCTGCCTCAAACTTTTGATATGCGAGTCTTCTTTGAAGAAATTTGTTTGTTTTTTAATAACTGCAAGCACCAGGAAACCCTTCTCATGGGACTTGCTACCCTTCTGATAAAAGTGATTTCAGGAAAATAAAGCAGTTCTGTCAATTCAGTCAGAGGACTGGTGAAGTTGCCCCGCTGAACTCTATTTAGGCTTCTACCTCTGGATCCAAATAATTATCTTGCCTGCTTTCGAGAAAGCCTCTGCCTGTTATTCACCCTCCTCCCCACCCTGTAATGGGAAAGGCAAGCTGGGTTTACAGAAACATTCAGAATAGGCACACACAACTTTTTTTCTAAGCATAACAAGCCACAACGCAGTATTTTAACATATGAGAAAAAGCCCAAAACCATAAACCTTCCCCTTTGAATTTGAAATAGCTTTTCCTTCCAAAATTCACTTCACTTTTACTTTAAGAAGTTAAACAGTTTGGCCACTGAACTGACAAGTCAGCGATCAGCTAGATGTCTGTCTCTAAGCTCTCCCTACCGACATATTGGCACAGCCTCTTTTCCTGACTTCTGAGTCACCTTCTCAGGGTGCAAATCCTTCTGCTTAGTACCCCCATCCAGCTAGTGAAAATTCAAGGTCTATGTGACCCTGAGCACAAAGCCAGTTCTGGCTTTTTCTCCAGTCCTCAAACAATCCCTTTCTCAGGGCCACACAAGTGCAGGAAACTTATTTTATAGTTAACTTTGGTTACACCCAAGAATAAAGAGGTACTACAAACCAATTTCCCACACTCATATCTTACACTTTCCTAAGTGCAGAGGCTTAGAAATTGAAAACAGAATATCTCTACATAAAAAAAAAAAAATCTTCCTTCTCCTTGGGAATGAAATGGGCTAGATACGCTGAGGTTGGGTTTTTTGTGAGGGAAGTGAGGGTGGGAAGTATATGGAGCAAAACACTCAATAAAAGTTGAGATAAAACAATGGAATAATTAATCCAAATTCAGCAAAGAGCTGCAATTAAAAAAAAAAGAAAAAAAAAAAAACAACAAAAAAGACCCCACCAAAACCAAACCAACGAACATTAGCATTTCCAAAATGACATTTTGACTTTTCAGCCTAGTTGCATGTGGGGCACTAGATAACAACATGTTCAGCGATTCTCAGAAGAGTCTCTACATCCCTCTTTTTGAAGCCGAACCATTTTCTGCAACACATTCAATAAGTCATATGTCTCCCTAGAAGGTCAGGAAGAAAACACGGTTTTCAGTTGTGGCTCCAATTAGTGCAGCAATATTTTTATCTGCAGTGGTAGTATTTTGTGAATAGATACATCTAGCTTATCTCATTTTCCTTAAGATACTAAAGAATTAAGAAATAAAATGGCAAATAAAGTCAAAGCTGATAAATACAAAGCAGTGCATGTAAGGGGGGGGAATCCCTTGTGGATTCTAAATCAGTATAATCAGACAGGAATAATATCTCTGTGGGGAATTTCATGACCATATCACCTCAATTCAGACAAAAATCCAGATAGATATCGGCGATTATTAGGAACAAAAGAAAGCATAATATCTTGTGCTACTGTGTAAACTCATAATGTTCTCTTATCTAAAATAAAAGATACAGATCTGGTCTTCCTATCTCCTGCTGGATGGGCCAGAAGACAAGACATAGAAAAGGCCAAAGAGAAGTTATCAAAGACCTAGGACAACTTTCATATGTGGAGATATTAAATAAGTCTGGATTACTCCACGTGAAAGAATGATGACTGAAGGAATACATGCTAGATGTTTTAGAAATGACAAGTGGTATGAAAAAGATTAATATGGAATGACTTTTGCTATTTCAGTGCAAAAAGATGGTGCATGACAATTTAAAAAAAAAAAAAAAAAGAGTAGCCTGCACTTTCAGAGGGAAGTACTTTCTTCTCTAACTCGAGTTAACTGTGGGAATTCATTGCTGCAGGATAACAGGGAAAAACACAGGTTCAAAAATGATTTGAAAAACTCACAGAAGGTTCAGCAACGATATTACACAGAAATATGTTGATATAGTCTCTAGCTTAATAGATCTTAAGCTGTAGATTGCTAAATGCTACAATGATGTATGAAGGGAGTGTACCACTGTGTGCCCCTCCCATTCTTACACCTCCCCCTAAGCTTATCTATTAAACTAAGCAGATTTTTGGCCCGGTAGCAGTGTTTTCTTAAGTTGCTATCACATTCTGCAGAGGGAAAAAACCCAGCAGTGGTCAAGTTATTGACTGAATGTTGGACAAAGCGACAAACACAGGCTTCAGTCCATTCTAGATGAGTGCCCTCTGCATAAAAGTATAAATGCTCCAACTCGCCTCTTCTTTCAGGGTATGAATGGTGCATGGCTGTATGGCCACAATTCCTTACCCTTTTATTATAAATGATCAAGTTTCTTTTTTTTCCTGATGCTTGAATGGAAAGCTGTTGGCTTTAAAACAAAACCTACTTTGCAGAGCTAAAGCAGTATAAGCTAACCAACCGAAAAAAGAAATTCATTTTCTGTTGATTTACATGCCTGAATGTTTAACACAATACAGATGTAGTAATAGCACAATGATGTTGTACCTGCGCTATCTCATCCCACGTACATAATCTTATGAAAAACTTTCTCCCATCCCATCATCCCTTTAATGCGTGGGGGAAAATGAACAGCAAAGGTAAACAAAGCAAGCAAGTAAAATAGCTTGTTTGAGCTCCTTTAACTCTTCTTCTCACTGCAGAACAATCCAAGGGGCTTAAAATTGTTAAATACCTTAAAAGAAGATAAAATTACCACTTGTCTACAGACTCTCCTGCCAAGGCAAAATGTTTTGCCCTGTTGTCTGCCTTTGTTTCACAGTCAGTATAAACAGTTCCGCCACTGGTAAGTATTCTAACCCTGTGGTGTTTATACTATCCTTGGTCTGAATTATTTATCATTTCTTTCTTTACAACACATAAAAGAAAAAATGGGTAATGGAAGGGGGCCAGTAATGTTGCTGAAGCTCAAAGTACCCTTTGAAAACACTAGATATTTTCCCTTTGATATGTTGTCTAATTTTTCTCAAGTTATTTAATAAAGTGTTTCTGTTCATGCTCTGTGTCATTTACATCACATATTAACTGACTATAAAAAAACCCCCGTAATTCCACCCGAGTGTCTTTAGTAGCAGTTTCCTCATCCAGGTTCATAATCCTTTGCTCTTCAGTATATTACTTTTGCCTTTGTATTGCCTTCTTTCCTCTTCTCTGAATTCTGAAGACCTTAACAGTGCTCTCTGGTTGCCTCCCTCCTTTTAAATGTCTTTTTGAGCAACTGGAATTACTTCTAATATCGCAACAAGTCACTGTTTCTTTAGCAGAAGAATATTTTTAATTTAGACTCAACAAATCATTTGACATGAGTGCACTTTTCCCCACTTTTTTCTTAAGGCTTTATTGTGGGTGAAGATTTCACATACACTTTATAGCAGTGCAGTAATGTGTGCATAGCTGTCTATCTTATTACTCATTGATTACTACTGGCACAACAACTGCTTAACGTGTGCTTTTCCATACTTTAATTATACCTATACAAATCATACTAGCTTACTTTATTAGAATATCATGGCAAAACCACTCCAAGTATTATCGCATTTGTGTATTTAGATGTCCTGATTAGCATTATGAACTTGAACTGAATTGGACATTCGGTTTGAGAGAGACATTTTACTTACTTTCCTTAACCTTTATTTTCCATTTTATTTACTTTTTTTTTTTCCCCTTCTGTTAGTTTCCCTCTTCCCTACCAAGTCCAACTGTTCTTTTTCTTAACAATCCAAAGATGAGGTTTACTGCAGGTTTTTATATTCAGGGCTATTACATTAAGGCACATCATTCTGGTATCTGGTTATCTCCTCTACTATGACAAGATAATGTGGGCTTGAGGAAACATACTAGTATCTCCTGTCAGCCCCCTTCTGTTATATCAATTCCTCTAAGGGCATGTTCATGCAAGGAAGCTGTTACAGAAAAAAAAATCCCAAGACAACGGTGTTTATCTCAGGAACCATTCCACATCACGTTTCCCTGTAGGCATAAAGATTTTTGCAGTGTGGTGTAATCCACTTGCAAAGCAGACTGAGGATGCAGTTTCACATTATAGCTAAGCCAACCTAAAATGACCACATTGTCGTGGGGAGTGAACTACCACCTCTTCCCTGGTCTTTCCATCTTTTCCAGACCAGTGGTTCCACTGTTAGAAAACTATCCTGACATAAAAATACCCTCTCCTTTCTACATTGTCTGTTGTTTGTTACTTTAGCTCCCCAGTCAGCTTACTGCAGAGAGGGACAAGTACAGTTTTGGTGGAAAAGAAGTAGGAATAGCACATCGCTGGGAGTGGGAAAAGGAAAAGAGAAGTAGAACCATGCCTTTTGGTGCATCTGCTGTAACATCAGACACTGATGCATACAGACAGCTCTTGGCCGTGCCTACATATACATTTCAGAAAGGATCCAACAAACAAACAAACAAATAATTAATCAGTGTACGAACCTGGTCATGAGGCACAGAATCACTCAAAAAAAGAACATGCAAAAAATTCTTCCACAGGTTAGGAAGCTTCATCAATTATGGCAGTATGGAGATGCATCTTTCAGAAATCAGGTTGAAACCACACCAAAAGGTGACTGATAGGCTTCAGGTCTTTTCTGACTGCAAATCCCTCTGGAAGGCCTCCTCTGTACCCCAACGCTGTGAGTCAAAATGGGATTCTTGCCATGAAAGGATCGCTTCGATGATTCCCTCTCAATCCCTTAAAATTCCAGAATCCTGTGAAATTTTTAATCCCCCACAGGAATCCTGAGAGCTCTGCTAAGCAGGAGATAAACCCCAACAAATTTCAACAAGGAGACCTCAGGTGCCAAACCCCTGAAAGTCAGCAGAGCTGGAACTGCAGGAAGCACAAGGACACTGAGCTGACACCCGCAGGAAACAGACTGTAGGTACCCGGTCCATTAATTTCTCTTAATTGCCTGAGAGCTCAACATAGTTTCATTCGCTTCCACTTGGCATCTGCTAAGTCAGTTGGACAGAAGGCTGTCTTCTTGCTGAAATATAGTTCGTCTTAATTATCAGAAGTCCTAATGGTGCAAATGTCTTAGGGGACAGTCTCCTTAATAAGGTGACAGTTTGCAGGTATCATGTACTGTTTGGCACACACGTGTCCACACCCTTTCCCCTCCCTTTTTTAATGGAAGCAATAGCAGCTGTACAAAACGTTCAGCTTCAAAGCAAGAACGCTCTCCTCCTTTCCTTCCACATTTTTAACAAATTATTTGTTCCAGCCTGGAAACACTGTCATACCGTTAAATTCCTCTTTTGGGGTTCGTTTTGTTTTTCCATAAAGGGCACCAAAATTTGGTCAAAACAAAACATGAATTAAACCACTCTTATCTGTCTGCAACTCCAGAAAGTTGTTTGATGAAATCCTTGAAACAGCCACTTGGCTTGGCCTGAATAAAAAGCCAACCTGTGTTCTCTCAGTCAATTCCTTCAGCTTTTATATTATTCAAAGAATAGGCTAAAGCTGCTCCTGGAACAACTGGAAGTACAACAGGAGGATCACTTAGTTTCTAATTGTGAAAATGTCACTGATAACGAAGGTAATTTGGAGGGGAAAAAAGTGTCACCGGGGCACATTTCTTTCTGTTGCAAAGTCCACATACTTAGAGGTCAAGCATTGCAGGTGTTCCCAGGAAAAATAAAACTCATGAAATATTTCTTCTTTAGGCAGCCATGTTGAATGAAAAATGCAAGAGGAAGGTCAACCTGATTCCTGAAACAGCATTAAGAAATCGCTGAAGTTAAAGAACTTCAGCAGTAAAAACAAAAAATGAAAAGATGGAGGCAGGTTCTCATGTAAAACAAAGACAAATCTCAGGAAAGAAGAGAAGATTGTAAGCCTAAACTCAAAATATATCTTCAACATGTCTGCAGCCAGAGAGAAAACTGGCATAGTCCAATCTTTTTCTTGAAGTGTCCAATTATATTACCTTTACAAAACCCTTTGGAAAAGGAGATACTCTTTCTAGTAAAATAGACTTTTTAAACCACCTTTCAATTACGTCATTGCCATTTATTGGCACATTCAACCTGACAGCATTTTCTCTGTGCCACTGATAAAAGTAGCAACTAGCAGGTAGGGTGCAAAAGATGGCAGAGTTAAATCACATTGCAGAAAGTCCAACAGAGGGTCTATTGGTCTATTTTTTCAAAATATAGCGAGGCAGCAGTGGCAAAAGAGGATTGCAGTATGCCGCGCTTGTGAGAACTAGCAGAAAAGGATGTTAACAGCAACCTGCGAGCGTGCATCACATCACTTTGTTAAACTTGCTGAAGGACAGCCAACGCAAGGAGTCAAGAGATGACCCAAGATGACCCAAGCCTTCAACTACAGGAACATGAGATCTCTCTTCTCCTCAGTGCACTAAGGTGACCCAGTGCAATGCTGCATACTTTCAAAGGAAGAACTGTGCCATAACCTCACACATCAAAAAAAAAAACCAAAACAAAATAAAACAAAACAAAATGTAACAAAACAAAACACACTATAATTGTACCCTGGAAGTATCTGGCTGCCAACATGAAGCAGTGCTTCATACATTGCCAGACAGCTTCTCCTTTCTATCCCCAATAAAGAGAAGGGGAAAATATTTCCATGGCTGGTGATGCACAAACTTGATCACATTGCGTGTATCTTGTTTTCTCTAGGACATGCAAGTCATCCAGTCCAAAAGAAGTGGAAATTCAAAGAACAAACCATTAGTTAAGATATTTCCAACTGCTGTCAACACATTTCAAAGTCAGAGTGAAGTTCAAAGCAAGCATTAAAAATCATGAGACTACAATCTCAATTTTTAAGCCAAAGAAAAACATTTGGTTGACTTATATCTCCCTTCAAAAGCAGTATCCTCTACATCTCCGGTTGTTAAAAAACACAACTTATGTTACCACAAGGACATCAATGTAAGAATAAAACTGAGGTTTTCACATAAACTGTGAACTGCAACTTCAGGTTCAAAAAAAATAGATAACAAAACACACACAAAAAAACCCCCGAAGATTTTTCTTTTTTTAGATTTAATCCTTATTAGATAGTGAAATAGATCAGATAATCAATATAATACACTAATCTTAATTTTCTCAGGAAATGAGTAAGCTGGTCTACAGACAGCTTTACAAAAAACATGTATGGCATTGACACTTTGTAGTATTCTTTCTTGTGTCCACTAACAGGTACAGTTCCATATAGCTTATGGGATCTACCACAAAACAGACAGAAGGAGCAGAAAGCTAATATAAATGCTCAAAAAATTGAATAGAACATTCCACGAGGTTACAGAAATTCTTGTAAGATGCTTGGCAATTTCAAATGAAGCTTAAATTCAGTTAAGTTATAATCCATTTATTTGTGGAAAAATCTAAACAAAACCCATAAATTGAGCAACGTATTTTTACTGTTATTTACTTATTGAGATTAAGTAATTCACACAAAGTTAAAACTATCATTCTCAATAATACTAGAACTCCTCATTGAATGTCGACCCTACTTCATAAACCTTGAACCAACACCATTCAATGTCTAAGCCTTTCAGATCACATTGGTTAAGAACATAATTTGTACCTAAATCCTCCTTTCTTGGAGGATAAAGGTAATGCATGTAAATCAACTGTTGAGAGATTTTTCCCTACCATCCCTACTAATAATTTTTACTAGGCCATAAGGTTTGTAATGTAAGTCAATTCTAGGCAATTTTTGATTCCTAAGAAAGTACCCTTGCTTTTTCCTGACACTGCTCACTGAGGTTTGTGTCTGTTCAGTCCACAAGCTGAGGAGCAGAAATTTTCCCTTTCATTTACTAATAAAGAATCCAGAAAGCGAAAAACCACACTTATTACCATGTACAGACATCAACTGGGATGGTAAACTCAACATGTTTGGCAGTACAAGATATGGTACAAGTTTAAAAAGTAAATGGCTACGAAAAGGGACACCAAATAACTACATGAAACGTTACAGATGAGGTCCTGGACACAAAACAGTTTAAAATAAAAAAAAAAAAGAAAGAAAGAAAATACACAAAGCTTAGGGAAGAGCTGAAAATTCAAACTTCAGTCCCAACACAACGGGGTCATCCTTCCTCTTCAAGGAGGTAGGGCACAAACTCTGCCATTAGCAACATGCACATACCTGGGGAACATGGCAGAGAAAATACATTCATTTTCCTTATAACACTCCTTAAATCTTCTCCAAGACATGCCTGTTGGCAGCTCCATATCAGTCTCAATGACAAGCTCTCTAGCAAACCAGCACATCCAAATTCAACACTGCATCTCAGCAGGAAGAAATCTTCCTTTCTGCACGTAGCTAAACTTCCCTTTTCTTCAGGAGAGGCAGATACGTTTCTCACCATTTGCTACATAATCTGCAAACATACTATCTTCCAGCAGTTAACATTGCAGGATAATCCTGCGATATGAATTATTAAACAGACAAATATTTAAAACTCTTTAAGAAAGAAAAAAACCTTCTATCCAAACTATTCTGAGTAAACTTTTTGTAATCTCTTTAAAATTATCCTCAAATAACTCTCCAACCACGATGATTAAAGGTCACTACTACATTGCAAAGCATATTTTCATGAGATAAATTCCATTATAATTGCAACAACTATTCCAGCCACAATTTAGACATAGAATCCAATTATCCATTTCATTTTCATTTACACCTCATGGGCTAGATCATTTATCATGTTTCATGATAATGATCAGAAGGCACATGGAAAGTGATTTCTGGAGGTAACAAATTACCTACCATGTTAGCATAGCTTACAAGATCCTGTCAACAAGTACTACGCATAAATATGAGGTAATTAAATTTACAATGTGCAGGAGCGTTTGATATGCTACTTGCTTTTCTAGCAGCTGCCAAAAAATCTGGGTTACTAAATTCAACATACCAGTTTAGTTGCTTAAGTACAGTAATTTAGCTCTTCATAACACATCAGGAATCATTATGCTGCTAGAACACCAACAGGTAGACAGCATGCACTGGGCTCAAGATCTGGAGATGAATCTCTCATCATCTGGTATTATTGCTTCTTGCCACCGAACCATCCATCATGTCTCTGAGACAGCTTGGAATGATAGCGCTGGACCCTCACATTATTGCTCCTTGAACTCTGTCTCATCCATCTTTTGCATCATTCCCCATTTGCAGCTAAGTATCATCTCCCTGCTGCAAAACTGAGCGTGAACCTGTAATGCCTTTAACCTGCAGTGCCACTCTAATAGTAATTGATTTATTTTCATTGCAGAGACGGTGCTCAGAAAGACTACGTACAGGCTGCTGAAGCCAGGAGATGGTCAGGACAGTCCTACAATGCAAGCATCTTACACCTTTAGGAATATGACCCATTTCCAAGGAAATACTGCTATATTTCCATATTTTATAACACATGTATATTAATCAATATATAAAATTGGTATAGGGATACATATGCAGTTTGTGTCCCTGCAGTTCATCTACAATTTAATAGCAAGATTCACTCAAATGCAGCTGAAAATTAATGTCAGGGGTGGCTTCACTTTGTATTTTTGTTAAGTGATTCAGTATTAGAACACTATTAGATTTTTAAACACAGACTAAAGCACACAGGTGCACCCACATTCAAAAAGGAACTTAGATTAACTCTACATTGATCATGGCAAGACTTCACTAGCATGATGACTTGCGTACCATAAACCACCCAAGACTAAGCGTTTTAATTCAGCTTCATCGGAATGCTGTTATAAAAGTTTAATAAATCAAAATGATCAAAATGCCCCCAGTGGCAGGTTGGGATTCAGTTTCCAATTCAAATTCCCTTTAATATATGGCTTCTCTGACATTCTGCATTTTCTGCCATCTACGTTGAATTCCAAATGCACTCCTTTTCATCATTACCATGCATCTACTCATCGGCACACTTTTTAACAACCCTGCACAATACACAGAGGTGTCAAACCTAGAGGGGTTTTTCCCTCCCCCAAACTGGAAAACGATGGCAGGTAAGGGAACTTTGTCTACCCTTAAGTAAATATTTTCTTAACCTCCCCGTTAACGTCAATGGCATTTAAACTGAGACAGACCATTCTGAGCTGCAGTATTCAAATGAAACATTAGATTTAAATAAAAATAGAGACAGACCAGATACTGGAAGGGAAATTATCCAAGTGAAATACAGCACTGATGCAGTGGGGCAGTCTGGAGACATTTCTAATTAAGATGAGAAAAATCACATTACTGCAAACGATCTTCATGTCATTGTACTTGGATAAAACGCAGATATAAGAAACAAAGAATGCCCTTATTTCCTCCCTGAAGTGACACCTGCCAAGAGCTTTTTTCTCGCATCTTTCTTTCCTTTGCACTGCTTCCCATCAAGTCTAAAGGCAAATGGGGATCCCACTATACAGAGTGATTACATTTTAATTTCCCAAATGCTTTATTTGCTGTTTGTTTTGCATTCACCTATGTACTTTCCCAGCAAGGAGGCACATGAGAAAATGACAGAGGCACAGGACAACACCTAAATGACAAGACCAAGCTCATGCAATCAATCATTAATGCCACATCTGTGGCATCACCGGCAACAAAATTTTGAACTGCGATGAGTGAAGCAGCATCGTATCTTGGCTTTGCTAGATTAGGTAGAGCAGGTGATACCCAGCTTATGCTGTCTGTAAGAGGGCTGATAATGCGTGGTCTCCCACGGTGGCAGAAGACCCCAGAGGAACATAAAGCCGGCGCTAAGCCTGCTGGCACAAAGCTATCTCCTCTGCAACTGTGAGCTGCCTGGCCAAGTTCATCCCAGGTCACTACTTCCCAGTGAAAGGTTCCCCTGATTTTGATTAACCCTACAGCTGCATTTATTTTACTGCCACATCACAGTGAGATCTCCCCACAAGACCTGACAAGAACCAGTAGCAGCCCATCACCTGGCAAGCAGGGAAGGGCCCTTTTCCTGCCCTCCTCCCCACTCTGGGCTCCTGGCCTTTGGGCCAGCTCTGGCCAGCTGACTGCAGTCCCCAATAAGGCAGAGGTGTCCCAGCCAGGCTGGGAGGGAGTAGCTCGATGCCCATGTTTGTTGAACCATCCCACGGAACTGACACAGCCCTAGAGTCAAGAGGAGAGGGATTGCGCAAAGGTAGGGGCATGGGAGAAGAGTAAAGCCTTCCTCCCTGCCAACAGCTGCCCTTTCACCATCACTTTACCCTAACACTAAACACAGCGATCCCTTAGAGCCCTGCCCAGACACAGCCCTCCCCGGCTCTGCACTGTTCCCTCTTGGGCCAGCACGGGCATTCCCCCTCCACATGGTGAGAGGGATTGGTATTCCAAACCTACTTTCAAAAGTTCTTTTTCTGGGTAATCTTGGTGAAGAGGGGAAAAAAAAAAAAAAGGTGCTTTATCAACTGATGGGATTTCCCTATGCTGTGCTAGCAAGTGGTGTGGAACAACAGGAGCAGATCTGCAGAGTGAAGGTGTCGGTGCTGAGGACCCCATAACCCCTCTATGTTCTTTTCAGGTAGTTTTGCCTGGGACGAGCTTTAGTCATTACTGGATTCCTACTGGCAGCCGGAAAGCATTCCATGCCTCTGAAGCATTACTTCCCTCTGAACGAAGGGTAGTTCCCTTGTTCTGACAGGAACCAAGGAGCAAGAAGAGGGGACAATCCAGAGATTTGCTTTGAAAGCACATTCCTGTCTGAACATTTACGTACATGGCTGAAGACAATCATCAGAAAACCATCCAGGCCTACTACATGTTCATTCCTGAACATAAAATAGCGGCACACAAAATAACACACAAAATAGCATCACACCTAATAATTTGGAAAGATGCAAGAAAAACTATTTGTAGTTCTAAAAGTGATCAGATGCCTAGAAACATATCAGCTTCAGATATATGAAAGCAATTCTCAGAAAGAAATAAAAATAGCTACGTAAATATCAATCTAGCTAATTACCAGCATCCCTAGCCTTCCTCCTCCTCTTTTTTTCCTTTGTCCTGCTGGTTTCCACCCAGAGCCTGTGGAAAGAGAGGTCCCATCATGGTTTCCCCTGAGAAGTGAGTGGAGAGAGAAGATAAGACGACTTCCCCGGGGTTTGCTATCCTGTTTGCTCCCACCCAGGTGGGATGAAGCCTTGCTGGAAACACAACTGCTGCTCATGAACCAAAGTGCCACACAGCACCAGCACACACAACAGATGTCAGGAAAAAGCATACACTAGGCAATGAAAACCATAAATGTTTATTTATGTTGATGCACCAAATTAGTTAATTAGTTAACCATGAATCCGGTTTGGTTCCTACATGGTTATTTTTTAATAGGTGATTTTTAAGTTAACTATGATCCTTATATAAGAAGATATTTAGCAGTTATGCAAAACTCTACAGAGGTTATAAATCTGTGCTTTGACACAAGAGGTTATACGTTATCCATTCCTACCTGTGAGAGATAATAGGATTGAGTTTGATTGGTTAGGAGAGGATCTAATAAAAATAAAGATTGAAAAAATCCACCTCATATCAGCTCAATCACCTTGCATGGTCACTTCTTCTTTGATGTAGCCATTAATTTTGTATTTTGCTAGTCTCCGATAAACTCTTTTAACAGGCTCTGTGGGTTCATGTGTAGAGCAAACAGCATGCTTTCAGAAGAAACAAGTTAAGACGAGAGTATTCTCTCTCTGCCTCTGTACTTTGCCCCTCTGCTTTACACTCCCATATCTTCTCCCTGAATGAGAAACTGAGGCATAACACTAATGTCCAAGCTGCGAGGGTATTGCCCCTTACTTAAAAGATGTCTGAACCACAGACCCTTGGGAAGGTAAAATCTGGGTCCCGTGCTGAGCTCATCAGTACAAGACATGGGCATACTGGAGAGAATCCAACGAAGGGACATTCAAAGATGATGAAGGGAATGGAGCATCTGTCCTGTGAGGAAAGGCTGAGAGAGCTGGGACTGGTCAGCCTGGAGAAGAGAAGGCTCATGGGGGATCTCATCAATGTGTATAAATGCCTGAAAGGAGGGTGCAAAGAGAACAGAGACAGGCTCTTTTCAGTGACAGGATCAGAGGCAAGGGACACAACTGAAATGCAGGAGGGTCGTCTGAACATCAGGAAATGCTTTTTCACTCCGAAGGTGACCGAGCGCTGGCACGGGTTGCCCAGGGAGGTTGTGGAGTCTCCATATTTGGAGATATTCAGAAACCATCTGGACACAGTCCTGGGCAACCAGCGATTCTGCTTGAGCACGAGGTTCGACCAGACGACCTTCCAGAGGTCCCTTCCAACCTCAACCATTCTCTGATTCTGTCACTTCAAATGTAACCCTGCACAGCCAAGATTTCTCAACACAGAGCAATAGAATTGAGCCTATCCCAAACACTGCATTTCTGTTACCTCCTGTGAATCCAGGTCTCTTTAGCTTCTTCTAAAAATGCAGTCAAAACTACTTTCTCCTGCTTCTCCAGGAAAAGCAGCTTCCCTGTGCTTTCTAAAGAAAATGAGCAATGCTCCTATTAATTACATAAACCAGAGACAAATGTCGCCTTAGCAAAGGAGATGAGCAGATTTAGTTGCACAGAAGAGTTGCCTGAGGAGAGAGCAAGGCTCCTACTCCTTCTGGTATGGTAGGAGTCCGGAGCTCTTCATACGTCTATCTGGCTCAATTTATTAGTTATGAGCATATAGACTTACTGAGGTATTTTCCTATATTCTTGTTTCATTCTTCTTATGTAAAGGAGGCAGGATTTGACTTCGGGGTGACAGCCCCTCTTTACCTGCTGTAAGAAACAGGGGATTGAAAATAGGAAGATTCCTGCGTTAAACCTGCTTAAAGAGGATAAGATCTTAATATGGTAGAGAAATTAAAAACAGAGGATACCACAAAAAGAACAAGTTAATTGGATCCTGGACTCTCTGAAGGATGCTTACACCCAAAATATTACTTGTGTTTTATTAGTGAGGTTTAGAAAAACTTCACAAAATCATTTCATTATTTTTCCAACTGCTGCAAAGTCATTAAGACACTGTCATCTACTTTTCCTACAGGGATACAACCATGAGAGAATTATGCTTTAACTAATAGGGAAACTTGGAATATAAAGTAGTTCTGAAGGTGATCTGAGGGTCCAAGAGACTAACAGAATTAATATCTGTACTCCAGGAACGCACCTTATGAACCAAGCATAGCAGCCACATGGGTCTTCTGACTCACAACCAAAACGTCTGCATACTCCTATTCCAGTCTGGCAATGGTTCAAAGGAGCCCTTAGCGAAGATAATGATATAAAGCCCACAGATTTCAACAACTTGGACTGTGGAATCTCTCTCCCCAGGCTCCTCTCTGCTCTGAAATTCAGTGAATTCAGAGAAACACACACACCCAAAGACTCAGCTCAAAGATACCATCCAAAGCCCTATTACGTATCACCACCGTCCCCTGGATTTCTGAATGCATTATAAAGTATCACTGATAACCTGATTTGTCTAGCATTTATGATGGTGGGTGATATAACCAGAGGTGCAAAAAAATGAAATCGACTATTCATCAGAGAACTTAATACTGGAGAACAGAGATATGGGTCATTTTGTAAATTTGGTACAAGAAGCCCGCCCATTTGCAAGCAAGTATATATTCAGACTACCTGATGCATTAACTTCTATCCGCCACCTAGTGCTCTCCTTGGCATATTTTTAAGTCTGCTATTAGACTGAACAAATAAGCCAGGTAGAAAAATTGAGGACACACCTGGAGCAAGTCTGGACATTTCACTTTTTTTCCAGACAAAACAAGTACTAGTGAAATCTGGAAATTGAATTTCAGCCCACAACTTTCTCAAATGGAAATACTTCAGAGTTTTTTTGCAAGAGGAAAAAAATAATGCTCCCATGAGAAGTACTTGCCGGGGCAAACTCCATCTTCACAGTGTTCTGGCATCACCAAGGACCAGGCAAATTGCTGTGAATTTCAGACAAGAAAGGCAGAAATGTCACTGCCAGACTGACTTACATAGTAAGAACTGCTCCTGATGGCAAACTCAGTCCAGCAAGGGAAA
This sequence comes from Stercorarius parasiticus, assembly GCA_013396915.1. Taxonomy (NCBI): domain Eukaryota; kingdom Metazoa; phylum Chordata; class Aves; order Charadriiformes; family Stercorariidae; genus Stercorarius; species Stercorarius parasiticus. The sequence goes on along the minus strand of VWZL01001108.1, from coordinate 622,699 downwards.
CAAAGAAGAATATCATCACAAACCCTGACAAAACTTGAACCTAATGATTTAGAGGAGAGGCTTTTGCCATGTCAAAGCAAATCCCAGAAACAAATAGCTTCTCTCGTATTAATAAACTCATACAAACAGGTCATTTTACCAGAACTTGTGATTTCTGGAAGAACAGTCAGAAGACAGTAGAGGAAAACGTGGAGGAAAACCGCCTTTCTTTTCTTTTCTGTTGCTAACTTGGATTTACCAGGGACATGAAGACAATTCCATATTGGAACTATAAATCAAGGTGTAGGCCTCCCCTTGCTTTGACCCCACCTAGAAGAGCTGTTTGGATTGGATGAAGAAATGTTAAAAAGAAAAACTATGTTCACATAGTAAAAACATTAAAAAATGTTATAATTTATGACTCAAATAAAACTAAGAAACTTATCAGTAGAACCAGACATATGGTAGAGCTATTCACGTATTATTAACAAACACTACAGTAGATTCATACATTTTGAGGGGTTTTTTTACCCTTATTTTTCTTCCCTGTCTTTAACACTAACCTACATTTTCTTCCAACTAATCTATTTAAGATTCACTACATAAAACACACCGCATTTCCTGCTGATTTTGCAGTATTTAATAACATAATATTTAAGTTTTGTAGAATTAGTCCGGTAACAACGTGTAGCTGCTTTAAAGGAAAACAAACTTGGGAAAGCATACAAACAGTTCACATAAAGTGTAATTCATTACACTGATGTTTCATGAAAATAAAATAAAAAAATAAAGACTTATCACTCATCTGGGTCTTCCAGGTACACTGTAGCCAAAGAAAATGGTGATTTTATTCACGGTCCCTGCAGGACTGCCTGAGTGTAAGACATTCCAAACAGGGACAAACCAAATTTGGATTATTTTACAAAGTTTTGCTATCAAACCATGTAAGAATGCAACATCAGCTTTATGTCCTCCTGACAGCCACTTTTACCATGGCAGGCCAACCAAAAAGTTGATCACAACGGCTGTGAGGAAAACTACCTCATTTCTTGATGCACAAGATCACTTCTCTGATAAATATTGCCAACTTCAGACAATGTCACAGTACAAGAACTGACTACGTGGCAAAGTGCTTTACTGATTGAAGATCAGTACATTTTGTACTGTAACTTAGAAAGTCTACACAATTGTATTTATCAAGTATACACATGAGCAGGGTCACGGGTGTTGGTTTTGGGCATTTAATTTCTACAATTCTATGTTAAGTAGCAAAAGGAGCAGCAAGACTTTGAGAGCATGATACACTTGTTCTCAAAATGAAGTAAGAAACGAGTAAAAAGAAAGAAACTGTCTGTGTCGTCTTGTTCAGTCTTACTTAAGTATCACAGCTACTGTTCCTTCCAGCATCCCCCTTCAAGTTCCAGTGCAGACAACCCTGAAGACTTTGAGAAATTACCTTCCCAGAAATTGTAAATTTACCAGCCACCAAGGGAAAATATAAATAGATGATTAATCAGATGGACCTATTCAGGAGGATAAGTCAACTAACAGTAATGACAGCACCAAGCTTCCTGTAAAAGGAAGAGGAAAGGGAGAGCTCCTTCTACACATATCCAAGAATGACAGCAATGCCCCAGAAACCATGTTTAAAAAAAAAAAAAAATCAATACAATGCAGTCACTGAGCTGGAAGCTGAAGACCAACTCTAAGCAAAGGTGAGACTTTAAATCATTGACTGGAACTACTTTTGGTAAAATGTCACAATTGAATTACAAATCCTACCCTAGTCTGATTTTTCTTCGAAAAATTAATCAGAGTAATTGAGTTATCCCTTTCAGGGTCTTTAAATGCATACCATCCCTCCCAGGTAACTATATTTGTAATAAAGTTTAAAACTCCACTGAAAGTAGTTCTTCTGTTAAAGCTCAAAATGAAATAACCGTGTTTCAATATGATGTACATTATATAACCGGAAATTTCCATCACCAAGACTAACTTATGGACTGCCCATCAGAAAAGTATCAGATGCCTCTACACCTATCTTACGGCACCACATCTCTGTACAGACATGGAGTACGTAAGGATCTTGGTCACATACCTAAACACCCAGATTTTTGAGTTACTGGGCAACAACTCCTGTTCTTCACCCCTTGCTCTCTAATAACCAGTGTTGTCAATAAAGTTTGGCTCCTACAAACCAAAGACCTTATCATTACTCAAAATGATCTGGAAGCAATACTAAAGCCATGACAAAGTAAATTGTGTTTCACTTTTTTTCCCCCCTCCTCTGGCTGTGAGAACACAGATCAATACTCTTCAGCATGAGAATTCTGCAGCAAAATTTTCATTTGTTACAAACAGCAACAAAAGGGCCCCAAGCATGCCCTGTCACTTCCAGTTTAGAAGGAAACGCACTAATAAACTCTTCCCCCTGGGTCATCTTTGACAATGGGCAATACTATGCCAGCTCTTATTAAAGGTAATTCGTATCAGTGGCCCAAAAATTTCCTTTAAAATTATCATCTTTTGTATCCGTGTAGCAGGATGTCAGCTTTAAAGTGCCACTGAGATATAGGACCTGTCATTATGCTTAATTTTCAGCACAGTTTTAACACCAGGGTAGCTGATCCCTAAGGGTATGCTTTTTTGGCTAACAAGATTTATTTAGTGGTTATCCAGACAAACAAGAAAATATATTACTGTATATTGCTTTTCAAATATAACAGCAAGCAATAAATCCTACCACAAAACATAAATCTTTGTTCTCTACCATGATGTCAAATATATAGAAATGTTTTTAGAAGATTAATCTTTCTCTTTTATTATTCTTTTATTTTTTTTAAGTTATATATATAAAAAAAACCCCTTAAAATTCTTGGGCTTCTAATGCAAAAAGCATACAAAAAGTAAAATTAACCTTAAAATATGAAACCCATACAGATGTTGAATATATAGCTAGATATCAAGCTTATGTGTTGAGCCATAAAGATGGTAATCTCTATGAAATGGCCCAAGCTTCTCAGCAGAACAATATGCCGCACTGAAAAAGAGAGTACTATGAAGCTTGATATTGTTATCTCATTTTTGGGAGAAACAGTGGTTTAAACACCATTTTATTGCTCTATTATAATAGAAAAAAAAAGCAACCAGACAACTTCATTTATTGGATAAATATATCCATTTGCCCTGCTTTTCTAACGACAAAACAGAAAGTCTGGTTTTGTGCTGTAACAGGACTAATTTAATTGTATTAGGATGGAGTCCATCTTGCACTTTGCTAGACAAAAAGTACATCGACATAATAAAAAAAAGCTGTTAACATATTGTCTAAATCCTCATATGGTCAGCAAAGCCCATTTTTATTGATGTTATATAGAAGGCATAAAACCCAGTTGACCTCAATCAACTGGTCTCCCAGGGAAAAGACCTCTGCCAGCAAATGTCAGATACCAAATATCTTAGACCATTTCCTATGTTACTTTTATTTTTACATGCTGAGGACAAACTTCCTTTCCCTGTCCAGCTCCAGACGCAGTGGCTGACTCCCAGATGCCGAGTGACCAAAGAGCCGATTGCTGGACCAACGAGTCAAGTGAGAGTCCGTTGTGTGCCGGACCCCTGCACGGACCTGGCCAAAACAGGCCCCGCACCAGGCAGCAGCATCACAGGCAGATTTTGTACACCACTTCTTTTCCCCCTCCTCATAAACATTAAGCCTCATCATAACTAAGAGGAAAATGGGCAATTTTGCAGGTGACACAGTTAGGCAAGGAGAGACTTTATAGCTTATCCTAGGCCAAACAGCAAGTGACTTTCGGAAGCGAAAACTGAACTCCTATATTCAACCATATCCTCTGCCAGTCAGATGACATGCTTCCAGAACACAAAATGCATAAATAAATGACATCGTCACACACAAGCCACGGTTGCACCCCAGCAGGCTTCTGAATTAATTGCAACAAAAAAATGTTTCAAGTAGAAAAAAAGAAAGTTTTTCATTTTCTTCCTCCTTCTTCAGAGGTTGGAAATCATCATAGAACACCTCCATAAGGCTCTCAGTCCTTGGGTAAGGTGAAAGTTTACAACCATTTTTATATACCTGTCTCCCAGGTAACAAAACAATGTACTATTATTTGCTGTACAACCAGTCTGCTCAAGGCAACAGGTTTTAAAAGGGCATGTTAACAAACTATAGTGGATTCTCTCATACCTGTTAAAATAGTTATGAAAAGTTAAGCAGTTTTCACATTAAGTTCAACAAATAGCATCCACAGAAAAGCATACAGACAGGTTACACACATTGCAGGATCAGGGCTTTTACACAGATGCATTCTATGGAAAGCAATAGTAAGAAATTTTGCAAACCAGTCTTTCATTTTATGACAATTTCAGAAGCTTCATAGGGCTACGTTTGTATGATCATTTCAAGGCATCTGTAGGCTACATAAAAGGTTTAAGTAGAAAGCACCGGTATTAAGAGCAGTGAAATGGATAAAATGAAAACAATTAAAACTTTACCTCGAACAATAAGTTGAGCGAAATTTGACACTCCTGAACCTCTCTCTGACTGAGTTACACAGCGGTATAAATCCTGGTCGGTTTTTGTCACCTCTTGCAACTTAAAGGTAGCAGCAAATCTTCTGTGATTGATATTTTTAGTCTGAGCAACTGGAATATCTTCTCCATTTCTTCTCTGAAAATAAGAGAAACCAAGGCAGAGTTATCTCCTAAGAATACAAAGACATTTACCATGATCATCATACAAAGAGTACATAAAAACTAATGTATTCGCCCTGTGCTGCATTTCCATGGTAGAAGAGCTCAGTGCTGAGGTCCCATCAAGAGAGAAGAGGCACTCAGAAATATTTCATAATTAAGTTTGGGGGTGAAAACCATCAGGTTTTCGCACTGCCACAAAACATGACCATGACATACCCAACTGCGGTTGCTTCAGAGGTGGAAACACAGGAGAGCCCAGCAGTAGTAGCTGTACTCCTAAGAAAATCCATTCAACTTTAAATAAAACTGTAACAGATACACTGGGTGTATTGTAAGAAATATTTAAACAAACCTGGCATTGAGGTGTTTCATAGGTTTCCAACAGCTCTTTTTCAGCAGCCAGCCAATGTTTCCTTTTTAATGCTCCCTTTTACCTGCCCAAATTCAATACCTTCTAAAATTGTACCTTTGTTACACTAAGCACCACCTATCTACCTAAAGCTAGTTGAAATAAAAAGGGGAGTGAATAAAGCTGCTAAAAGAGGAATGATATATATCTCATTTAAAGGAAGGAGTTTAAAGAGTTTTGAAAAAATCATATCTACCACAAATCACTGAAAAATTTAATCTGTCTGGAGCCGCGGGGCAGGGTGAGAGGTCAGTAAGGTAGAAACAGTTTGAGCTCTTTTGTGACCCTTTTTCCTTATTCCCATTCATATTAAATGCTCAATTTTGATTTTAATCGAAGAACAGATCCTCCATCAAAAGTTAGCATTAAAAAAAAAAACCAGAAATGTGCACCAAGTGAACAAACGATGTCCCTGCTCTCTCCCATGGATCAACCGCATGTTATTCCCCAATCAGAATACAGTTTCTGAGCATTCAGCTTTGCTCAGTCACGGGTAAGACATTTCCTTGTAACTGCATCGCCTGCTTTCCTCAATACGTAGCAAAACGTGACCTCCACGGGCATTTTTAGCTCCAATCAACCCCTGGAATGAGAAACTTCATTGAGGTCTTAAACTCCAAGCTTTCTGTCTAACACAAGAAGCAGCACTACTAAGCCACAAAATTTAATAACCTGAAAGCCTGTGGCAAAAATAGAAAGGGGGAAAAAGGAAATGAGTTAATGCTGCATGTGTTTATTAGCCAGCCTCCTGTCGCAGGCAGGAGTACTTCATAATACTCAAACACTTCATTTTAGATCTACCCTTTGCTATCTCAGCACAGGTTAGTCACTCTCCAGTTTTGAGATACACTAGTCATGGGTTCAGCACTGCTGCAAACTCACTATAACAAGTGTTAATTTTAACCATTAATATGTTTAAACAGATGAATTTTAGCTTCTGCCATCTTTATTGCACCAGTTAAAGCACCCTTCCCATGGGGGAAAACATTCATTTATACCAAACCTAGCAGATATCAAGTTCTTTCAGTCGCTGGTATTCCACTGCAAAGACCACACCATCACCTTTATCGATAGCAGGTTTATAGGTGTGACTCTTCCTCATTTCATGAAGAATTTGCCCCATTCCCTCCCCACAGCCACCCTTTGTCTCATGGCACCAGAAACATCAGGGAGCCACGAGCCAGGGGCAAGCTCAGCCTGTGGGGCCAGACCAGAAAGTCCAGTGAGATTCAGAGAGGGAAAAGAGATCTCCAAAAGACGACGGCACATGAGACGCTGCCAAAAGGTAGTCGCACTGCTTCTCCCTAAATCACAGTCACAGCCCATAACTGCCCAAAGCCTGCTTATCACATGGATGCTGTCTGAAGGGATGTTCACAGGGCAAAAGTGGTGGTGGCTGGGAACTTGGAAACCCGGATCCACCGCAGCACAGCCGAGTTGCCCCACGGCAGGCACCGGCTCCCTTCTCAGCTCTGAGTATCTGCCTCCTATTAAGAAGAATTAAGGAAGTTTGCTGATGCCTGCAAAGACGTCTACAACAGAAAGGCCTTATTGAACTCCAGGGATCAATGAAGTTATTAAATTCCAATATCACACAAATGAGGGGTGATGTTAAAGGCTTTATTTCAATGCTTCTTAAGCCACAGTAAAATTATTTTGTGGGAGGTGCACCACCCCCTCCTTTTAGCCGGCTTCTCCTGATAGCAAAAGCTAAATCTGAATGCAGGATTTTCAAGCTACTTCCCCCCTGCCCAGTTTCAACCAAAGGCTTCAACTCTCTGGAATCATAGTTAATATGAAACTTTGATATGGTGCCTTGTAACCAAATTAAACAAACCTCATGGTGCTTTCTTCCTCTGCTGCTTGCCCGTGGCCTCCCACAGGCCATGCTCTCCTCACCACACCACAGCCAGCCAGCAAAGGGAAGTCAAGCTCCCCCACCAAGCACAAACTTGCCGTGTAATTGTTAAAATGACCAAGCAGCATATAGCAAACAGAAGGCGTATTGCTACATTGGTATGATAACAGAATTGGCAAGTAACGCATGTAATGCAGGGAAAAATAAATATTAGAGAGTTTTCTAAAATGAAAGACTCCTTTCAATAAGTTCAGTGCTTTAAATTTGAATGCCAAGCGCTCAGTCTGCAGCAGAGAAGCACATCCAAGGTTCCTGTGTAAAATAATTTAGCCTCCAAAGCCCAGAACTTGCTTACTTAAGCTCATCTGCAGGCTTTATGGTCAGAAACAAAGTGAATTGTGCTCCTACTTAAAATGAAATACTAATGCACTTTCAGAGCAATTAATCAAAATAAAATTTAACAAGCTTTACAGTTCTACTCCAACAACAAAACCTAGGATTTTCTTTTCTATTTACATTAGTGATTTCCTACCGCTTGATCTTACAAGGCTTAGAGTAGTTGCTCAAATTTCTCTGTATTAGGGTTTGTTTCTTGCGAATCCAACTGCACAATTACATCTTCAAAGTCTATCTTCATGTACAGCTTATCCATTAAAATATTTTTCCGTCATTAAAATGATGAAAAGTTTAAACAGAACAGCGCTGTCACTTAAAAATGGATGTTAAAAAAAAATACCCTGCATTCATTTCGGTGCATATACCTTGCACCGATAAGCCATTAGCCAGTCAGAGTTCAGATGCACTGCCACGATCTCTTAATTAAATTCTTCTTTTTAATGTCAGGGCATTACTACCGATTTTAAAGGAGAGGAAAGAAAGGCAGCAGTGCTCTCTGCATATTAGAGGGTTCCTGGTACATACTGTTTCAATTTATGTCCTGCTCACACTGAACAGAGCTTGAAAATGCTGCTCAATTAGGTTTTAAAAATTCAATTTAAAATTAATGTGGAGTTATACTAATAGGTAATGGCTGTACCCTGTGCAGTCCTTGGTTCCTCCAGTCCCTTGCTGTCTGATTTGATAACCCTGAATTGCTCATTTAGAAGAGGTCACCACCAGGCAGTTCTTTTGTGAAAGTAACTGTGGGCTTCACAAAGAACTACACTCTATAAACACTTGATTAAAAGAAATGAAAGCATGTGGAAAAACCTCCTTAATTCTGGCATTTCAAGCATTTAAAATATTGACCTTAAATAAGTCTCTATGACTTCAAGGTTATTTTTAATTTGATAGGAACATGATTTTATTAATTTTATTTTTCAGGCAATGAAATGAGATCATCTATATTTTAAACAAAGTCAACAGTAAAGTCTATGCAGCTTAAAAAACAATCATAGGCAAGTTAACAATTAGCCTTAAATTTCTCACAAAAGAGATTAAGCATTTAATAAACACGAAATGAAATTTTAGTGCATCTTCCAGAACCTGAATGTAACCAGAAGCATCTAAACCCCAGTCTTATTTAATTGGTAGAATTTAGGTGCATACCCAATTTTCTAATACAAATTTAAAACTTATCTGCATTTCTCTCTCAACTTTTCAGATGGAAAAGTGGTGGTTTCTGCTTTTTTTGTTTAAACAGTAATAAGATACCATAAGTTTTTCTGGTGATGTTCCCTCTAAATTTTCCTGAACTCCTTTTTTTCATACCACTGATTTTTATCAGCCTGGACAGCTCAACCTTACACTTCCCTGACCCTTTCTTAGTGTAAACACCTTAAAATAAGTCCTCTCCGCTGCTAGTAATTACAGTCAACTCTGGTTGCCTTCTCAGGCTTTCGGCTGGATGCTGGGATGCCTCCAGAGATCAGAAGATGTCAACACTTTGGCTGCAGTGACACGCACTTTACTGTGGCAGCAGCGCCCACTTCAGCTGGCCGCAACTCGCTCCCTCCTCACCCTCACTCCTCTGCTCATACAGAAAACTGANAAAACCACCAAACAAAAAAACCCACCTTCCTGGAAAACACATTCCCCCCTCATATATTATCATCACCGAACTGATTAGCTCACGATTGGATTCACTGCACGGCCACAGGGAGAGAAGGAGAGGGCAGGATCTGTGCGGGGAGTAGGGAGCAAGCCCAGAGTTTGTCTAAGCAACTTGGTCCCTATGGTGCAATCAAAACTTCACCGGACAGCAGAAGGGCTGGAAGGACGCTCGCAGCAGCCTGGGGAATTACGTTTCTGCTGCTCCAAGGAAAAGGGAATTTGAAAATAATGTGCTCCAAAATTTGGGGAGAAAAGGGAGAAATGCCATTTTTTTTTGCAAGAGGGAAAAGGGTTGAATGTGGATAGTCTGAATGCCAGCAATAACACGCGATCTCTGCCAAAAGAAGTTTTTGAAAACTAAAACAACATGAGGGGAGTAAACAACGCAAATAACTATACTTTCAAAATTTTATTTACATGTATCTGTCTGGCACTTTTCAGCACGCACAGCATATGCTTTTACAGCATTTAGGACAACATTTCCAAACGGAGAAAAATCTTTCTTTAAAAAAATTTTAATTATTATTATTTTTATTTATTCTTTTACACAAACATCTCAGTGTATATTCTTGGGACTTTAAAATTTATTAATCATATAATAACATAATAAAGCATGATACCTATTTATCATATGAAATGATAAATAATTTTTTCCCCACCTGCAAAAGAACAAATGACTGAGCAAGTGGGATTTTTTTTGCAGTCAATTTTATTTATAAATACATGATTTAAGCCTAAGAAATCATTTTTTTCAAGCAGAACAAGAACTGCAACTATAGCTTAAATAATATGCCTAGATAGTCCTATCTGATTCTTAGTATACAAGAAGGTGAAGTTGCAATTTCTTTTGCTTGTTTGATTTTCAAGAGAAAGCAGAGAGTTAAACTTCTTTTTAGTAGGAAATTAATACAACCTGCTTTAACTTCCTGGTCTCCCCACATCCATGGCAAACCAGGCTAAGATCCTGCTTTCCAATGAAATTCATTTATTAGCAGGAAAAGCAACACAGCTTTTCCCACGCAAACATATACTGAAGATCTTGAATAAATGTGACAAGCCAAGTTTTACCCTGCATACTGCACTGCAGTACAGAAAAATCCATGATTACTTTAAATGTCTTGGTTACATGCACTGCTGTTACTCAAACTTGTCCGCTTTGAAGTAGCTCCATTTCTCTCACACTGCACTGAACCTCCTATCAAAGAAAGCAAGGTTTCTCATGAAATAATCTAATTGAGAACCATCTGGCCCTTCAGAGGTGGCAATACCAATTTATTTTATTATAATAAAACCCACCGGAGGCAAAACAGCAAAATTCATATTACAGTGTCCCTGGCCATTCCGCTACACAAATAAAAACAATATTCGCTTTCTCTGGATATTTTAAAGCCTCTTATTCTGAACCTGATCTAACACATGCCACAAAAAGATCTATATTTAAAAAAAATAATAATAAAGAAGCTTTTCCGAAAGCTATAGTTCCTGAATACAGTGTTGTTGATTTTCTTTAAAAAAAAAACCAAACCATAATTCACAGAAATATGAATTCCGGACACAGTGATTAAAGATCTGTGTCACCTTGAGCAGTGCATGCTGAACTACAGTATTCATCCTGCGGCTTGAAACAAAAAATCTGGTTAGGAGAAGACAATGAAGGAAAAAAGTTGTAAAAAACCCCACTACTGAAGACCAACACCACACAAGACAGTTCCTCAAACACTTCTCAGCAGATGATTTTACCCTTTTCTAAAAGCAGCCAAGTATATGAGCTGCTCTTATTATTCTGTAATTCATTAAGTCCTGCAGCTATTTGAGGAAACTAGGGCCTGAGGTATTCTACAGCACATCACATCACTAAGGAGGAGACAACCTGAATGCAGGCATTAACAGACAAGACTCACAGGATTCAATAGTCAAGAAATTTATACGAATATATGTTTTTATAAACATCACCTTAATTTCAGGTGTCTCGTTTATATGGGTTTAAGCCACTGGCTGGCTGAGGAAATACTACCAGGACTACACAGAGTGACCAAACTTCCACCACAGCTGGTCTAGCTGGACACTACAAACCGGGGGGAGAAGGAGAAGGTGGTGGGTGGCGTTAGTGGTGGGCAGTGAGAGCTACCCCTGGCAGCACCACTGTGGGCATGGGCCCCGGCAGCAGCACAGCCCCCAGCACCTGATGCTCCAGCCGCTGTGGGAGCATCAGCTTCCCTAGGGAAGACCCACAGGGAAGACAACCCCAAAGGCTGCCGTGTAAACTAAATGACTGGTAGCTATGCAGGCTGCAGGACTTAGTTACCTGGGGCAGAACTAAATTAAAACCAGGAGGATTACAGTATTTCGTGTTGCTGAAAGCTAAGATGACCGATCATCTAGGGAGAACTGCCATATTTATCCAAGAAGCTGATAAATTGAGGAGTGAAAGAGGGAGAATGGTTCATTCATGGTTAAATGACATAGATATCATTAAAGGTGAATACAGAGTGAAAAGAAAGGGAAAAAAAAACCTTAGTGAAGCAAACAAGTTAGAAGGAGAATATCAAATATGAAGTTATGAATACTGTATTATTCATTGGTGAATGTTCTTCATAACCATGTCAGAGTCAGCAGTGTGTGATACAGAGTAAACTAAAAGTCAAGTCATTTACAAGGAGCTTGATATATCACTTCAAGGCAGCTTTTCACATATCTTTGAAAAAATGTTTGGAAAACCGGAACGTCTATGACAGAACATAAATACAACGAGGTGAAAGTGCAGGTAAAATAGACAAGACATTGCAAAAGAGAAGTCCTGTCCTCTATGCTTCCCTATTCTGTTGCTCACTTTCAAAAACATCTTTGCTGTAAGTAAAAGCAACTGACTTATTTCAGTTCAACACCAAAAAGCATCAGACTTGACAGTTGACTAAATCCAAAAAAGGGGACCAAAAATCTCCATCACAGTTCCACAGCCGAAACCTTGCAGGTGCTAACAAAGCACCTTCTCTGATCTTCCCCTAGGCCCCACAAAAGAAAAAGCAAAATAACAAAGCTTCTCTAACATTCAGAGTGTACTCAGCTCCCCGTCACTTTCATGGGTCATAACATTTGTGCAAACCAACAAAAAACATTCTTCAAAGGTAATGAAAAAGGTGAACAGGCAGACACACTTTAACAGAAAATGTTTTTATCATCAAACTAAAGAAACAGTATCTTAACAAGTTCATTAACTGTATCAAGCTGGTAATCAACTGTATCTCCAAAGTTACATTACAAAACTATGAAAAATTCAAAGTAGAAAGAACACGCAAACTACGTAAAACAAAGTTAAATTGGACGTGACCATCCTATTATAGATACATTTTTTCAGAGCCCACAAGTGAGCCTCCCAACGCTTCACTGCAGTTAAATGGTTTCCCCCAAAGGCCCACGGCCCATACTTCAAACCCTCCTGCTGAATACTGATCCACACCTTCACCTTCTGGGTACAGTGGGAAGAAAGGAATCGTGTGGCACAACTGAGAAGAAATACTGTCCTTCCAAACAGCAAAACAAAACAGTCGATGTTGTATCACTTAAACCCCTGCCAGAAGCGCAGCTTCTCATGAACACTCTCCAGTCTAAATTCCTGAAATACTATATTGGTCCTGCACAACGATGTGCCCGAATGCATCATCACAGGACACCATCTGCAGGTGCCCAGTCCAAAGAGTCGTTAAAGAGCACAGATACGCAGTATCTAGCAAGAAAAACAAATGCTAAATATCAAATCACGTTCTGTGGCAATGGGCACCAAAACCCAAGATGCTGGTAAACAGGGCACTAAGGGTTATGGCAGTTTCCTCAAGAAAGGGAGCGGGATACAGCCAGTTGTTTGAGCCCAAACAGACAATCATGCAGATGCTCGTTCATCCTCCACTAACAGTTGGTACCGCTGGGAGGTCAGCCCGACTCCATTGTTTTTACAGCAATTTGCATTTTATTTTCCATAATGCTTTTTAATTTCACTTTTTCAATTATTACTCTCAGGCAATCGCTTTAATTATCTGTTATCCCACAAGGAACGACATTTTCCTCCGGCGGAGAGAGGGGCTGCATCAGACCGTATTAATGCTGACGAGCCTCTCCACGGGCGAGCGCGGGGCTGCCTTGCCAGCCTTGGCAGCCCAAGTGGAGCGGCCGTTAGCCAGCACCCACAGCTATTGCTGACAGATTGGCCCGCTCGCCACCCCTCCAACGGCAATCTGCGCAGGATTACCAGGCGCGTATTAAACTTTTAAGTGCATGCGGTATACCCCCTTTGAATTTCAGATTCGCCAAAGCAAATGGTATCACTGTGGCAAAACACATCCGACTGCAAAGCCAGAACAAGCCGCTTTTCCCTAATCCAATGCTATGTTAATGCAAAGCTTAGCAATGATGGATGGACTCATTACTGCCGCAGTTATCACCATCTGAACCAGGTGCCAAGACATATGGTTTAACAGATGTTCTAGCAAAAAGCTCTATTCCCCGCACTGTGCGAGTGTCCAGTTAAACCGGACATCGATAAGACACTGAAAATCGTATTGGGCTTCTGGGAACCACAATTGTTCCCAGCTCAGGAAGCCGTTAAACACAGCCTGATTATGCAAAAAACCCTATTGCTCTGATATCCCAATTAGATCCACAGAACAAATGCTGGACAATACGTACACTGCTTTTGGGAGTCTTTGTGTACCCAAATGTTATTTATTCTCTTCAGCCAATTCTATCTCTCCACTGCCTTAGTAAAGAAATGAACCTTAAAACTTTGGAAGCTTTCTCGACACAGAAATCTCCAAATCCAATGGGCAAAGAGCCCCCCATTGCACCCTACACCACCCCTGCATTTTCATGTTCAGAATGCTCTGTGTGCGTTATTCTTTCAAATATTTAATACTTAACACGTATCTATCTCGATCCCAGGCTTAATGGGCAGAACTGACTCTCGTTTGCAAGGTTATTTGTTGACATAACTCCACTGGAATGCATGGCATTTCATGGGGCCAGGGAGGGGGCAGGGGGGAATAGAATAAAAAGGTGGGCCTGTATATACCAGTCCAGCAAATCAATGTGAACAAAGCAGCAAGGTGCATCAAACGTTAATAAATGAGGGAATCCTTATTCTTCGAGTGTCTTTTCAAAGAAAGACAATTCATAAGCTTTAGAAAAAAGAAAAGCAGCAGAAGTGGGCAACAACTGAACAGTTACGATGTCTATACACGCTACATTCACACACACACTTATAGTCACCTCCTACAGGAAAGAATTTTTCAGCAAGGGCTTCCGCTAACTCCTGAAGCTTCTAAGACAGAGGCCACCAAAGCATAATGTGTCGAAATGCTAGCTTACCACCTTGGGTTTGGGGCCTCCTATCACGCAACCCAACTCCTTCAGTGCGTACAGTGGCACCAAACTACAGCTGTTGGTGTGTGAAAATATTACACTGGGAATTTTAAGAGGAGGGGGAAAATACTGAGGGGGAAAAAAAAAAAAAAAGCACAGCATTGCATTCAGAAGGGGATGTCAGGCAAAAAAGGTTAATACACACCAAAACTGAATGTATTTCAGAAACAACATCAATGCTCACTTAAAAAGAAAACTAACGACTTTGAAACTCTTTTGGAATTTGCTAATAAATACAGGTCATAAACAGAATCCTTCAACTCACAGTAATAGATTCAACAGTAGATTAGGTTGAAAAGGTGAAGAACAAAACAATCTGAGCTGCATTTCTGTCCCACTCCCACACCTACTATTCACACTGTCACAGAAGGTGTGCTTCAGATCATCTTATTCAACCAGTTAAATCTCTTTATCTGTGCAAATATTCGTTTTGTATTGATGCAGCTGCAACTTTTAAAGACTTCTGTTATCTTTACTGCTTATCTTTCAACGCCAGAGCTCTGACTGCCCCAGACCTTAGTCCAGTGGGGCCGAAAATGCAGGGATAGGAGGGAAGGGGTATAAAAGGGAACATGAGACGAGATACAATCTAAAACCAAACGAGCAGAATCTGCAGCCATGAAAGTCAGGAGAAGTTCAATTCAATGTTAATTCCTATTTGTCTGAAATGTTTACAGACGTACATTTATAGAAAATGGAGTAGATGAAAAGGCTGTCATTACAGCAGTAAACACACAGGAAAGTGTATTGAGATACTGTACCTATTTTTATCTATTTTTATTTTCAGACACACAAAGGTATGTGCACTTAATTATATATAGTGAGAAAAACATAAGCATGGAAACATACACGCACACAGATGATCAGGACTTTTTCCCCAATAATTAAAAAAAAAAAATTAAAGTTTACATAGGACACTACAATGAGACATGCTACCAAGATCCATTTTTACTTCAAGTTGTGATAATCATAGAATAGAATCACAGAATGGTTCGGGTTGGAACGGACCTTAAAGATCATCTAGTTCCAACCCCCCTGCCCTGGGCAGGGATAATGCTTCCCTTTTCCTTGTTTCTAATCAAACATCCCCGTCTTTTTCCACCTGCTGGCACTATTTATATAGGTAACTGAGACATGAATGAAGCTAAAAAATAATAAAAATAAAATAAAATAAATTTTAAAAAGCAACCAAAACCAAAACAAATGGTCCTCCCCACTCCCAACACAAAAATCCAATTTGTCTCAAAATCTTTTTCAGCCAGATCACTTTCCTGAGCTGACTTACTGACAAGTTCCAAAAGCTCCAGCGTCAGTGCACAGAGGGTCGAGGAGGGCACAACAGAGACTGCAGCAGCTCAGACCGAGCCTGGCTGAAGCAGCTGTGGGACTGCACCCAGGCTCAGCACCACTCTCAGCACAGAGCAGGGCGGCTGCCTTCCCCCCGCCCCGGCTGAATTTACTTCAGCCCCTCTTTGAAACGGAGAGCTAGGAGAGTCAAAAAGCACTGGGAGTCGGTAACAAATCTGTAGCCTGCACTTCTCTATTACTTCAATGCAAGCAAATGAAATCTTAGATCCTTTCAGATACAAAAAGCCCTAGTGTCCCAGATTGCACCTTGGATCTTTACGTATCAAAGAATATGTTTTAATAGGAAATTGCTGCTGTTTCTTTTTTTTTCTTTCTTTTTTTTTTTTCCAAGGAAGTATCTTTTCTTTTTCAATAAGGACATAACCAAAAGCTATTTTCTCTAACACAGTGTACTTGGAAAGTGTCTTCTCCCCCTCCCCCTCTTTCATTTTTCATTTTTGCACTTTTTTTTATTTTATTTCCAATAGCCTTTCTTGTTATGAGAAAAATACATTCCTGGAATGTTTCAGCTCAGGGCTCTCAAAAACAATTACTTAGGCATTTGATTTGATCTGTTGGTTCTTCCTTTCTGGGTATTGGAGCATTATGAAACTCCAGTTTGGTCAAAGGTTAAAGTGAACCTTTTCCAAGTTACACTCCGGAGCCTCATGAGGCGCATCCATATACACCCCAGGTCTCAAGGAAAAGAAGTCAATTCCCTATTACCTGCACACAACAGCAGTAACTTGCTGTGTTATCTAAGGAAGGAAATTCAGAGAGGGAAAGCTGCTAATTCATGCTTATGTTGGGAAAGACAGATGGAGGGGTGGAATGATGAGGGTGGAAGAAAAAAGAAGAGTCACCTTTAAATTGGTGAAAATTTTGCGCTGCTTAAGGGAAAACAAGAAGGGGAACAGAAGCTCAATTACATAATTTTAGCAGC
Organism: Stercorarius parasiticus; assembly: GCA_013396915.1. Classification (NCBI taxonomy): domain Eukaryota; kingdom Metazoa; phylum Chordata; class Aves; order Charadriiformes; family Stercorariidae; genus Stercorarius; species Stercorarius parasiticus. The sequence goes on along the minus strand of VWZL01001108.1, from coordinate 605,980 downwards.
AAGGTATCTTTAAGAATATCAAAGCGCTTCATCAGCATGAGCAAGCAGAGCTATAACCTCAAAGGTACCTTAGCTTTTGCACTTTGAGAAATTGCACACAAAAGTCAGCACACAAAAAAACCCACCCTTGAAGTATATGAAGGTACAAAACATATGTTTTGTGAGTTGCTCTGGCTGCTAACCGGGCTTCTCAGGGGAGTATAAATTAGCGAGGATAATCTGTCAGATTTATCTGACACTGAGGAGTGAGCGATAGGGAAGATTTCCAGCTAGCTGTCTCCATCGGGCTGTTCTGACCCATGATCTACTGAAGGTGGTGCTTCACGGGTTTGCTGGTATGCTCCTATCGTGACAGTCCTGCCTTTGATACAGCAAAACCCAGTTTAATTTCATTGTGTGTGCTTTGTGTCCTCTATTTGGCAAGTCTCTGAAATCAAACTCCTTTTCCTTAATGAATGCATTATAAGTTTGCTCAATTTAAACCAGTTACTACTCAAAGACATGGAGCACAAATCATTCCTACTACTATGATACCTTTTCACTAAATGCAATGCAGTTACTGATAGATTTGTGGTCCTTTAATAATGTTATGGCATATTTGACCAGTAATACATTTTGCATATCAGATTTTTTTCTAATTTCATTCTATCTATTAAAAAAAAAATCCCTTTAAAATTTTATCACATGCCTGTATGCGACTGTTACTCAAGGTTTGTCAGTTCTGCTCTCTATTAAAAGAAAAATCAAACAGATTGAAGTAACTGATTATATTCAAAGTATAACGCTTGCCAAAAAACCAGGTATTTTAAAGTTCTGATTATAGTTCATTTCAAAGTACAATGTTTCCAAAAAAGTATATACTTTACAGTTCTGAAAATGCATAGAAATACACATTTTAAAAAAAGTTTTAAACCATTCTAAAGGAATGTTGGTGCTTAAGGCTTATGTATACACTAAAGCATATACATAAAGGTACACATACAACTAAAGTGATTTTTTAATCCTTAAGTGGCAAAATTTAATTTTTTAAGAAGCAACTGCAAAACTTTGCCATCCTTCTACTGAACCAGTGATCGTAACTGTAAGTAATCCCATCCCCACTCCACAAACCAAAGTGCTTGTTTTGCGGGGGGATGGTGGTGTTGCTTTCTTCTTTTTTCTTGTTTTTTAGTGAGAAGGGTTATTTTCTGGTTTTAATCATCTCTTAGATTCCAAGACACTGTATTGGGTTTGCGTGGCAAGGTTTTGGTAGCAGGGAGGATTACAGGGGTGCCTTCTGTAAGAAGCTGCTGGAAGCTTCCTCCATGTCTGATAGAGCCAATGCCAGCTGGCTCCAAGATGGACCCACTGCTGGCCGAGGCCGAGCCCATCAGTGATGGTGGTAGCACCTCTGGGATAACATAGTTAATAAGGGGAAACAAACTGCTGCACAACAGCAACTGCAGCCAGAGAGAGGAGTGAGAATATGTGAAAGCAACCACTCTGCAGACACCAAGGTCAGTGAAGAAGGAGGGGAAGAAGGTGCTCCAAACGCTGGAGCAGAGATTCCCCTGCAGCCCCTGCTGAAGACCATGGTGGGGCAGACTGTCCTCCTGAAGCCCATGGAGGTCCACAGTGGAGCAGATATCCACCTGCAGCCTCCATGGAAGGCCCCACACTGGATCAGGTGGATGCCCAAAAAAGGCTGTGACCCCGTGGGAAGCTTGTGCTGGAGCAGGCTCCTGGCAGGACCTGTGGCCCTGTGGAGAGAGGGGCCCAGAGGAAGTTTGCTGGCAGGACTTGTGATGCTGTGGGGGACCCATGCTGGAGCAGCCTGTTCCTGAAGGACTGCACCCCATGGAAGGGACCCACACTGAAGCAGTTCGTGAAGAACTGCAGCCTGTGGGAAGGACTCAAGTGAAGAAGTTCATTGAGGACCGTCTCCCATGGGAGGGACCCCACGCTGGAGCAGGGGAAGAGTGTGAGGAGTCCTCCCCGTAAGGGGGAAGGAGCGGCAGAGACAACGTGTGATGAACTGACCACAAACCCCATTCCTGTCCCCCTGCACCGCTCGGAGGGAGGAGGTAGAGAATTTGGGAGTGAAGTTGAGCTTGGGAAGAAGGGGGAGGTGGGGGGAAGGTGTTTTAAGTTTTTGGATTTATTTCTCATTATCCTACTCTGATTTGATTGGTAATAAATTAAACTGATTTCCCCAAGTCGATTCTGTTTTGCCCATGATGGTAATTGCTGAGTGATCTCTCCCTGTCCTTATAGTGACCCACAAGCCTTTCATTATATTTTCTCTCCCCTGTGCAGCTGAGGAGGGCGGTGACAGACCGGCTTTGGTGGGCACCTGCCATCCAGCCAGGGTCAAACCACCACACATACATACTTCTCACAATTACACACTGATAAAAGTTGATCCTCCTGCTATTAGGGAGACAGAGAAAAAGGACATGAAATCGTCCTTTTATGTTGTCCCATTAAATATACTGCTGAGTAAAATTGAGATGCACATAGAAGTACAGCCATATCCCTCCAGCCACCTGCTTGGACAAAGAATTAGTTGTAATTTATATGATGAAATAATCCTCAAAATTTATGACAGCTGCGTTACATCTGTGTTTTACTAGATCCCAAATGCCAATTATCTACATTTAATAATAAATTTTGATACAGAGGAGATAATTTACAAGGAGAGAAGGCCCACAATGCCTTAAAGACCAACCCTCCTCCACTGTCCCCACCAGTTGTTCTAAATTTTAATCCCAGCTTTTTAACATTACAAAATTAATTACAAGTTTCTCCATTTAACAGAGATAAAATTGTATTTAAACTAAATATTTCACATGCAGAAGAAAAAAAGGCGTAGGAATTTAAATATTTCACTTCCAGAAAGCAGCTTGTCCTCTAGCCAAATAGACTTGCATGACTTGGCCTTACCTGGAGCCATAACTTGTTATTCACTGCATCTCTCCCCGTAGCAATGCATTGAAATGTAGCATTCTGCCCTGCATTGACCTCTACATCTCCCAGCCTCAAGAAATGTGGAGATTTATCTGCAGAGGGGGAAAACAAAAATTACAAATAAAGCTTACTGCTAAAAAAGGTGCCAGCAACATTATCATCTCCTCAAAGATGCATACTATAACAACCTTTGGCTAAAAAACAGAAACAGAAGAGAGAAAATCATTTGTTTCATCTCTGATTGAGAAGAAAGGGTGCTTTCAGTCCTTTCCCTTCTCCCCTGCTGATTCTACTAACTTTATGTTTTACATGAGTTATAATAACGTCTTTTAAAAATCAAAGCCAAGAGAAGGAGATCAAGTGCCAAAATGTCAGCAGCACTTCACAAAAATTATCCCAAATACTTTTGATTGTATGAAACTTATTACACTGAGAAAAACCCAATTAGCAGGACACTGCTCAGGCAAATAGAGTTACTATTCAGATTATTTGCAATGTAACACAGAGCTCTATTGTTTTACTAAAGGAAATCATTTGTACCATTGAATATAGTATTTCAGGAGCCGACAAATCTATTTCCCACACTGACAAAGCCCCTAGGAAAGCTCAGTGGCACAACCACCTGAAGGATTTATTAGACGTAAGAAAGCTGACAGACACATTTGAGGAGTGGGTACAGTACACAGCTTTCACCCATCCCTTTCTCAAGAACTACTAACAACAACAGTAGCTGAACTGTTGGAGGTTTTTTTTTTTAGTAAACATGAAGAAATAACACAGAGGAAAAACCAGCAAATTGGAACAAACAGGGTTTAAACATGAGTAACAAAAAAGAGCTTATCTGAATAATGTATCATGCTCATACTCTGCCTTCATGGCTGTACCCAGGTGCCTTTTGTTTTAGCACTTAAAAAAACCATAAAGGAAAAAAAAGAAAGAAAGAAAAAAAAAAAAAGAAGAAAAAAAAAAAATGAAAGCCAGATACTGAATCCAAGCAGAGCTTTGCTGAGCACAGACATCAGATAGCTGGGCTGGCTGAAATATAAAGAGGTAACTCACTCCAATACCATGAAAGCTTGGTAGCCCCTGAGAGCTATGGTCTTAACAGGATTGGGGTAGAAGGAAACAAAATCTGAGGTTGCCATTGCAACTTCATTATTCGGCATTGTTTTGCAAATTTGGGAGAGGGGGTTGTTACATCTTGATCATTTCAGAAAGCAATTAAATTATCAGCCATGAGGTACATTATAATGAAATTACATTCTAGAGAGGGGATGACTAGGGGAAGATCAGAAGAGTTGAACTGAACCAAATTAACAAAAAAATGTGATAACAAATGACAAAAATGCACTCTAATAATTTCTTCCTCACAACTTTTCATTTCTAGAATATTCATATTAGTATTTGTATGCAAACTTGTGTTCACATGTGTGTAATTCTTCCCCAGGATTAAGCAGAGAAAGGCAAACATACATGCCTGAAGTCTGTCCACAAAATCTAAACAACAAAACCCAATCCTTCAGTAGTTCAAGAGTCAAAAGCCTCTTTTTTTTTAAAAAACAAAAAAACCAAAAAAAACCCACAAAAGCCAAAACAAAACACTGTTGTGTCTGTTTGTTTTTTTTTTAATAAAAATAAAAAGGGCATGAAATCTGATAAACCTCCTACATGCATCTGCCAATTCAGTTTTCTTTAATCAGTGAGTATACACATTAACATTGAAACCCATTTTGATTCTGCATGCCAACTATGGTATGACTAAAAAGACACTGAAGAATTTCTGCTTTTATATTCCTGTATACTTTACTTCGGGCAGACGAAGATTTTACCCAGGTAAATCACTACTGCAACACTACATTTTCCCCTGGAAGCTGCAACAAAAATACTATTGAAAGAACAAAGAACATCAGTGATCAGGTGATGAAAACTCAGCAGACTACAGCAATATCAAATATGTCCTGAAAAGACAGAGAAAAATGCAGCTCTTAATCATTACTTACCACAAGGGTAACTCAGAACCTGGATGTCATCAATGGCAATGTAGCCATTTCTCCCATCTGAGACTTCAGCTTCAAATATTACCTGTCAAAATGAAAGAAAAAATGTTTACAACGTTCATTTCTATAGAATTCCCACAGTGGCAAGCGTGTAGATATAAGACACATTGCCTTTTTCATTTAGTTGAAGTTCCTACAAGGTTTGACGACTGAATGGAATATTTATTACTCAATGTGTTGCAGTTCCATACCATTCATATACATGACTTGCTTTGGATTTTATGCTTACGGCACACCAGAAAAGCATGTTTATTACCTCAATTAACGGCATACTGCTTTCACTCCGCTAAATGTAAAAACAGGATTCAATTCTGATAAAATGCCATTACTTTCAGGCAGGTTCAACATCACCGCACACAACTGATCAACCAATTTCAACAAAATTTATATTCTTGTCAGGGGTCACAGTATAGTCCACAGTCTCCTGTAACCTTCTGCAGCGTAATTGCTCAGGAAAACACGCAGCAGGAGAGCAATAGTGCAGCACTCCCCAGTGGCAATGAAAAGAACAGCTGTAGCATGAGATTTATATAGTAGTCGTTAACTTCATTCCTCATTCTTGCAAGGCAAGGGGGAAATTGCGGTGCGTGAAGGAAAAGAAGAGATTGTCTTCACATCCAACTTCTTGTCCCACCCCAAACGGGCAATAGCAACAAAGTATTGCTCTTGGACTGCTCCAGAGCACAGAGCTGTCCTTCGCTACAGATGTAGCAAAACACCACCAACTGACCAGAACAAATTTACTGTCAAGACTCATGCTTCCTTGTATGGATGAACAAAAAAGAAAGAAAAAAAAAAGAAGTAGAATATGGTGAAAGTAAAAGGAAAATAATTAGAAGGAAAAAAATAAAGGATGAAGCATGAATGCCTAAACTAAAAGGAAGATATGAAAGAGGAAAGCACACCAGTAGAGACTGAGTCAAGTGAAGGTTGGCCTCGTGTATATGTGTCCTTCCCCAGTATGTTGATACCTACTACACTGGAGGCAGAGGGGAGAAAGTTACCTTTCCTAGGACAGAGCTAGAAATGAATTTACTTGGTTTTTTTTCTAACTTTTCCAGATTAATTTAATTAATCCCCACACTTCAAGAGTAGGAAGTTATCAAAAAAAGAGAAGTTCACAGGAAAGATTAAGATCAAGACATGGAGATCCATGAGAAGAAAAAAAAAAAACACACAACACAAGAAAAAAAAAATGAATAAATACAGAAATGTAAGAAGCCTACAAAAAGTTATAGGGAGTAATGTTTATGAGGTAAGCAAAGGAAAAATAAAATTACTGAAAAGACAGAGATATTAGAGAGCTGATATTTCATAGATACAGTGCTAAATTAGATTTTATTTACATTCCTAATTGGCATATATTCAGCTATGAAACATTCCTAACTATAGACGCTGCTTAGCAAAAGGTGCATCTCAGTTAAAAAATTCTTATCAGGTTTTAATTTGATAACATCTGTTCCCATTTAAAATGGGCAATGGAAAAAGGGAATTGCATATATAGGTGAAAACAGCAACTTAAAATGCTGACAAGTCAGACCAGAACCTGAGGTAGTTCTTTTCCTCATGCACACACACACAATACTTAAGAAAAAACAGACTGTTGAGCTATTCCTTTCACCAGAGAAGTTTTATCCTAATAAGACAGCAGCGCTTTGGTAGTGAATCCTGCACTTAGTCTGCACTACTGTTCAGTTTACGGTCCTAGAAAGAATGGCTTAAGCACTTGCATTTTAGCTGAAAAATAATTCACATTATCACTCTAGCCAGAAAACGTTTGTTGCCTGTGCAACTATAAATGTCCTTCCACTTATTACAATTTAATTGCATGCTCATCTAGTGAGCTTCTGAGAGATGCTTGCTTCCTTTAACGGAGAGGAGAGGAGAGACTGTGTTCGAGGGGTGAATTATGCTCGCACAGAGCAGGGCTGTGGAGACAGCTACCCTGGCTCGTTTGTACCAGCGTCACCGCAATGAATGAGAATGGGAAATGCTGAACAGCTCAGGTAATTCAAATGCTACCCAAGGGAATTAGATTTGATCCCTGAATTTTCTACACAGTTCCAAGGTGAGACTCAAATAGTTAGTTACTTCTCCAAATAAAATGGCACGTCCTTCTTTATGAAGTGCCTGCATTCAGATGCAAACAAAGATACGGTGTCAGAACTCCCTGAACTTGACACGCCGCTACAGATTTAGCCATCCCTAATGCATCTCTTGTGATATATTGGTCCATTTTCCCCCTAAAACCATGCAAGCTTTTAGTGAACACAGTACCATTTGGGGAAATCCATGGATTTAGTACTGACAGCATTAAGAGCCATTTCCGTTTGTCTGGTTTGTACCTGGCTTCCTTCAACGACCCAAATCAGTAACAAATTGATCCCAATCATCCTGCTATATTATTCACAACTTCATAGACCTCTATTATATGTTCCCAAGTAATTTTGTCTCAAATTTGAAGAGCCCTAGATTACTCAGTCAATCTCGTATAGAAACCATTCCCTTTTCTTTGATTATCCTTCTCATCTTTCTCTAAAGATCTTTCTAACTGCACTGTATTCTTTGAAGATAACGAGAGCAGAGCTGGCACACAGTAATCAAGATGTGGGTGAGTCATAATTTATACAAAAGAATAATACCATTATCTAATTTATACCAAACTTCCTTAACCATTTTTAACACTTCATTTGCTTTTTTTGACCATCAGTGTGCTCTAAGCTGATATTTTTATGAAGCCCACGATGACGCTGAAGAGTGCCAATGGCAAGTTCCAAGTCCATCTTTCTGTGTGTGAAATTAGGATTTTATGCAGTGTGCATGATTTTATAGCTCTCTATCTACACTAAAATGGGCCTGCCATTTCATTGCCCAGTCACTCACAGTTGGTGATATTGTGATGGTCCCTCTACAGGTCCTCACGATCACATATTGTCCTTGCTATACTGAAGTAGCTTTCACCTACAAACTTTTGTCTTCTGTTCTCTGGCCCCAACTCTGGTCCCTTATGAGCATGTCGAAAGGCACAAACCCCTATAGGATGTCTTGGTGACTACTTCTGGGCATACTGACAATTTATTCCTACCTTCTCTTTTTCCTCTTAAACAATTACGTATCTATGGAAGTATCTTTCTTCTCATGGAATAGCAGCTTAGCATCACTACAAGCTTTTGTAGAGGGACACGGTCAAAAGCCTTTTGGAAACCTAACTAGCCTGTATCAATCAGATCACCCTTATCTATATGCTTGCTGAGCCCTCTAAAGGGCTCCAAGGTTGAAAATTAAGCATATGATGTGTAACATACAGCAAAAGTGAGGAAAAAAAAAATCCAGTTGTTTTGTGTCAGGCACTGCAAAACAGCACATGCTTTGTTTTTGCATCCCAGCTCTAAAATGCAAATGATGACAATCACTTTTCACCTAATATTATTCCAGAAATAAATGTTTGTGAAGAATTTAAACACCCAATAGTATCTGAATGCAATGGAAAAAGTAGTAATTATTTCAGCAGGGGCCCTCTAAAGGGATTTAGTTGCTGAAGTTTAATCCTTAAGAAACACTCAAACCTTCACATTCCTACACAGCCCTATCATTGCATTCTGTAATCACCATGAAGACTAAGCCTACACTTGCAGTAATACAGAAAACATACATGTTAAGAACTGGCCTCACTGAATTTTTAGCTCTTGTTAGGATCCAAACATTTAGGTATCCTCATTATTAGCTCATTTAAGGCATTGATCAAAATAAGTATTCCCAAAGGTTACCTAGTCAATTAAGTACAAAATGCAGTCAGGAAACAGGGAGAACAACTCCGTAGCCCAAAGCCTACCCTTAGAACATAATTCTTCCTAGGTTTTGTATGATTTCTTGTAAATCATACGCCACTGTCACCAAGCACAATATTGGTGCCTTCACTCCACTTGACTAGTTCTGACTACTTGCGGTACTGAAGAAGGTGAGAATCTCCCACAGTTTTGGCAGCAGTCCTGTCAGACCATCAAATATATGAAGCAAACATCCATACATCAATTAGATAAAAGTGAGTATTAAAAGACTCAGTTACAACAGAAATGTAGTGTTACATTGACTATTTTTTCCTGCAAGGCTCAAATACACATCATTAGAGAGAGACGAAAAGGAATTTGAAATGGAAATTAAAAAAAAAAAAAAGAAAAGGAAAGGGAAAAGAAATAGTTAGATCTTTTAATTTCCACAGAGCGTTCAACTTGCAACACATTTTTGTAGCTATAGGAGGGCTTCTACTAGCTTAATCATCTGCAATTAAACTTGTAAATAGATCAATTCCAATGCTTGGTGGAAAGATGTATTTGAGAGCTGTAAGCAAACAGAAGGTATCAGGTCTGTGATAAATCACAGTATAAAGAATAAATCACAGTATAAATAATAAACCAAAAACAGAACAAAAAAACCAAGCCAAACAGAAAAAAAACCCAAAACCCCAAAACTTCAACTACAGTCCAGAATTACTGGAAACTTTGTGCTCTTTCCTCACTGTTCCAGTATGCATAATCCTGATGGTGTGCATTTTGAGACATTTTTGTCACCTCCCACATAATTTCTATTCAACTTGTGAATAAAAAAAAAATGAAGAATAAATTACTTAGAACCAAAAGAAGCAGTGGAGTTATATTAATTAACCTCACCAGATAGAAAGCCTTTCATAAGAATATAAAAAGAAAACACTGTAAATGATTTTTTTTTCTGCTTCATACACATCTCCTTCATTGATTCATTTTAATTTTTTTAAAAGCACAGTAGGACAACTCCAGTTATACTTTAACCTAGTACTTAGACTAGAATTGGTTAAGATTAATCATCACATAGGAGCAAGTTTGTTTTGTAGGAAAATAACTTTCTGCAGATGAAAAGCCATGCACAGCAAGATCAGTTATACATATGATAAAACACTAATGAATCCTATTCACTGACAAGCTTCTAGTTCTATCTAATGTTTTCAGTGTTAAAGGCATTTTAAAATACTAAAGAAAAGTTTTTAATTACCAAGAAAGTAAAACTTAATATAAACATGAAAAAAGTATCGTGTTACAAAAGAAATACCTAATGGAAGCTAGCCGAAAGAAAGGGACAGCTAAACAAATTTTACCTAACATATAAAAATTTTGTTGACATAATAAAAAGAATTTCCCATGTGAAAGTTATAGATAATTTTGCTGAACTAATTTAGAAATCATGAAAACATAATTACTTCCATTTGAATGCTTAAGTAATCCTGTGAGGCAGCCTTTGCTGCTGACAGGACCCAGGAGAATTTCCAGCACGGCAAGTCACACACTTGGGTGAAAACTTCGGGATCTCAATTCTGCCAAGTCAGCTAGCACCCTACTACCAGCTGGTTCCAGGACATTCTGGAAAGTTAGGACAAAATATGTTCTAATGCAGGTGGAGGGCAGTTTACAGTTTAACAGATACTGAATAAACACAGGTCAAATACTACCCAGGCAAAAATTTAATAAAAAAGACAAAGCAACTCACTCAAAGCAATGGACAGGTTATGTCAAACAGTTCTATGGAGATACTCATTGCATCAGCACCTGCCTACATTAATACTGAAATTAGCACTGTTTCTGTTGGAAATTACTCTGACACTTTCTCTCCAAAATGTACTTCAAGATGCAATAGCAATAGTTCTATCTGTAAATTCTACATATCATCTTATTTTATCCTCTGTATTTTTGCATTAATCACAACATGTTGGTACTGGACAAACACAGAAGATGACAGCCATCTGTACAAACAGCTTATGTCTAAAGACACAGGAGGTATGACGTCAAAACATTTCCTTGCTCTCAGTCTTGTCTTGCACAACATCCACTAAGCTGAACTGAATCTGGCAGAGTTGAATCTGGCAAAGAATGTCAAGGGCAATGAGAAGGACTTCTGTAAGTATGTAAGTAACAAAAGGAAGACTAGGGAAAATGTTGGCCTGCTGCTGAATGGGACAAGGACCCTGGTGACACAGGACGTGGAAAAGTCTGAGGTACCAATTGCCTTCATCATCTCAGTCTTTTCGAGTAGGATTGACCTTCTGAAATCCAAGGACCCAGAGACCATGAGGAAAGTCTGGAGCAAGGAACACATGCCCGAGGACCACCATATGCTGGGGGCCACCCAGCTGGAGAGCAGCTTGGCAGGAAAGGAGGTGGGTGTCCTGGTAGACACCCACTTGAACAAGAGCCAGCAACGTGCCCCTGTGGCAAAGGTGGTCAGAGATATCCCGGGCTGCAAAAGACAAAGTGTTGCCAGTGGGTCGATGGAGGTGATCCTTCCCCTCTACTCAGCACTGGTGAGGCCACACCTGAAGTGCTGGGTCCAATTTTGGTCTAAGTACAAGAGAGACATGGATGTACTGGAGAGTCCAGTGAAGGGACATCCAAAGATGATGATGAATGGAACATCCCTTACATGAGAAAAGGCTGAGGGAGCTGAGACTGGTCAGCCTGCAGAAGGGTCAGGGGGAATGTAATCAATGTGTATAAATGCCTGAATGGAGGGTGTGAAGAGAACAGAGTTGAGCTCTTTTCAGTGATGCCCAGTGACAGGACAGGAGGCAATAGGCACAAGCTGAAACATAAGTGATTTTGCTAAACTGTTGACCCCCAAAATAATTGGACATCACTGATATTAAATAGAAGGGCTAATGTTCAGTGTTGACTGTATTTCTTCCAGACATTCACTGTAGTTTGGTTTGCTTATAACCCCTTTCTCTTTAGAAAGTGTGAATTGAAAATTTCCATATATGCATTTTACAAATATTAACACTTGCCAGATGTATTTTGCCAGAAAGCCAGCCCCTGACTAACACCTGCTTGTTTAGGATAATTCCTGCCTATGAATTATTTGTGGGACGATGGAAGCGCTATTTTTGTAGGTCACCTGGACTACCTAACTCAGAAAGATTTGCCATCCCCTTCCACTAGAACCTATTAAAACATAATATAATCTATCAACAAAGACAAGTTTTGAGCTATGAAAGATCCTCCAGCAACCATTTTTAGCCACAAGTGTTATCCATAACCACTCAAACCTAACAGCTGAAGTGCATGGAGAAGGAGAGACTCTTTCAAGGGACAACACAACACACCTCAAACAATCTTGCCCTACCCTCTGCGCCTGTAGAGTGAGGTCACAGAGAGTTGGCTGCCAAACGCTACATCTGAATAGCCATAATAAGGATGAGCTTTTGAACCCAAAGCACAAAACCTCGTGTTAATGAATGTGGTTTATGAATGAAAAAGCAAAAGAACAAGGTGGTTCTCAAGAGCATGATGCACTGAAAATATGAGAACCAGAAGAAGAAAGAGCTTAAACCAACTTGTGCTTCTGTCTGCATAAACTAATATCCTTTTTTAAAAAATCAGAATACATCTCCATAGATACGCGATGGTATCCACAGCTTTTCCTCTCTTTAAATTTAAGATGCTTGTGTAAAGTAAAAAAACAAAAAAACACCAAACACAACAACAAAACCACAGAAAAATAGAATTATTAACTGAATCTTTCAAAGTACATTAACTGACATTCTCATACATGTGATGTCTAGGTTGTACACTTGGGACCAAGTTTTGGTGCTTTTGCCTTCAGCGAGACTACTTAGGGAGACTACAAAGAGAAAGACCTTGAAAAGGCCTCTAGATATACCAGATATGCCAGACCTCCAGATACTGAGGTTCTATTTCAACAAGTATCTCTGAAAATTATCTTCCTACTTCTGAAAACATTAGACTGGTAACATTGAAACCATTTGAACTGTCATTATTACTTGTTTATGTGTAATATCACATGCCTTGCTTAATGAAACCAGACAAGTCTGATTAATTTCCTAATTTCCCAGTTAAAGCAGAAACTTGCATTTGAGACTGTGACAGTGGAATATTTATTTTTCAAAGTACTTCTACCTCAGAAATGTGTAGTAAAGATGATGAAGCATCAAAAGTAATGGCTGTAGAATCTGTCTGTGAAATCAGTAAGATAAACATCAGTCAGAAATGATACAGATCTAGTTTACCCCACCACTGGCCAAGGCCAGTATGTTATATTAACTCAGAAGAGATTTTCCAGATATATTTTTCAAGGATATTTTTAGAGCTTTCAGGCATTGTATCATTAATAAGAAAATAATTAAATACAGAATCTTTGTAGTTTCTTCTGTTCATTTAGGAGCAGAAAGCTATAGCTATTCACCTTATATACGCAGTTTGCAGGGAGAAGTATGAAAGAGCTAGGAGCTGAACAAATAAGACTGGATCAGAGTGGATAAGACAAGTTACTGACAAGTCAAGTCAGGCACATCACAGGAAGCTAAAAATCAACAAGACAGAGACTTGGGGGCAAAGAACCTCCTCTGTCCCTCTTAAAACCCTTACCTTGAATATACCTACTACAATCTTATTAGTCCTTTTCCCTTCTGCCTTCCCTCTAATGATCAATCTGTAAAGACATCTGCTACATTGACTGGCCTTTGAGCAAACAAACTAAAATGAAAAGTCAAACAAAGGAATAATGAATCCTAAATTCAAGAGAAAAGGGTGTCTTCCATTCTGAAACAAACCCATTTTCTTTTCTTAAATGTTGAAGATTAATACTGAGCAGACATTGCTTCTTCTATAGGTGTAACTCGTAAGCTATTTCAGTGATTTTGGATACCAAAATGAGTAATGCTTATAGTCTCTGGCATTGTGCACAAATTTAGCATTTTTCTCCACAGAAAGAGGAAGGCAAATACTCACTACCAGAATGAATATTGTCTCTTGAAAGACAGAAATGACCAAGAACCATTCATACTCACATCCCTTGAACTTTTCAGGATAAAGCACCAACTTTTCTTTAAGTTGCTCAGAAAAATAGCTATGAAGCACCAAGAAATTACTATTCGTGAAACAGCTTAGGTTTTATAACTAGCAGAACAAACCTTCTCCCATAGCTTCTTATAATTTGAGACAAATATATTTAACGTTCCTATAAAATCATTTTCTAACAGATGGATTATTAAACAGCAGAAAAAGATTATATAGATGTATACTAACCTTTCACCTCATAAAATTACAATTTTTATCTACAGTAAGCAGATAAGAGAGAAGGACGTCCTTACTAGTAACCTTCTGAAGATAAACTTCAATCCCAAAACAAACACGTTTTACAATCTCTGCTCTCAAGGTTCATCATTCATTACTGTAAGCTATTGTAAGTTATTAAAGAATGTGTCACTGGCGATTACAGCAAAGTCAAAACCTATATTCAAGCTGCCCTTCTTTCCAACAGGGTGGTGAGGACACCGTCCTGCCAGTGGATCCATTATATCTGTATCACAGCATGCTGCATTATGTTCAACACGGTGCTTTTCACTTACATGGTGTTTTATAAAAGATGACAAAGGCGATTCTTAAATGGGAGTAAATTAGGGATTGCAATTGAAATGGTGATTCCCTCCCCACCAGATTCAGGCTTCTGCAGTCACAGGCAATTATCATCACATTCAGATCACAAAGGTTTGTAGATCATCTGTTGCACTCACCACAAGCCACAAGAAATTGCCGACCCTGAAACACAACTATAACAACCACAGACAAACCTCCCGCAAAAGCCAAGAGTACTTTGCTCCACCACAATAGATACTGTCGGCAGCACCAGTGGCTCTGCAATAAATTCTCTATTGTTTCCTACTGGAAAATCCATGTACATTTAAATTAGCAAAGGGCACCACAGAATACACATTTACTTTATGCTCACACTTAAATACATATGCAAAAATATTTATTTTCACAATTCTAAAGAGGAGCTACAAAAATTACCCCTAATTCATCTCTGTGTGAAAAACTACAGGCCTTCATCTGCTTATAGAATTTCTTCTGAATAGTGCCTCACAAAACTTTTAAATAAAGTCACAAGTCTAAACTGTAAAGCAAAGTTCAACGATATATATACACAGCATCTGTGTACTAGAAGAGAACAAGGCATCTGATTACAGCATAGTAAAACATTTCTGCATTTAGTAATTGTTATATAGATATATGCATACATGTGCCTATACATACATTGAATTTGGACAAGGTATCGATCACACACAATGAACAGGGCATTGTGTCCTAGCAAACATTGACTATGTTTATCCAAGGAACGCTGATAAACTGTCAGACTGTTGGAGGCCATTTTTAGGCAGCAACATTCTCAGATATTCTCTTGTATATTCAGCAACAGGGCATTTGGAGCCTTGTATAAAATCTGGTGGATTTGACACCTCTTCTGAAGAGGTGTCAAAATCAAGCTTTCTCTAATTGCTCAACTGACCCACATGGAAGTATTACATTCCTCTCTCCACTCCCTTGTTACTGCAGACCCAGTCCTTTTCCACCTAACTCTAGGCTCTCCTTCCCGTGCTTCCTGGTAGCTTTAGATTAATGACTATCGATTGCATGTTTTTATACCTGCACCTGACCTACAGCACTGAGTGAGCTCTTCCACTCCCCTAAAGAAACACTCAGTTAACTCAAAGGTACATTGCACAGTATTCTACCAAAATAAAGATGGAGATCCTAAAATAGCTTTCAACATATGCTGTATATTAATACATCCTTAATATTTTTTCCCAACGTCAGACTTCCGAACAGCCTTCCTAGGAAATAAAAATAAGAGAATTTCAGTGAAGAAAGTAATGTGCAGCTTTCTCCTCATTTCTCCTCTCTCCATTTTTCCTTTCCTCATTACAACCTTCCCTTCTATCAGACACTTCTTGACAGCTTTGTGTTTTTCCTCTCTCCTTATCTGCCTTTACTTGCTACTTCACCCATCTTTGTCCTCCTCGCTCTTTCCCGAGAGAGTACACTCAGTTTACCCATCAGAAAATAAGGCTCCCACCAACTACAGCTCCATCTTCCTTAATTCTCTCTATCTCTCTTTTCAAAGAAATTGTCTCCAAATGCATAATTTCACTACCCCACTTCCTTGGTTTGTCTTCCCCAGCAAAACTACCATCACCAAAATCTATCCCCCCACAAAGCTAAGATTCATTTCCATTCTCATCTGACAAGTTGTCTTACTGTCCTACCTTCAAAAATTGAGTACACTTGACTTCCATAGCACTATCTTCTTTTAGGTCTTCTCTTGGGATGCAACCTGAGGTTCCTCTTGTTCCTGTAGCACTGGGGCTTCACAGAGGCTCTACTAGGTCTTTGTCGGTCTCATTCTTTCCTTTCTCTCTTTTTTTTTTTTTTTTCCATTCCCTTCCTCCCCTTGAGAGTGGGTGCCTGTTATTTTGCCTCAATCAAGAGAAGGCAATGGAGAGTCTAGAAATTAATTTCCATTTAGATATTAACTTATGTAACAGCATGAGCTCCTGAAGCATTTAAGTGGGAACAAATTTCTTGCCTCTAAGATGGAGTGCAGCACTAGCAGACCTGAAGATGGAGCACCTTCCATAAGACACATACCACCTGGACAGCTGCAGCACAACTTACTTATTTTAACAACCCTTCCATTTCCTAACTCTGATGGACCATACTGATATGGTGATGAATCCCAGAAATAAGTGCAAAAAGTATTAGCTCTTTGACAGTACACGCTGACTGAAAAGCCATTTGCTCCCTTCTCGGAGGAAAAAGTGGAAAACCAGGCAAAATGCAGAGCTCTATCAGAGCGATGTGCTCCATCAGTTAGGCCACATTGCCAAGAACAGCCAAGGAAAAACAAGTACAGCAACTGTTACACTACTGACACCCTCAGGCACTAAAATAGTTATAAACTGAAACATATTTCTACTACTTTTGAAATAGAAAACTAAAATGGTGGGGAAACTTCTGCTGCACTAAGCAAGCTTTTTCCATCAGAGGCAGCTGAGTGAAAAGCCAGTGCATGAATAAAACAAATGGGACAATGAGACTGGAAAGACAAGCATCACAAAGGTATCACATGGCAATAAAGACATCAAAGTAAGATGCAATTAGCACTAGTCTGAAACTCCAATTGATTAATCCTTCACATCTGGTGTGACGGGCATCACATTTGGTGATGCCCATTACTGTCATGAAAATTGGCATCACCAAATAGGGAGGGGAAAAATACACACACAATGCCCGCAGATCGCACTACGGGTAGTCCAACATTTTTCTTCACTTCCAAAACACCCATTAGTATGAAAGCCCAGTACCTAAAGAATTTCAGGAAGAAAATAGCCACAGATTTTACCAGTTATTTGTGTTATTCACGTTCTTCAGATTCTCTTCTAATAATCTGTCCCTGATCAGTTTGGAAACCAAAACGCTGTACTTCATTTTGCTGCTGCTTCTTTAACACTTTTTCAACAGATAGTACTTTTCTAAGTTATTCTGCCCATTTCCATTTCACCCACGGATGTAAACTGAACTTATACACACTTTACACTGTATATAAGAAAGGCAAATTCTACTCTCACAAACAGACCGTGAGGACAAAACTTAACACAGTAATCTGAAAAAAACCCCATTGATAAACAGGATTTCCCTTTGCTTCCAAGTTCTTCAGCCATGCCTTTCAGATCCTCTCTCCCTGCAGCTGCAGACCAGATACGCCAACCCAAACCTCAGCCCAAGGTTTCGAGGCTTTCTGACCACATCCCCCTGCTCTTTGAATTCCAGAGGTTCCAAATAGTTCTTATCTTCCCACAGTGTTTATACAGCAACAACAATTATATTCTCTCAGTGGAGTGTGTCAGCCCCATTCTTGCAAACACCATCCTGTCACAAAGCAGGGCTTGAGACATGCCAATTGCAGAAGGCTGATAAAAAGTGTCCATTATTGGAAACCAGATACCAGAACACACACCCACCCATGTGCAAAACGTGCTGTCTCCTGCACTGCACTTTCTCCTCAACTGTCCTGACCTGAAATGCCAACCATTAAATTTTGCATTTAATCAGTCAAGTTATATTTTGGCTAAGGATACATAATAAATAATATTAAGAGTAACCAAATACTTATAAAATATTAAATACAAAGCACTTGGGAGGTTTAAGGAAAGTGGTGTGATTAGATAGATCTTCTGTTTCATGGTGGTGTAATGTTCCAGAAAGGTTCAGTCAGTCCTGCATCAGCTAAAGCAGCAAGACTTTATTACTTCTGAAAAGCAATCTGGAACTGTAAACCTGAACAGTAGATTTAGCTCATTCCCCAGGTTTACTTTAGACCTCAACTCCTGACATTTGAGCACAGCAGCTCTACCCAGTTTTAATTCTTTTAAAACAAACACCACACAAAACCTATACTTTCTAATTTATTTCATAATATTTACTACAATTACTTTTGCACACCTTGCTTAGAGAACCATAAATATGATTCAATAACTTTTATGGCCATCTCCTTTACAGGCAGTAAAGGGAAAATATTTCATTAACTAAGACCAACACCCCAAAATATTGCAAAATATTCAAAGATCACCTTTACATTATCAGCATTTGCTGATAACTATAACCCAGTGACATTCCAGAGGGTAGTTTCTCCTCTATAATTTGAATGGGAAAAAACCAGTGTACTTTGGCAAAAGCTGACTTCGAAGTATTCAAAGCATTGCTATTTCCCTCCCTTACAGTGATTAATGTTTAATAATGGCAAACACGACATATTGAGTAATAGTCATTTTGTCCTTTGGCACATCCAGCTATCCTTGGCTTAAGTTTAGTCAATCCTGTGCACAAAAACAAAGTCAAACATCACGGTCCTGACAAAAGTACGTGATGAATAAGGACAATACAAACTAAAAGAAGAAAAAACTGTGTGATCCATCTCTGTGCTATAAACAGGTCTTCGGATGTGAAAAAATTCAAGGTATTTGTAGAACAATAAATTCAGTGGATGTCAGAATATCTAGGCAACTCAGGTGCCATTCATCTTGTGCCTGAAAGCTTTGTAGAACAATCCCGTCCTAACAGTCATGGCTTCTTTTCCTCCTTCTTCTTTATCTTTTACTACCCTACTGTAAGCTGTTGAATGCCTCAATGCTTAAATCCAGGATGCACTTCTGAGAAAGATGCTTTCATTGTAAGGTCAGCAGTTTATTACGTACGTGTCTGGGTCTTAACACACACGCATGCATGCACACAAAGGTTTTTTCCCCCCCCTGTCTTGTTGCCACTATCGCTGGCAACATAAAAGCTTTCAAAGATGCTGTAAAAGACCTTCAAGAAAGAGTTCCACGTTTGTTCTTTAAACTTCCTCCACACACTGTATTAAGGCCTACAGGAGAAAAAGTGTACTGTTCTCACCACAACTAACTTTCTGAATATAAGGAAACATTAACAGTATATAAAATTCGAGTATGATTTATCTGTAGTGGGATATTTTAAAAACGTCTTAGTTCAACCCACAGAACGCTTTATATCTTGTAGAGCTTTAAAGCACACTTCTACAAACTGCAAAACCCAGAGATCTAGAAGCATCTCCCACTATGCCTCAAATACTACCCTGCCACTATTACGAGTTAAAGACATATGAAAAATAGATAAGCTGGACATATATTGAAAGGCTATTTCTGATCCTTATGAAAGAAACTAACTAAACTTATACTTATCAGGTACCAAAACCAGACAACTGGTGATGTAGAATAGTACTTAACTGTAATGGAAACACATAAGAGATACAAAGAGATGCTTTGTAATTACCAAACATTTTAATTTAAAAGGGGGAAAACCCAGAAGCATCGTTAAAGTGAATGCTCCTGACACAGAATGATTATTTCCGTGCAGCTTTTCTTCAGCAGACCACTGTGTGATTAAGTTACTACAGCATCTCATGCTTTTACTAGTTTACAGAGCTTTACTAAACCATTACACCAACTAACTAGCATGCAAAAAACAGTTCATTCATTCTGGAGATACTCTTCGATGTACTTCCTCCAGTGCATCCTGAAACGTATGCTCTTAAAAATCCATACATCAAAAACTGTAAATATTTATTATGTAGTCTCAGTTGTTCAATTTTTATTTAGTTTCAAACCCTTCTTCTACTCAGTGAACAGCAGAGGAGCTAATCAAAGGATAAACCAGAAAAAAATCCAGGGTTTAGGTTTTTGGACGTTTTGTGTGTGGGGTTTTTTTCACATTTTCCAACAGTGCTTTTTCTGAAAAAAGATAATGAGTGGATTGGATAAAAATTGTCACTGCAGCAACGGTTCTTAAAATTGATGCAATGTGAAATCAAGCTCACAGCAGTCAGCTGAAATTAAGTTTCTTAGTGCGCATGGCCTGAGGAAAGTGAAAATAAAGAAATGGAATATTACACCTATAGAGATTTTCATGTCATCTCTAAAAACTAACCAATGAAGAGTGTATTCCAATACTTATATCTCAGTAAGACTATTACTCATGTGTCAGGTAAGAGTATATAGACAAGCACATGCTATGCTTTACAAAACATGTAAAAGTTGAGAAAAACACCACTTTAACAGCCCTGTTTATAACAAGGGCTACCACCACAGATCGATATAAACAATTTTACACTTAAAGTAAACTACAGGAAAGCAATGACCATTATACTACTAGGCAGATTTACAATGTTCTTTTAATATTTAAACAAGATCTAACACATTAAAAAATTAACATTTCATATACTGAATTCACACAGTCTTTCATTTGTTGTCTCTTTTGACTTAGCTGACCAAAAGTAAGACCACAGAGAAAAGAAACACCTAGGCCATTAATGAATAGATTTGGCAATAAAATGAGGTCAGGTCACTTGACAATTTCTTATCACTGACAAACCGAAGGGTAGCATCCCTTTTCATAGGTCAGCGCCCAAACCAGCTGTAGTAAGTCACTTCACGAAAAAGACATTTCAGAAAAAAATAAAAGGAACCATTATACTCAAGTTGATATCTTTGTATATACGTTTGCTCAATTCAAATCAAGTCAAAGTACACATACAGAGATGTAGAATCATAGAATCATTTAGGCTGGAAAAGACCTTTAAGACCATCGAGCCCAACTGCTAACCTACCACTGCCAAGTCGACCACTAAACCATCTGCACCTCCAGGCATGGTGACTCAACAACTTCCCTGTAAAGCTTCTTCCAATGCTTGATAACCCTTTCGGTGAAGAAATTTTTCCTAATGTCCAATCTAAACCTCCCCTGGCACAACTTGAGGCCATTTCCTCTTGTCCTATCCCTTGTTACTTGGGAGAAGAGACCAATCCCCACCTTGCTACAGCCTCCTTTCAGGTAGTTGTAGAGAGTGATAAGGTCTCCCCCTCAGCCTCCTTTCTCCAGGCTGAACACCCCCAGCTCCCTCAGCTGCTCCTCATAAGACTTGTACTCTAGACCCTTCACCAGCCTCGTTGCCCTTCTTTAGATGCACTCCAGCACCTCAATGCCTTTCTTATAGTGAGGGGCCCAAAACTGAAACCAGTATTCGAGGTGCAGCCTCACCAGTGCCAAGTACAGCGGGATGAGCACTTTCCTAGTCCACCTGGCCACACTATTTCTGATACAAGCCAGGATGCTGTTGGCCATCTTGGCACACTGCTGGCTCATATTCAGCTGGCTGTCGATCAACACACACCCAGGTCCTTTTCTGCCAGGCAGCTCTCCAGCCACTCTTCCCCAAGCCTGTAGTGCTGCATGGGGTTGTTGTGACCCAAGCGCAGGACCCGGCGCTTGGCCTTGCTGAATCTCATCCCATTGGCCTCGGGCAATTGATCCAGCCTGTCCAGATCCCTCTGTAGAGCCTTCCTACCCTCAAGCAGATCAACATTCCCGCTCAACATGGTGTCATCTGCAAACTTACTGAGGGTGCTCTTGATCCCCTCATCCGAATCATTGATAAAGATATTGAACAGAACTGGCCCCAATACAAAGCCCTGCAGAATGCCAATTGTGACTGGCTGACAACTGGATTTAACTCCATTCACCACAACTCTTCGGGCCCAGCTATCCAGTCAGTTTTTTACCCAGCAAAGAGTATGCCCATCCAAGCCATGAGCAGTCAGTGTCTCCAGGAGAATGCTGTGGGGAAACAGTGTCAAAGGCTTTACTAAAGTCTCGGTAGACAAATGTACAAATTACTTCCCCAAACCATCATCATCATCTTTTCTTTTCCCCTCCAAAGTTTCCCCAGCCATCTCTTCTCTCTCTCCTTCTTCCCTTTGTTGTAAAGAATAAAGTATCTTTTGCTATCCTCTGTAAAAATCTTCAACGATAGTAATTTGATTCCTTCTATTTAAAGTGTTCCACTTCATTCATGAAAAGTCATGAGACTTCTATCCAAGGATACTGATACCTTTTTCAAACAGATATGTGAAAGCTTCTTACATAGACAATATCTTCATTTTTAAGACAGTACAGTAAAAATAAAGCCATAAGCCAAAAGCGTCCCACAGCTAGCAGTAGAAGTCTGGAATAGAAACTTAAATTACTTAAGCCAAAATAAATCCATATTCTTCAGTCACATGCTTATCTGAAAGCATACACTGAGGCATGAGCCTGTGCATAAAAGTTAAGCATCTTTGCTGAAAAAGAGCATGAAATCCTGCTTCTTAACTACTATACCATACTTTGTCCTTGGGAGGTGGGAAAGTCTTGTAATTCATCATTTGTGATGTCATTGCCAGAAAAGCATATGCTTTATCTGGTCTAACCAGTAAGACCAATTTACCTTAGAGGCACGTTTCAAAGACACATGTAGCTAAACACTCCACCGAAATAAAAAGTCTTCAGTGTTTACTGGGCAAATTTCTAAATGACTGAGCGATCACTTCACTAAGTGACTTCAGCAAATCCAGCAATTACATACATCTCCCAGAACAAAGCTCTTAATCCACTACTAACAGACAAAATAAAACACATGTAAAACAAAAAGCCACATGCACGCACTATGTCTGAACAGCGGACACGCATTTATTGGCAATCTTGCTGTGGTGTTAATAAAAGCATCTTGCTAAGCCTCACTTGTACACCTACAGCAAAGTCTCAAAGAATTTGAAGTAATTTTTTCCCTTGTCCTACACTGCCTGTTGTGCATCTCCTCTTGACATGACACAAGGATGACCACATTCTACACTTCTTTGTCAGTGTTACACAGTCACTTATTCAAAACCTCCATTTACATCTATCACCCTTTGCCCTTGTCTTGGATATATTTGCAGCCATCACTGGTTTGCTTTCTAGTCCCACCTGCCCGAACTACACACCTCTGCACATACAGGACCTTTAACTTATCTTTTCTACTTGTTCTGATTTTGCATTTATTTTCCATGCTCACATCCACCAAACATGATAAAGTTTCTTAAGACAGGTCTGAACTCTGACTTTCTCAGCTGGGTAGGCAGTAGTTTCCCAGGCTAACGCTTGAAAATGCAGCCTGTCATGCTGCTGCTGATAAGATAGGGCAGGACTTGCTGAAGCAGCAGGTTTGCTGCTTTGCCCACAGAAATGGAGAACATACATGATTTGTACTTGGAAACATGAGATTCCTTGTATCCTGGGCCTATTGTCTCATATATATACACACACACCTATATATACACACACACATATATATATGTATGTATATATGTATATATAGTAATTGTTAGGAATGCACTGAAGTCTTTTTATGACAAAAGAGCAGTTCTTAAAAAAAAATTTCAGTCTGTGTTTCAAAAATAAGCACTGCACTACAGACAAGGAAATACACTTTCTTAGCCTAAATCTAGCATATTTTGCCAACTTGAGATAAATGTACTGAACTTAGCTGTGACATTAACTTAATACTGATTTTTTTAAAACTCTCTTATATGCAGATTTAAAAAAAAAATAAAATGGGGATAAAGAGGAAGTGGTCAGATGGAGTTACTATAGCAGGAAGAATCCAAGAAGTTCTCTCTTCTTTCCAGAAAAAGCCAAATTCCTCTCATTTAAAATGAAAACCAAACTGACAGAGTTATTGGGTTAGGGACTACTATGAGTAAAATTGTGTAGTCTGAAAAGATTTACAGAACTTCACAATAATCACTACAAAGGCACTAAAGAAAAACCCCAAAAAACAGCTAGAAAAGGCGCTAAATGGAAAGCAATCACGTTTATGTAAAGTCTTTCAAAAGTAGAGCCCAAGTAAAAATCTAAAGATATTCATGCTTGATGCACCAAGGCACCTGTGTTACCAGAAGTACATAATTATTCTTGAAAATAAAGAGTATGTTAGAATAAAGAGTATTTTTATCATAAAAGAATTCACAAGGCCTGTATCTAAGAGAGCTATTATTTTATCTGGTAACATTTACCTATAAGTGATGCGGTTCTTAGAGTGCTATAAATATACATATGCATATTAATGACCACATTATCAGTTAAGTGACTGAAGTCTGTTCAGTTGTTGGCTTTGCTCTTGGTTTTAAATCTCAGAATCATACTCTGTAAAGAACAGCTCATAATCTGTCTGGAGTACCACCTACCCAGAAGTATTCCTCCTTAGATCTAAGAAGGCACAATGTGTACGCTTCAGAATATACTGCAAGCAAACAAATAAGTGTATATTTTACTGGCATCATTTTGTTGGTTTCAGTCTTTACTTCACAATAGCAGGCTGCTCGCATTTCTGTAATGCTTCTTTTGAATCACTGTCATTTATGTTACATATTTTTGCTTTATAAATAAGATGCTTGCTGCTATAACAACGTGATGGCTATGAATCAATAAAATATAAATCTATTTTATACGAATCAAAGAGGCATCACATGTCAATGACTGCAAAGAGCACTGCCTAGCATTTCCATTTTCGGCCCACCCACGAAGATCTCACACAGCTTAGACTCTGCAACCTCATACAGTCTTCAATTCAAACATATTTGTTGTAAACTACTACTTTTCAGGAGACAGCTAATGCTTTATGCCTCTTTTCCTATTTTTCACATTCCATACATAAAGAATTTTTTTTTGCCTTCATTATGTTCCTCATGCCTGTCTGTTTTCCAATCCATGACGCAAGAGAGGAACTCATTCATTCTTTCTTCCCTGAAAGCCAAGTCCTTCCCTGGCAGGTGAGAGCAGCTGTTTTTGTCCAGGTGGTGAGAGTTGACTCTTTTTTTCCAGCACTAGCATCTGTACAGTCAGGATGGTGTGCAAACTGCAGAATGAGAAACTAATAAAATTAAACATACAAATGTTGTCATGAATGTAACACAAGTCTAGAACTGAACATTCTGATGCTAACATAGTCCCATAAAGAAATTAACAGGATTATTTCTGTATGTAATCATTTCATAAAGATTTTCTCCACTGCTTCCAACTATAAAACCTTGTATAAGCTTCCCCTTTCCAGTTCACCCAAAACTGAGTAGGCAAAATTCTCTGCAGCAAATAATTGCCCTTGGGTGCCTCCAACAGCGGTGCATGAGGCTCCATACAAGAAATGCAGGGACAATATAAAGAATTATCATTCCACCTACAAACTCTGTCCGTGAAAGGGCATGAGTGAATACATACCCTTCTAAAAGCTTCCAAATCCAAATCATAGTTGCTTTTGCATATCCAAGACCTTCCTTGATTAAGAATGTTCTACAAGAACACAGTACTTCCAGGATTACCATTTTGTATGTTACTGTCTCCTCACATAAAAAAACCTCAGGTAGGTAAAGGTGCTGTAAGTAGACTTGTTTCTATAGATTCATAGAATAATTTAGGTTGGAAGGGACCTCTGGAGATCATCTAGTCCAACCATCTGCTCAAAGCAAGCCGACTTCGAAGTTAAGTCCACAAGCAACCTGACTATGCAATCAAGTTTTGGGAGGTATTGCATGGCTACTCCAGCCTACTCAGTCCAGTGCTTAACTACTCATTTTTCCTTACATCCACTCAGAAACTTGTAACTACTGCCTCTTTCCCTTTTACCGTGTACGTCTCAGAAGACAGCTCCATCTTCTCTTTAACATCCTTTAGGCAGTAGTTTCAAGGTCAACACTAGGAACTTGAGATATTTCTATCTATTTGGTTTGCAGCTCGCTTTTCCACATACTTTTGGAGGGTATGCTATATATCTCTATCCTTATCCGCATAGACATACACTTCGTGAAAGCCAGTCACAGAAAGAGGAGCAGAGAGTCAGAATCCAATTCTACCCACAAGAAAAAGGAAGTCTGTCATCCAGAGGTTTCTAATTATTATGAGGAGAGATACCAAGCTCTATAAATTTTTAAATAACATTTGCCCTCTTAAGCAGCTGTTCAGTGGTTTCCATCTTCTAACTAATGAGAGGTATGTTTCTTTAGCCAGAGTATGCTGTCAACAAGATGACAGTGAGAAAATCTGATGACATCTATACATTTTTTCCCTCTCAGTACTATTATTTATGGGACACTAAATGATGGTTCCCATCATTTTATTGCTTTGTCTTTCAGGGTCAAAATGGTTAAAACAGAAGATCAAAAACTACAGTCCTTCAAGAAGACATCTTCTTTAATGTACTGAAGAAAAAAGTTAGGAAGAGTGGACGACATTCAGCAACACGGATAGCATTTGATATCTGAAGACTCCTTTGGATTAAAACTTATTCTGAAGTATTCAAAAGTTTAATATGTTGAGACTAGATAACTTTGCCTTTCCTCTATACTGCTTAAAACCAAAAACATACACTAAACTATTCTCATTCATATGAAATACCTATGGCATTGGTCTCTCTTACCTCTGTGCGGATTGCTATCCTATAATGCACTTTCCAAAGCAGAAGCTCAAAAATTCTTGTGTTTTGACCCAAAATATCATTTTCATTGTCAAAATGTGAGTTCCAAAATTAAATAATTCTAACATTTCTCTTCAACCTTTGATGAACATTACATTTATTCATAAACCTATGAGTCAATCAACTGTTGTTAAAGTTACCAAACACAAAACAGGCAAAAAAACCCCAAACTTGAATGAAATTGTTCAATATTTTGTACTACTAGACCAAAAAAGTATTTATAGGAGAGTTTACCTGCTGTACCATAAATGGTAAGAAAATACTCTTTTCTCCAATTGTTATGACATATACATTTCATGAAACCACGTTCACCATATTTCCTTCTCTTTAAGGGTTTTTTCCTATCCTGAAAGTTTGGGGACTTGTTTTTCTTTTTTCAGCTCCTTTTTTTTTAGAAAAAAACCAAAACAAAACAGCAAACAGTTTACATAGCTGTATGGCAGGCACCGTTTCAAAATAGTCAAAAAATGCTACTATTAGAATTAGTCCCATAATGCCTTCTACTTCCTTTTTTATGTATTATTCCTCTCTTAGAAACTCCTAATGTTCTATTTTTCTTTATGATTACCTTTTTGAACAATGAGATTTCACAGAACTGTCCACAATGACTCCAGTCTCTCTTTCCTCCTGGCAACAGTTTCTTTGCCATCATCATCCGTGATCATCATGAGATACAAATTATTAGTTGGTATTCCCCCTCAAACCCACCATTTATTCTGTAATATTTTTATTAGTAGGTTTATCTGGCTCATTCTTGTCCTGGAAGAGACTCTTCTGCATATCTTTGTAGACAATTTTAGTTATGACTATCCAAAATAATTTTGAATGATCTGAAAAAGATTACCATTTGCTTAACCATCCATTTTCTAATTCATTTGTGAAGATGCTGAACTGCACAGCTTCCAGAACAGATCTTTTCAAAACTCTAATACCAGCTTTTCTCTCACCTTCCCAACCTATGACCACAAATTTTACTCATACCCATAATGTCCTTTTTATAGGCAACTGACCCGTAAGTTGTCTTTTTGACTCACTTCACAAGCAAATATAAGCCTTGGCAAAGAACCTTTACTGAAAACATTTCAAGTCAAATCTCTGAAAATATCAACTGAATCATCCTTACGCACTTCCTCACGCTATTCTTTTCTATGAACTCAAGAATCTATGAGAAATAACTTATTTCCATAAAGTGGATAAAGACTTTGGTATACTCCATTTTTGTACACTTAATTCATGTCTTAGCTATTTGTACTAACTCTGGTGAGGATGGAGTTAATTTTCGTCATACCTGCTCATACAGTGCTGCATTTTGGATTTGTGACCAAAATAGCGTTGATAACACAGGGACGTTTTTGCTATTGCTGAGCAGTGCTTACACAGCATCAAGGCTTTCTGTTCCTCATGCTGCCCCACCAGCAAGTCACCTGGGGGTAAGCAAGAGGTTTGGAGGGGGGACGACCAGGACAGCTGACCCCCAACTGACCAAAGGGGTATTCTATATCATATGACATCGTGCTTAGCAACAAAAACTGAGGGAAAGGAGAAGGAAGGGGGGGAAAAGAAGGGTGGGAAGTGGTTTTATTTTAATTTCAGTCATTAGTGTTTTGGGCTTTGTGCGTTACTGTTTTACTCTCCCTTTTTTACTACTCTCATTAGGACATGACTTGCACTGTTTAAAAGATGTTCTCTTTCTTGTAATAGTCACCTTCACCCCGGTCTTAAAGTCACAACAGCTTTTGGTTTTAGTGGTGTCGGGATGTTTTTGGTCCTCTTACATTTATTCTTCCCGACCCTTTAACTCAGGAGGGTTGTTTCACGTTATCTGCAATTGCTTTAACCTTCCAGCTGCTCCTTTCAATGTATTTTTTTGTTTTGCTGTAGATAGGTCTCACTCACAGAATGCAACAGCATCACTCCTATTGAATAGCTGCAGAGATAATCATAACTTGAATTTTCCTCTGCTAGACAGAGGTTTCTTTTTGGTAGGTTTTCCAACTAGTCACCTCAAGGAATAACCATTCATAGAAGTGAAACCTTACTCTCTGCATTGCACTTTAATATTTACCCCACCAACGAGTATTACTGGCTCTATATATCCCATTAGCAGTAACCACACTGGCCAGGTTGGGACTACAGTCTTAGGATAATACTTCTCCTAATCAGATCCATAATGTCTTCCACTTTTTGAAGGGGTTTCTCTGAAAAATCATTATTTTAATGCTTTTATGGGGTTGACTCCAATTTTTAAGAGCTTGATTCTATCCTGTGAACAAACTGGTGCAGAACCCCTGCACCCGGTTACACTCCGTCAGTGAGTTATTTGCTTAGAAGCAAAAGATTCTTCCAATATCTCCATAAGGACAGACAGAATAGTACTGGAGTATTTCTTAAAGAGTTTAATTCTTTTCATCCTCTGCATATCTTACCCTTTATTAAAGCTTTACTAAAGAAATAAAAAGTAGAAATGAACCTACGGATTCAGCAGAAAAGAAGATTCTGAGCTTGTCAGAAAACTCAGGGAAAAAAACCCACTCTCATGTGAAGTCACACTAATTAAAAAAAAAATCCCAATTAAGTGTACTTTTGCCTTCATTTTAACAAAAAAAAATAATACTCCCCAATTAAGTGTACTTTATCTTCATTTTAACAAAACCCTTAGCAACTAAACATTGTAAAACTTGGTTGCTATGAGAGAGATTATTATAATTAATATGGTTGGAAGCAAAACAAAAACTGCTGTGCACTGGAGAAGGTATCATAACAGGCCACAATGATAAAAGGTCATTAGATACTGTAGCTAATAATAATTAACTTCTCTGAAAGTTCCCAAGAGAAGCTGCTTTTTGATTGTTTTACTCTTTAACATTCCTCGAATCACAAGTAAAGCTTAACTATGGACTTGACATCTCATCTACCACAAGCAAGACAAAACAGCTGTCTAGTGCAAAACTCTGGTTTTCAGTCCTTCAAGTTGTCTTCAAGGAATAGGAATGCAATTTCTCCGTATTTAACAAATTGGCTTCATCATCGGGAGTTGTGTCTCTTTACATTCTAATATGAAAAACATACTTGAAGCTGTCTTTTGAAAGCTTACAGAAGAAGCTGTTAATTATAGCTTATACCATATCAGCTTTCCCATCTTTACCACATGGTAATTGCTACTTCCAAATGTTTTTAAAGGTCTTCAGGTTTTTAAAAATAATTTAAATAACTAATTTAAAAAAAACATCTTTAGCTAGTAGCGGTTACTATTAGGGTAGTTACTAGAGGGTAATAGTAACTCTGAATGATATCAATTTGAGCATCAAATTGGAAAGTGAAGACTATGTTTAGAAACAATGACATGACATACAGCAAAAATTATTTTTCCAGACCAATATATACAATTTGGTATCAACTTGACCTAGGAGATTTAAATGAATTTTTGAGAGTAACCAGTCGAACTGTGCTGGGAAGCCCATTTAATCAGTGAGCAAGGTTTTGAAATTGAGCACTCTAAGGTAAACAGTGACTGACACGGATTGATTAAAGGGATCTCTGTGACACAGTACACATAACAAGTGACTTTTTTTTTTTAAGTTAACACCAAATGCTCAGTTTTTAATATATAAGATCATAAAATAACATTGTTTTTCATTCAGAAACCCAAGAACACATCCCTAGTTGTTCCAAAAACACTGTAAAGAAGTACTAGATAATATAGATGCAGTTCATGGGTTATTTTCAGATCCTTCATATATTTGGTTTTTAACAAGTGTCTGTATTGCAACCACCTGTAATTTTCAGCTTTTGATCACGTTAAGAAACACTTGGAATTCACAGATAGGTAAAAGTAAATGTTTAAAGCGGGCTACTAAATTATAACACAAAAAATTCAAAGGCAAAAAAAAAAATTACTTTCCTGAAATTTGGATAGCTTTGGCAACATTGTTACAAGCAGCTGACCCCTATTAGCACTTTCCCACCAGCAAGGGCAGGGTTCCCTCTTAGTCTCACTGCTCCTGCCTGCACAGGTGATAGCTTGCCTTCTGCCAGCAACAAAGCATCTCTGCTCTACTGACTTTTTTATTGCAGCGATAGGTTTTTTTCTGCCAGGCTAGCGGCTTAAAATCACTTGGTTGATCCAATGAGTCCCAAAGCGTGCAGAGCATGAGTTGTGGCCCTGCACAGCCACAAAGAGAGCAGAAACCCTCATGGGGATCTGGGACTGGCAAAAGGGCCTTCGCCTCTCCTCCAGCCCTGCCTTCTTCCAACACTCACGCAATGTGGGTCTGTCTACATATGAAGAACCACCCACTATAGGAGAAGATCAGGTTCGAGACCATCTAAGGAACCTGAAGGTACATAACTCCATGGGACCTGATGAAATCCATCCACGGGTCCTGAGGGAACTGGCAGATGAAGTTGCTGAGCCACTTTCCGTTATATTTGAAAAGTCATGGCAGTCTGTTGAAGTTCCCACTGACTGGAAAAGGGGGGACATAACCCCCATTTTCAAAAAGTGAAAAAAAGAAGACCCGGGGAACTACAGGCCAGTCAGTCTCACCTCTGTGCCCAGCAAGATCATGGAGGAGATCCCCCTGGAATCTCTGCTAAGGAAAATAAGAACGCGATTGGTGACAGCCAACACGGCTTCACCAAGGGCAAGTCACGCCTGACAAATCTGTTGGCCTTCTATGATGGTGTTACAGCATTGGTAGATAAGGCGAGAGCAACCGACATCATTTACCTGGACTTATGCAAAGCGTTTGACACTGTCCCGCATGACATCCTGGCCTTTAAATTGGAAAGGCATGGATTTGATGGATGGACCAGTTGGTGGATGACCCTTCCATGGAAATGTTCAAGACCAGGCTGGATGGGGCTTTGAGCAGTCTGGTCTAGTGGAAGGTATCCCTGCCCATGGTAAGGGGGTTGGAACTAGGTGATCTTTAAGGTCCCTTCCAACCTGAACCATTCTATGATTCTATGAAGGAAACAACTATGTTAAATAAATTAGAATTGTAACAAGTTCACCTTTTTAGGGCAATAACAAAATTGGAATGACAGACGAAGCAGCTTCCTGCTTTCCTGTGACCAGGTACTATTTCCCCTACTAAACACTGGGAAGCTGTCTGGGGCCACAGAGACTCTGGCTGACCCACACTGGGGATGGTGGGAAGGGGAAAACATTCATAAACTTTCATGAAACTGCAGGAAGGCGTGACTGCCTCATTTTGCAACTATGTCCCAAAGGGTGCTCCTACTCTTCTCAGTAAGTGAAGCTATTTTATTGTCTCCAGTTTATTTTATTTGAACTCCAGTTCAAACTGGAATTTCCAAACATCAGTCTTCTAACAGTTTTACTCTCTCTGTACTGCCCTCCTGTAGATCCTATCCACAAGGTTTCCTGCTCTTTAGATGAGCAAAGCAGGTGAATGAAGTCTTCTCATGGACAAAATAGTTATTTCTCTGAAGATATGCTGTAATTCAGGCAAGAAGCTGAGCAGAGAAATCACTGAATCACTGAATGGTTTCCTACCATTTTTGTCCAATACCATACACTAAATCCACCATTAACCCTAGCTTCAAATGAAAAAAGAGTTCTCATGGGGAGAGAATAATAAGGTAATATAAAACCGAAACACTTCAGAAAAAGCAAAGGCATCTCCAGTGAAACAGAAAAATAAAAACTACATACAAGCCACAAGGTTCCCAAACCTCACCTCTGACAGCTAACCCTATGCAACTTGCTTAAGAGTAACTGCAGCTCACACTAGCTTAACAAGATGGCAATAAACATCAGAAGTATTTGTCCTTTCAAATCCACCCTCAATCCCTCCCAAACATTTCTTATTAAAAAAGCAGCACTTATACTTCCAAATGACCAAAGGCCTTAGATATATTTTGAAAACAAACCAAAAAAAGATTCCTTAGTTCTTTGCTGGGACCAATGTTTTTTAAAAAAAGCAAGCAAGCTTCCAAAATTGTACAGGATTCATTCAATTGCTGCAACAGAAAAATGGCCCTTTGGGCAGAGTAACTAAGGAGGATGTGTATTGCTCAATACACTCCAAAGAAGGAAGGTTTTCCCTCATCTTCTTACAAAAATAATGAGGGGTTCAAGATTCTGTAACTCCCTCAAAATTGTTTAAAAATCACTGTTCTGCACAGTAAGTTACGTATTTTAAGATCTTTATAACATCAGCAGAACTACTTACTTCTTCATTCAAATGGACAAAAAAAAAATCACTTCAAATCATGATTGACATTCTGTCTTGCAAATATCTATGTTCTGCTCTGAATAGATGACAAAGAGTTGCTATGAGGTTTTTCCCAGAACTGTTATTTAACATTTTCCAACTCTGCAAAGGCATGAGAACATTAGAACTCTTTTGTTGGAAGCAGAGTGTTTGAAAGCTCATTGGCAGAGCAGTTACATCCACTTTTCAAGAACACATGATAATTCTCTCTCGTTTCCCCAAATAGAGGAGGAGGGAAGACGCAGAAAGAAGGAGCAGTGCACACAATATGTTTTTACTTCCATCTGCCATCTGTTAACAGCTTCAGCTACTTGGATAAATATGTACTTATACTCATCAGGAAAGATTACAGTCTTGTCTACGCGCAGTTACTCAGTACAGTTGTTCACAAACAAGTCCAAGGTGAGGGCATTCTTACAGAACCAGTAGTTAAGAGTGCACAGAAATATGATACTTTGAAATAAGAATACCCAAATAAAGAACTATTCAATAGTGGCTGCTTATGAATAACTAAATATAAACCAATCCACACCATTCATCACAACAGGGTCTACTTATGCGCTCACCACTATATACACAATGCAGAATCTGCTGGCACGGCCTTGTCCTTCAGAACTCAGAGGGAGAAGAAATTACATGTCTAACAAATGTACCTACATGGATAGATACAGAACCTTTTTACTGTTATGCTTCATATTAATTTAGGAAGTTGGATTAAACATTTTGAAAAACCAAATCTCTACCAAAAGGTTCTTTTATCTTGAGAAAAGTAATTGCTTTTTCACTGTACTTCAGCTGCTTCTTTGGCAAAGTGTAAAACCTCCGCAGCTCTGATGAGCTCAGTTTAGCACCTCTGTCATCTCGGATCCTTCCTGCCTTGGCCTCTTGAATAAGTGAAAATAACCTGAACTAAAATGACATGATAGTACACTACCTATAACTACACACTGTGAGTAATGGTCTTTTCTTTCTGGTGGAAGTGATTTTGAGATGAAAGATGGCAATTGTGGCCTTGTGAGAATTTTTCAGTTTTCTCCTGAAATTGACGGAGCGAGAACAGCAACAAAACCCACAACGCACAGGGTACTGCTGAGGTAGACTCGTCCCAGGTAGAAGCAAGTCAATATGGCCCTGACTCGCGAAGTCAGCTTCTCCTGGGAGACTAACTATTTTTAACCTGTGTATGTTCAAAAGGCACACAGGAATACCAGACTACATAGTGGTTTAAAGCATATACCTGTTAAGTGTAAATTAAGTTTGCCTCAAATGTTCATAATTGGGGAAATTACAGTAGTAGATTAATACAAACAAATATCATTGAACTTTTTTTAAAAAAAAAAATCTTGTATTAGAAATAACCACTGAAGACACCAAAACCAGTTAAACCTCAGTACTGCTAACTGACAACACATATGGCAGTATTAGCTTTGCTCCACGGACGCCAGTTCCATAGAGCAGCTGAACATACAAAAAATACTCATAATGTTATTTTCAAGTAAAATATCTCATTAATTCTCATTGTTTACTGTGTGAAAATGCATGCTAGGTTAACACCGTGTCTATCAAAAATCTTCAGCATGCAGGTTGTCTTAGCATTATGAATAATCCCCTTATTCTCCAGCTGTGCATTGCGCTCACTTCATCCACATTTGAATCCTTTGATGGACTAAGATGCATAGCACGGACAGTGGCTCCGTCTCCGCAAACTGCAACTGCTGACTGCGTTACAAATTTGAATGCAAGAAGCTGAACACAGTTAGCACAGGAGACTCCAGGGACTTCTTAAACTTGCAGTTCCACCACATGACTGTAGTTGTCTGTTGGCCGTCACACTGTACTGTATTCTGACAACAATTTATTCCTGACTTGGGTTTATATATACCTAAGTTGTCAGGTTTGATTTCACTGGGAAGGTGTCCATAGACCACTTTCAACACACCCCAAACAAATCGTCTTTAACTTTGTAGTATGCTGCTCACTTAACAGACCTCATCCCCTTTTCTGTGTAACACTGACAACCTAAAGCTACACAGGTAGGTACTGAATCCGTGTTACCAAACACTTCTAACACTCATGCATCTTCCAGCGATGGATACGTGCCTGCAAGACATGACAAAGATTAATGCTGCACAAAATATCTAAATCAGCTAGCAAGGACCAGTTCTTAGAAACTGTTTACATTTAACTTCAGGAAATGCATATCCTGGGATGCTGCAGCTAACCAGAAGAGACAGACCAATTCATGTTCAAACTGAGTTGTTGTTACTTGTTTTCAGGGCCACTGTTTAACTTGGTCTGCACCAGCTGTAATACATTGGCTTAATATCAGTCATTCTTAGAAAAAACAGCTTACAACCAGCATAATACCAACACTCGTTTACAGGAAAGTAAACAAGTCTGAAGGAACAAATTACTCCTTTGAGAAAAAGAGCAAAGATTCATTTGTAAAATTAAAGTACTGAATGTTGTAATATGGGTGATGCATTTGCAAATTAGGTAGATGATGACGAGGAAGACAAGGTAGAATAAAGTTGCCAGAAGTTTGAACTTTCCGTAATTTGGCAGAAGAGGTGGCTCGAGCTGCCTACGAAGCTACCACCAAGCAGGGTGGAAGAGAAGAGATAACACAGCTGCTCATGATCGGGGGCATGGGGGGAGCGGCAGTGGAGGGAAGGGGGTATTTTTCATTTTAATTGGCTTGGGAAAGAGAACCTGAAAGAGACACTAAACCACCATCTTTAAAGTTGCCTTTTATTACTGCTACCTGCCATGCCAATAAGCGTAAGTAAATATGAAATACTATTCCCACTGCTATGTGGGAACTTGCATTCAATGGCAGCCACTTGATACATCTTCCTAATACCAAGAAAATCAAAGCTTAAATACATTAGCTAGCAAAAGAAACAATTACAAGTGAAAACATATTAAAGCCCACTAATAGCCACATCTGGATTTACTCATAAAACCTGCAGATCCTAGCTTTATTTTAAACACTGTGTGTGAAATTGGAGAATGTCAGAAAAACATCAATCCCTTCCTGAAAAATTTTACACCAGAACAGCATCTTCTAGACTACAGACTCATTGAGCACCCTTTCTTCATGATCTATTGGAAAACACTGTACATAAAAAATTTTACAAAACTTACTTTCCTGAATACTGAGTATATTTCTGCAATTTCTATCAGTTTTGCAACCAAGTTTTATTCCTGTTCTCTACACAGCAAGCTTCATTTTACAACTATATTAGAGGAGAGATAAAATAGCTCCTACAGCTCTAAATTGTAAACTTTAATTATATCTTAAATATCATCACTGTGGAATTAAAGGAGGAAACACCTGTAAAAACCTCAGCATTAAATAACACAGGTAAAAATTACTTATCAACTAGAATCACAATATTTATATGAAACCAAAGAATCTAGAAAAGCAATTAAGATTTGCTATAAGGCTCCTTTATACACTATGAAAATTTACTACATTTAAAATTACAGTAATTGAACTAATAAAAGTGAAGCAGCCAAATGAAGTCACATTTTAAGTTAAACACAAACCGTCATTTTCTCTAATAAACTAATCTGATTTTAAACTATGAGAGATACCAATGGAAAATCAGAACTCCAGTTTCTATGCTTGGTAAGTTTTGGATAATTTTTCAGATGTTCAGCTTTAGTTTCATCTAGCACTTTCAGAGAAAAAATTCATTTCAGCTTAGGGTTTTTACGCAGACAAGCTCCATTTGCAGCTGCATACCTGCCCTGCATGATCTCTGGAGGCATAAAGTATCTGTCCCTGTTCTCGCTCTGGAATAAATCGACTCTAGCAAAGAATATTCAAATTATTAAACTTCACAATTTATATGGTTTGAAGTTGACCTGTTTTTCCACTTTTATGAAAATTGTACTTGATTTTTTGTTACAGTTTAAAAAATAAAAAACATTAATCACAAATTCATGTTTTAGGCAAATAAACACACTGAACACTTTGACTACACTTAAGGAAGCAGATCCTACTCTCTTTTTGACATATATTCTCCAAAACCAAATATATAATAATTATTAACAATTTTTGCCCAAAATAAACTCTCCTTAGAAATACTCGTGCATTCACTTCTTGTGGCCTTAAGTGCTCCACAGGCAATTTAACTGGCCGTTAAATAATGTCTCCAGAAAGATTTATTGCCTGTTATCGATGTCCCAGGTCCGCGAAGTTGCAGCTGAGGTGACAGCTTCCCACTGTCCTCCCTGCCTTCACCTTCTGGTGGCGAGTGCTCGAGCCACTCATGATCCCTGCTAACAACCCTCCCTCCTTGCTGCCATTTTAAACATTTAAGCACTGAACTGTAGCTCGTAACGACTTCTCTGTGCACTACTGAGAGATCCCCACGTCCCACCATCGCCTCCTCTAGTCCAGCACCCCCCTGGTTTGGTCGGCTCCAGGCCACGCCGGGTAGCACCAGTGAGAGGGTCCGTTTGTCGGGGGGGTGGGCTTCAGGGCTTGACACTGGCACCTGATGAGGCCTGGGCAGCTTGTGCTGCGCTGATGTTCCCATTTGGAGCCTTCCCCTGTGATTTATCCCTTCGATGCTCATCTGCAGATTTCCACAAAAAAGGCCTTACAGCAGTTTGCATTTGCTACAGGTTTAGAAAATTCCCTGCCCGAACACAAAGGCTGGAGACCTGCCTAAAGTATGGTCAAGTCTCCAAACAGCGTTGGCCCATGCTTTTGTACCAACCACCCCTCCCAAACCACCCCCCAAACCCCAAATGGAAATGAAGCCTTTTGTTTCCCCACAAATCAATAGGAGTGTGGCGTTAAGTTACAAGTCCCGGGTGGTTTGGCTGGGTGGCCCTGGTGAAGCAAGCGCAGGTCACAGCAAAGGCAACGCCACGCAGACCTATGAGCTACAAAGTGCTAGAGCCTCCTGGCCCCCAAAATGCTCCCTCACGTGTCCCCCCCTCCCGTCTGCCCCCAGCCACGGAGCCCTGCCTGCTCTCCCACAACCATGCCAGGAAGGGTAGCCCAGCATGCGAAGACTTTTAATTTTGCTCTGTGGTTGGGCTAGGCTTTGTTTTGGGGGGGTTGTAATTACTTTTTTTAATTATTACTTGCGTTTGGATAAATTTTTTTGCGCTGGCATAGCAAGAATCTGCTCAGGGAGGAATAGCACCGAGCAGAAAAGGCAGCACTTGCAAATGACACAATTAACTTCTTTTTCGTGTACTTTGCTTTGCCCCCATCCTGGCCCAACCCAAATTATTTTTCCTCAAACACATCAGAAAAGGTTATTGTGAAAGTACAAGGATTCGGAATGCGTTAGCACCAAGGCGGTTTCCACAAGGGAAACTGCTCTGCAGGTTCAGCCGCACACACAGCACTTGCAGAACCGGTTTTAACACTACAGTAGACTTACTGTAGCAAAATTACTATGGATTTAAAAATGGACAAGCCAGTTTTCCCCATTTAATTAACAATCTAATTAAATTAGAGAAGAAAATTACTTTCCTTTGATACGACTTTACTTTTGAGTAAAATTATAACCCTCTACGTGGTTATTAAGAATATCTATACCTGGATTACACTGACGTTTTCAGATTCACAGCAAAAGAAACTAAGCTTATTGCTTGTACTAGTGATACTGCCACTCCTTTTTGAGAATGAGCAAGACATACATACACTCGAAATAAAAACGCCCTCTAACTTAGAAGCAGAAACATGAAGACATCTGTATTTCTGCATTATGTATCTGACCACAGACAACAAGGTCCTGAGGCATGCACATTTTTCGGTATTGTCTTACCACACTTTACACCCTTGACAAGAGGAGAAGAAAGAGAGAAAGAAAGAAAGAGAAAAAGAAAGAGAGAAAGAAAAATAAAAAAGAAAATTTCTGGAAAATGAAAGCTCTGCTGTTATGATTTTGAAAGAAAAAAAAAGCTTTCTAATTTTGGGGCCAGTTTTCAATCAAATATATTGAACGTAACTGATGGTTCTATAAAGCTGCAGCCAAGGAAAGTGTATGTGTCTAGTCTAACTGTTTTGTTGTGACAAAACACCACTTAACACATTTTTCTGTTTCAACGCATTATGCAATATTTATCTAACATATGTAAACAAATAATATATTAAAATGCATGCCATGTTCTATTTCACTAGGATTTCTGAGTCAAGACAAACATAAAACTGAAATTACTCACATAGCTTTTAAAAA
Source organism: Stercorarius parasiticus (assembly GCA_013396915.1). Taxonomy (NCBI): domain Eukaryota; kingdom Metazoa; phylum Chordata; class Aves; order Charadriiformes; family Stercorariidae; genus Stercorarius; species Stercorarius parasiticus. Next base: position 566,809 of record VWZL01001108.1, on the reverse strand, counting down.
AATATTGATTATACTACAAGTTATACTTTGGACAAATTAGTAATAAATCAACACTTGAGCAATGTAATTCAGACTGAATTCAATGCTACGCAGTACATCTGATGTTCAAGTTCTTTATGGAAAACTAGACAGCTGCTGTTAAACTGTATTCCCTTTGATTCTTCAAATATATATATGTGGCGTTAAGATCTCATAATTACATCCAGGACCAAAGATGGACTTTAGTGTTCATTTTCATCCTTATAGAAACAAAAGGCAAAAAAACACCAAAAAAAAAAATCCAACCCGGGCACATGCAAACAGACGTTCATACACACACAAACCCCATCACATGTACACCCAACATCACATTTGGTGTTTGCTATTTTAAATTCCAGTTTTATTCCATTATTTCTGTGTTAAGTTGCACAAAAACCCAACCGATCTCCTGTCAAGATCTATGACAGAAAATATTCTTTTGTAATCTGCAAATTTGACTGCAATGCATTGCAAGCTGCTTGATATTTTAATCTGTATATTTAAAAAAAAATTCACTGCATTGATAACTTGTCGCAGTTTTAAGTACATTAAAAATAGTTTAATAATTCAGTTCATATAGGAGAGAAATTTGTTGAAAGTGGTAGGCTCGCCCTTCTCTCATTAAGACCAGTAGAAAGTCAAACAACAGATTGTTACCCCACTTTTAAGATTTACATTTATATGGGAACGTGGTAACAGGAACTTGTCATCCCTTGGCTTACCATTATGGAAAAAGGGAAGTGGGTTTGTTATGTTGGTGGTATCATTATTCTTTATTACTAATTATTGTTTTATTTATTTTTAAGAAACACGATGTTCTTTGGGTTTGTGTATTTGTTCCCAAGTACAAGCATAGCGTAAAGGGCAGCACATATTCACTCTGCCAAAGGAGAAGACCAAATACCACCCTGGAAGCGTGCAATTACACAGCAGGGTAGGGACCTGTGCCAGCGCAGAGGGAAGACCGACACCGACTTCCCCTAGATGCTTTCCAAAGGCAGCAGCTGGGAAAACTGGAAAAGGGGTGGTGGCGGGGGGAGAACCAGTGTCAAAGTCCTCTTGCCTGCAGCCGTGGGTGCAGCAGCAAGGACCACAGAGCTGCTGCCCTCCCTGCCCTTCCGAAGGCAAGTCTGAGATTAAAGGAGGACCTCGGTGCTCCTTGGCTCCCTCTCCAGACGCGCAGCACAGTGGCTGCACTTAATGAACCAGAATTAGAGAAATGCCAAAGTTCAGTTCATCAAAGTTCAACATGGCAATTCAAGCGCATCACTACCTGAAATTGATTCTTTTTTTCCCTCCTTTTTTTTTTTTTTTTTTACCTACAAAACCTCTGCAAGAGAGATAACCAATTGGCTATGAAGCCA